>CM021108.1:432219631-432541124 GCA_007115665.2 Sequoiadendron giganteum | reverse complement strand
AATTCAATAGACTATTCTGCATTGAAAATCTCACGAGATTCACAAACAAAAGACCTAAAAAAAATTAAAAATCTATAACGTTTTTGCCCACATAAATTTTTTAATTAATTATTTTGAACATTTTTGTCCAGCGCCAGATCTATCATATAGTAAGTTTTTTAATTAATTCTTATTTATTTATTGATTTGTAATCAAATATTTGTAAAAAATAATTTATACATATTATATAATATATTATAAGTAATAAGACAATAACTATAGTCTATAATTATAAGAATTTAAAATTTTGAATTTTTTTAATTTAATTGTTTTTTAAAACTTACAATTTAATATATTAAGTCATAGATTACATAATCGCCGATTAATCTCCGAGTGGGCGATTAATCGCCAGATTCCAAGAAAAACGATTAATTTATGCCTTTACTCGCCAAATGCTACAATGGTTTTTTTCTGTGTTTTTTTTCTTGGAGGGGCAGCCATGAGTGTGGCTGCCCCTCGACCCCGCTGGGGGCACTGCCCCCAGACCCCCGCGAGGGGCGCTGCCCCTCAACCCCGCTGGGGGCGTTGCCCCCAGACTCCCACAAGGGGCGCTGCCCCTCGACCCCATTGGGCTTGCCGAGTACTCTCCGATTTCGAGTATGTAAACTATGTATTAAGTTATTAACTTATAATTTTTAATTTCATTTTTTTTTAACTTATAATTTATAATTGATTTAAGTTATAATATAATTTTTAATAATTTAATTTAATATATTAACTTATAATTTTGAATTAGATTTTTGTTTTTAAAACTTATAAATTTATAATATAATATATTAACCTGTAAAAGAAAATTAAAAACTTTTAATTTAATTTAATTTATTTTTAAAACTTAAAATTAAAAATAATTGAAATATATTAATTTTTATTATGATAAATTGATGAATAGTAGAAAAGAAAATAATAACAAAAATAATGTTATTTAAATTGCAAATTTTATTTCAATATCATATTTTATTATTATTATTGTCTTTTCTAGTATTCTACTATTCATTATTATCAATTTACCATAATATAAATTAATATATTAAAATATTTCAATCATTTTTAATTTTAATATGTTTCAAAATTCAAATCTTTCAAATTTCAATCATTTTTAATTTTAATATGTTTCATTTATTTTGTTTAACTTTAACTTCACTTTTTATCTCTTACCGTTTATCTTGTCTCTCTTTTGCTAGGTATTTTACTAATGGCTTCTGCAAGTAAAAAGAGTGGTGGCAAACCAAGAGATCCTTGCTGGAAACATGGAACACCAGGTGCAATGCAAGGAGAGGTGATTTGCAACCATTGCACTGTGTCTTATTTTGGTGGCATAAATTGGTTGAAATACCACTTGGCACGAATCCCTTGTCGAGATGTTACACCATGTACAAAGGCACCCGAAGAGGTTGAGATGGAGGCCAAAGCACTCCTTGCAGCATTTGACCAAAGGAAGGAAAGTAAAAAGAGAGCAGCAGAGGCGATGGCAGCCCCATATGCAGATTTCAGTTCTACAGGGTCACAGAGGACTATGGGAGGCTCTTCTTCTCTTGGGCCACGGATACGAGGATTAGGAACTAGAAGTGTGGGCAGCCTCAGTTCTAGTTTTTTTGTTCCACGTAATACTCCTGGTGCACAAACTTCATTGGAAGGTACTTCTTGGAATAAAGAGTTGCAAAATGAGGCGAAGTTCGCATGTGCTAAATTTTGGTTCTACAACAATATTCCGTTCAATGTTGCTTCTAGTCCTTATTGGGAAGGGTTGGTCACTGCATTGACCGTGGCAGGTAAGGGGTTCAAGGCCCCAAGTCCTTATGAGTTGAGTGGGCCATTATTGCAGAATGAGGTCCAAAACACACACAAACTAGTGGAGGAACAAAGGAGAACTTGGGAAAAGAATGGCTGCACCATTATATCTGATGGGTGGACGGATGGCAGAAATAGGACACTCATCAACTTTCTAGTGGCTTCAAGGGGACAATTGGTATTTCTAAAATCAGTTGATGCCTCCAATGAAACAAAAAATGCAGAGACCTTGTGCAACATGTTGGATGAGGTGGTGATGGAAGTAGGAGTTCAAAATGTAATTCAAATTGTGACCGACAATGCAGCTGCATATGTGGCAGCTGGTAAACTTCTAATGGCGAGGCATCCTACATTATTTTGGAGCCCTTGTGCTGCCCACTGTCTTGACTTGCTCCTTGAGGACATAGGGAAACTAAGTTGGGTGAAGAATGTGGTTGAAGATGGAAGGAATATCACAAAGTTCATCTACAATCACACATGGGTCCTAAGTCTTATGAGAGAGCACACTGATGGTAAGGATCTCGTGCGATCAGGAGTCACACGCTTTGCCACCAATTTCCTCACCTTGCAGAGTATTTTAGCTACATTGCCCAACCTCAAGTGCATGTTTGTGAGTGAAAAATGGTTGGAGAGTTCTTATTCCAAGAAGCCTGAAGCAGATAAAGTCAAGAAGACCATTTTTGATGATAGATTTGCCAAACAAATGGAGGAGATCATCAATGTAAGTTTTCAAACTTTGATTGATGATTTAGTTTTTTGCTTTCTAATATTACAACTTGCTGATTTTGTTATTTTTTTTATATTTTAGGTGTCAGAACCGTTGGCTAGAGTTCTACGATTGGTGGATGGGGATAAAAGCCCCATGGGGTATTTATATGAGGCCATGGATAAGGCCAAAGAGGCAATTCAACATTTATATGGGTCAAACAAGACCAAATATGAACCCATATGGCGCATAATAGATCGGAGGTGGAACCGACAACTCCACCAACATATTCATGCTGCTGCCCACTTTTTGAACCCCAAGTTTTATTTCTCTCCTACTTTCAAAGATGAGATACAGAGCTATAAGAAGGTCGAAGGGCCATTGTTTTCTTCCAAAGATTGCATTCGTAGGAGAGACACTCTACAACCAGGTAACAAATTCATGTGTTTAATATTGTTTTACTATTTATGTTAATGTTTAAGTTTATTAAATCCTCACTAAGTTATAAATGACAATTGTTATCCTTGCAGATTTGTGGTGGGAAGATTATGGTGCCACAATGCCTAATCTTCGAAAGGTTGCCATTCGTATTTTATCGCAGCCTTGTAGTGCATCTGGTTGTGAGCGCAACTGGAGTGTCTTTGAGGCCATTCACACGAAGAAGCGCAATCGGTTGACTCAAAAGCGCTTGAATGACCTTGTCTACGTTCGGTACAACCTTCGGTTGCATGAGAAGAAGGTACAAGGGTTGAGTTCACATGAAGCACTTGACCTTGATGACATTGATCCATTCTCAGATTGGACTGCTGAGCCTGATGAGGTCGATGTGGAACCATGGATAAGTGATGAGGAGTTCGCTGAGATGGAGAGGGAGGTAGAGGCAGCTGAATGGGAAGCAGAGGTGGCAGCATATGAGGAGGAAGTAGGCGAGCTTGGTCAGTTAGCAGAGGTTTCTTCACACACACAGCTTGATCCTATCCCTATGGATGAGGCACCTGTCGACGCACCTGTTGAGGCTCCTATTGAGAACACTACAACTATACCATCTACATCAGCACCACCCACACAACAGCGACAAAAGCTTTTGAGTTTCAGTCGGAGAAGAAATTTAGGATAGATAATTTTTATTGATATTGAAACTTGAAGTTGATATGTATTGAGAAGTCGAACTTGTTTTTTGGTCTATGATACATTGATGATTGATATGTATTAAGGTTTTAAACTCTAATTTTGATTTATATATGATGAAATCAGTAATATGTTCTAAAAATTTAGTTTATATGTGTGTTTTTAAAGAATATTTTAAAAAATTATGTATTTTCAAATGTTCGATAAATTTGCCGAGTTATTGCCGAGTCCCAAGTTTTTAAATTTTTTGGGTCTGCCGAGTTATTGCCGAGTCCGAGTTTTTCAACTATGCGAGTCCCACCTCCTTCCCTAACCTCACACAATCATAAACAATGTATATATAGCAATCTCAATCTTGAAAGATGATCCGCATTGGCTATAAGGTGGTGCAAAGCTCTAGGACACATGAAACATGAAATGCGTGGCCAAACAAGTGTAAACAACCTCCAAAGCAAATGTGGTGATAACGAAAGGGAATATCCTCATGTGGTGCTCCTCATAGCCTCTTCTGACCTAATGTACCTCCACATGGACTCCTTAGTTGACATAACTCCCAAAATTTTGGCACAAAAGAAAACCATGTAAGTTTGTTAGTTCCAATTGAGACTCAGAGACAATGCTATGCTTTTGCAGTTGCCTAGACCCCATGAAACATGAACATGACGACACTCTATGCCTACACAACCTCCTCCCCAAACCACAAGGCCCAAAAAGCATTTGTGGTCAAATGCAGTGGCTTCTCCTATCATTCTGTAGTGACCTGCACACAACCACACAATGAGTTCCTCACTTGTCACCCACCTAGCCATCCTCATTCGTTTGTTGATCACCTCAAAGCATCTTGCTCACATTTCCTTGTACACACCCTATTAGATTGCCTCACCATTGCCACTCTATTTGAAATACAATCCCCTTTTATCCCACTCACTTGCCTTATGCAAATTGCATTATAGTTAGCGATCTGTTTTAAACCCTAATTTACAACTTCTCAATCACACAATCCATTGTTGATTGCCTCAAGTTCGATGATTTTCCTTAAAATCCTTGCGATTGCCTCACACTCGGTGATTTGTCCACAAAGCTCCTTTGCCAGCTGCTTGTATTTGATGATATGTCAAAAAGCAAAAATGTCCTCTTATCGCCTTAAGTTTGGCGATTTGCTTACAAATCAATGCAACTGCTTCACATTTGACAATCTGTTCACAAGTGATTCCATGCTACCTCCATTCGACGATCTATCAACAAATATAAACTATGCTTTTGTCCCAAATTCAATCATCACTCCTTTCCACTTCCAAGACTCCAAATTGGTGTTCTATTCACAACCACCCCTTGCAAACTACATCATGGTCAACACACTGTTTATTAGTTTCCCATGATCAAACCAAATCTAATACCATTTGGTTCAGTGATGACCAAAGGGTCCAAAGGAGGACTGCCTGATTGTGCAACTAACCACAACTAACACAAATAAAACAAGAAATTCCACACAAAACATAAGATTCATCTTGGTAAAACCTTGAGTGAGGGAAAACCCAACCTCCAAAAGATACCTCCACATATTATTAAATCCTCAAACCCATTACAGTTTGCTGCAAAGGGCCTTCTCATATGCCAGGATGCAACCACATGATTACAACAAAATTACACAACAATAAATAATCACCACTTAGGGCTTCACATGCATAGACCACTAACCATGGAAACACCACTTCCAAACTTGGCACTTGTTCTCCAACCAAGTACACAATAACACCATAGAATCCTCACACTCTCCACTCACAAGATTGTACTTTGCATCACTCTTGTTGTTGCTGCACCTATCCTTTGTTTTGTCCTTGACCTCTTTTTTGATGCACTCTGTGTATGATGATTTGTCTTCCACTTCCTTCTCTATCCTCATACAATCATAAACAATGTAGATATAACAATCTCAATCTTCAAAGATGATCCACATTGGTACAAGGTGGTGCAAAGCTTTGGGCCACATGAAACATGTGGTCAACCAAGTGTAAACAACCTCCAAATCGAATGTGTTGATAACGGAAGGGAACATCCTCATACAATGCTCCTCATAGCATCCCTTGGACCCAATGTACTTCCACAAGGACTCTTTAGTCAATGCAACTCAAGAACTCCTTAGTCAATGCAACTCCCAAAGTGTTGGCGCAAAAGAAAATAATGTAAGTCTGCAAGTCCCAATAGAGACTTAGAGACAATGCTACCTTCTTGCGGTGACCCAAACCTCATGAAATATGAACATGATGACACCCCATGCACAGACAACCTCCTCTCCAAATTGCGAGACCCAATGAGTATTTGTAACAAAATGTAGCGACTTTTCCTATTATTTTGTATTAACTTGCACAAAATGACAATGAAAAACCAAAAAATCCAATTGATGCAAGTTAGTCCTCGTACCTCTTGGATGCTCCTACATCAAACTCTTGGGGTTATTTGAAAAGTAAGTCCCTCACTTTTCGCCCCCAACCATCCTCATTCATTTGCGATCACCTCAAAGCATCTTGGTCACACTTCCTTGTGCACACCCAATTAAGTTGCCTCACCATTGGTACTCTATTTGAAAGACTGTAATGTCCTCTTTTTAGCTTGTTGCCGTTTTGGTGGATTAGCCTATTACCTGACCCTCGTAGGCTAATGCAGATGGTTTGAGGGTCTTGTTTGGCAGATACCAGAGTGTTTTCTTCTCTAGAGCATAGTGTGGTTCGGGATTGGCCTTCGTTTGGTGTTTCAGGACTTAGTTGTACACACTTACTATTTATAGTAATTCACCGGGTCATGGGAGTCCAACATTGCTATTAATAGTAAGGCGCCTGGATGTAGTGTGAGTGCAGTGGTTGACCCCCAGGTTCAAAGGAAATGGAAAAAAAGATGATTAACGATAAAGTTATATTATTTTAATTATTATTAAAGTTTATCTTTAATAATAATTAATTATTTTAAAAGGATATATATCATAAAGTTATATTTTAACTTTATGTCAAAAGGGGGCCATTAATAACTTAAAAGTTAATTAATGAAGTACCTAGTGGTGGGCGCCTAATTAATGAAATATTATAAAATCAAAAGTAGAGGCGAATGAAAATATATTTAAATGAATTAAAATGCCTTTTTGGGGATCGAGCCTTTTTGAGGAGATTATATAAGGCATCAACAAGAGTTTTTCACCATTCTTATGCATTTTATAAACTTGGTATTTGTGAGCTTGGCTGTGGAGAAGAAGAAACCTAGGGCTTCTGCCATTTCTGCAATTGTTGGTCATTGAGAATGTTGTATCTCTCTAATTCTTGCATTCTGAGGTTGTGAAATACCAGCTGAAGATTGCCTCATGGATTGGCTTCATTCAGGAGTCAATACTGAGCTTCATTGGTGAAGAATCATAGAAGTTTCACAAGGGTTTACACTACAGACCAGTTTATCATTGAAGATAAATATTATGAAATATCTTTATTGCTGCTAGAGATCATCTTCAATGGCACGTGGGAATCATTCATGCAGATTGGAGATGTTTGCTTCAGAGATTGCAAGGGTTTGAAACAGATTTTGATGTGTAAGGCAAATACATTACAGTGGCTGCATTTAATAGATAGTGAGCACATTTTCCAAGGGCCGTACAATCTGATATCTTCCAGCTGTACCAGCATTTAGGCCTGGCGTGTTTCTTCTAGGCCAGATCACTTTGCTTCTTGGGTCCATTTCTTCCCCATTCTTGGTGTCTATTTCAATAAAGGCTTTTGGACAGTTTGAGGTGGAGGGATCATTCCCAGCAGCTGATCGATCAAAAAAATCAGTCACATTTGTTGCTGCCATTAATTCCAGATTTCAATATAAATATCATCTCCAGTTCCGGGTATGCCTTTTTATAATAAGCCTATAAAGACATTATAAGACAATAAAGACAATCGTATTAGAATATACTTATGGTTTTGCAAGACAAAATAAATTGATTTGAAATAAACAAAATATAAGGGTTTGCTTTCAGCAGTAGTTTTGAAATGCAATAGTTATCATTACTCCCATCTTGAGAATTCATATATGTATTTGCATTGCTTAAGTTTCCGGGCATCTTTACTCAAAAATTACAGAAGGATCAAATATCACTCGAAACCCAATAAAAAATACACCAATTGCATAGTGTTCAGTATTTGGAGAACAAGAGGGTTCTTACAGTGGTATCAGAGATTTGATCCTGCCAGCCTAGAGGGTTAAAGTATCATATGCAGCCACAAGAGGTTGGTACACACACACAGGTATTTTACTCGTAGAAGAGTAGAACAAGCAGCAAATCAAATTGTAGATACACAACAGGACATAATGGGTGATAGAGGGGTGGCAGTCCACCAAGACATGAAGCCAATAATGAAAAAAGAGAAGCAAGAGAAATCATGAGAGGTCTTGCAGCAGGCAACAACATGTAGCAGATGTTTTGCAGCAACTTACAACTGCTATACAACAGATTAATACTCCTAGAAGACAAAATCACGAGCAGGAAGACAATGGAAGTGTTGTTGGGACTCCAAGGGCACAAAGAGCACCTATTCGTACCACCGATAGACCTTTGCATCCTACATTTTTGAGGAATGAACTAGAAGAAGAGAATGCAGATGAAAATGAAGATGCATCATTCGCAGATAATGTCATGTCAATGCATGATGAATGGGATTTGCTACTACCACAAATAAAAGAGCATTTGACCTTTGACCGATACATGAGTCAAAGGAGGGAGTACAACAGAACAAGGCAAGATAGGAGACCAAGGAACCAAAACAGGGACCTAAAACATGCCACAAACAAGTTCACACTTCCAACATTTGATGGTAGCGGGAAGACCACAATAAGAGCTTGGATTCACAAGCTGGATACCTTCTTGATTCTTTGGCCTATGACGGAGGAGAATGCAATCAAGTTTGCAACTTTGCACTTGGATGGGATAACTCGTGATTAGTGGCACCATGGGATGGTCACCTTGCAACATCACCTCATCACCACTTACTGGGAATTCACTGACAGGTTGATTGAGCGCTTTGACAGGAAAGACCCTGAGTTGTATTTCAGAGAGCTTGCACAACTCAAGCAGGTGGGTAGTTTGAAGGCCTACATCAGTGAGTTTCAGAGGCTCTCTGTGATGGTACCTAGCTTGTTAGAGAGGAGGTTAGTTATTTTATTCACTGAGGGATTAGTTGAACCATTGAGAGGATGGATCAAGGCTTTTGATTCCCCTTCAGTACAGGAAGCAATGAAGAAGGTGCGAAGTATGAAGTTGGCTGCCTCAAAAAGGCAGTTTACTCCTAAAGAGATTACTTCTTCCAGCGATGAGAGACCTCAACAATTTGCTGATAAGAAAAAGAAATCAGCAACAAAGGTAGATGAGGGCTCACGGGATGAACTGAGGAAGGAGCAATTGTGTTACTAGTGCAAAGGACCCTACAACAGAGAGCATGACTGTCTGTTGAGGCTTAAGGGCAAGGCCAACCGTATGATGTGGGTTTATTATGAGGATTCCGATTTTGAAAATTCAGATCAGCAAGCTGCTTTAGAGGATGATGAGGTTGGAAAAGCCTCTACGAAGTTTGGATCTGATGCAAATTTGTCTCCTTTGGCCTTATTTGCTAATATACAGGAAGGGACTTTATTCAGAATTAGGGGATCGGTTAATGGACAGCATTGCATTGCTATGCTTGACACTGGAGCAACGCATAATTTATCGATGAGGGGTTTGTGGCTAGTTGTAGACTCCAGATAGAGGACTTCGTTGGGTTCAGAGTTAGAGTTGCCGATGGATATACCCTCACTTGCACCAGGCGGATATGTAATCTCACTCTCTTGTTGAATGACTACGAGTTATAGGCTGACTTCTATGTGGTCAACATGGGTGAGATGAACATAGTGTTGGGCGTGAAATGGCTCCAAGACATTGGAGAATTTACCCTCAATGTACCTAAAATGGAGATGATGTTTAAAATGAATGGTAGAGGTTACGTGTTGAGGGGAATTGCAGATGGGGGCTTGCATTCTATCTCTTTGTAGAGAGAAGAGTGGGATGAGAGAGGAGGTGGCACAAGAGGAGGAGTGCGAGTCAATGCAGGAGTTTGATTCTTCTCGTTGCTCCAACAGTTTGGAGATGGATGACTCAGATCAACGTGGAGTAGTTGTGCAGTTTGTGAATAATCCTTTATTTGAGTCTAATGCTGGATTGGTTTATGACAATCCACTCTTTGAGCTTGATGCTGATCTTCCTCCAGGTACCAGTACAGAGTTGGGTGATAATTGCAGTGTTTGGGATCCTTCTAGTGCATTAGGATTCCAAGCAGGGCTCACTGAGGAGTTTTACAGTGTGTACACGGTGAGGAGTACCTACAGTTTCGTTTTTGATTCACCTGTACATGATTTGTTTCTGATGCGCAGTTCTGATGCACAAATGGTGGATAGTTTGTATGATATCTTACCTTGCGCAATTATGGGGAGCAAACTTTATCAGCATTTTGAGTCACTTCCCCTTGAGGTTCATGCTCTCGAGACACTTGATATTGAGGGGGATGTGGTTCATAGTGATTTATCAGTTGTTCTGATGCAGGTGTTGCAGGAGTTGGTTGGTGATATCAGGGACATTACAGAGTTCTTCCCTTGGGACCTAGGTGGAGTGCTTTTTCAGAGGGTTTTCTTTTGGCAGTTGAGATTGCTTGGGGACAAGCAATTTCAGGGAGGGCGGACTGTAATGTCCCCTTTTTAGCTTGTTGCCGTTTTTGGTGGATTAGCCTATTACCTGACCCTCATAGGCTAATGCAGATGGTTTGAGGGTCTTGTTTGGTAGATACTGGAGTGTTTTCTTCTCCAGAGCATAGTGTGGTTCGGGATTGGCCTTCGTTTGGTGTTTCAGGACTTAGTTGTACACACTTACTATTTATAGTAAGTCATCGGATCATGGGACTCCAACATTGCTATTAATAGTAAGGCGCTTGGATGTAGTGTGAGTGCAGTGGTTGACCCCCAAGTTCAAAGGAAATGGAAAAAAAGATGATTAATGATAAAGTTATATTATTTTAATTATTATTAAAGTTTATCTTTAATAATAATTAATTATTTTAAAAGGATATATATCATAAAGTTATATTTTAACTTTATATCAAAGGGGGGCCATTAATAACTTAAAAGTTAATTAAGGAAGTACCTAGTGGTGGGCGCCTAATTAATGAAATATTATGAAATCAAAAGTAGAGACGAATGAAAATATATTTAAATGAATTAAAATGTCTTATTGGGGATTGAGCCTTTTTGAGGAGATTATATAAGGCATCAACAAGAGTTATTCGCCATTCTTATGCATTTTATAAACTTTCTTCAAAAGGCTGGTAAAGGCAAAAATTCCTTGAAGAAAAGTGTTAAGCCACCTCCTATGTCACAAAGCAGTGTTGTAGAGAAGAAACATGTTCCTTCTTCAAGCAAGACAACTTAGAAGGCAAGAAAAGGCAAAAAGTGCCTAAGGAAAAGTGTCTCATGTGTCACAAAACAATGTTGTTAGTTCTAAATAAAAAAGAGTGTTGTCAAAATCCATCATGCATAGAATACCTATTAGTTCTCTTATTGTTGAATCCCCACCTACTATGTGAGTTTGGGAGACAATAAAACCCAACAAACATTGAATTGGTTAGGGTATATAGGTTTTGTGAATTTTTAGATACCAGAAGATTTCAAACCTATAAAATTTGTGTTTAGATCAATAGTCAAGTTGAGTCTTCACCTATTGATTAGCCATGTGAAATTGATAAGTTGCAAGTCAATCAAAATTAACTGGCACTTAAACCCATCAAGACCAAACATGTCATCGTGGATATGGTGCACATACCTCTAGTATTTGTTTTGATCTACATCCTTGTCTATTGTGTGGTCAACACACATTCGGCAAAACAATGTTATGTCAGAGATCTGCCCAGAGGCATATGCATTTTGGATGGATAGATCATTCTAGATAGCAAATTGAGGCTCACCTTTTGTTAAAATCCTATGGGAGAGTCCAATCCACCATTTTAGATTATGGCTCACTTTCTCTTGATGCAGATTTTGTTGTCAATCTAGTTGATAATGAGCTCAACATTACAAATATTGTTGACCATTGGTATGAAAGCTTGTTGAGATTGCCTACTCATGATGTGCATGTTGCTGTCAATCTAGTTAATGATGAGCTTAGCATTGCAAATACTATTGATACTTATACTATTGAGTGACAATATACTATGAAAATTATAGATTTGCAGTCCATTCCCATAGAGGATAATTGTGCACTCCATCTGTATGTTGTTGACAGGGGCAATGACTTTTTGTACCTATGATTTCCCATTCTGATTGGGATATAATGAGCACAATGAGACTGCCAAATATGCAACTCAGTACAGATTATTTGAGGCTATGGATGTTGCCTCTTGTTCATTATATTTTTGCATGTGAGTTATAAGTTGAAAATTTAAAAGGGTGGTTTACAAACACTTCCTATCAAGTTGAAAACCTGAAAGGGGAGCTTATGGAGATTTGTGATGAAAACCCGAGAGTGCATCATTGAGTTGTACATATCTTTCCAAGGGGGCCTTTGCAGTAGCTTTCCACTCTCATTCTTATAAGGGGAACATCAGGATTTAGGTTTAAGTGCTTTGAGCATGGTACTTGAAGACTCGTTATAGCATATTGCAAATTACAACATATTGCCGCTTATCACTATATTGTGTCAGCGAGTAATGTTTAGCTCAGCACCTGAGCACTTGAGATTGCACATTTCATTTTGATTTTTTATGACTAATATGCCTTCATTTTTATGCAGTTTTCTGCCACAAGAGAATTTTTTTATGTTGTCATGCCCCTGAATTTAAAACACAAAAAATAAAAATAAATAAATAATAAAGCATTGAAATACACATAAATAAAAAAAATAAAATAACAATATAAATATTTAAAATATGAATATAATATTAACAATATAATTATAATTATAATCATTATATAAGACTATAAAAACATATATATAAAAAAAAAATATATTTACCATAAATTTATAAATATATTAGTATTAAATATTTGACAATACATTTATATAATAAGAAGCCAACGATTCATTTAGAACAATAAACAAAAGTCTTTTAAAGGCTGCAGCAGCGATTCTATTAAATATGGTAATCTCAGCGATTGGTAATGAAAGGCAGCATAAACTAAGGAGTAACTATTGCAGCGATTGAATATTTGGAAGGTAACGATTAAATAAAGCAATGGTAAGTTTTGAAAGAAGCAGCGATTCACCCAATTAGTATAAAGATAAGGCAGTGATTAATATATATCTATGCTCCACGGGGATGCGTCCCCTATGGTTTTTACCCGTTTCCCGTACCGGGTACGAAACGGGGACGCGGGTATTGCTAGGAAACGTACCCTAGCAGTACCCTTTTGCCCTCCAAGTACCCGGTACTTCTAGGGGACGGTTTCCCAAAAAAAGGGGACTTGGGTACTTTTAGGGGACTTGGGTACCGCTAGAAGTACCCGGTACTGCCTGGCCGTACCCTGACCGTACCGGGTACTTCTAGCAGTACCCTACGGCCCAGCCAAAAAAAAAAGCTTTTTTTTAAAAAGTAAGAGTTTTTTTATAAAAATAAAGCTATGGGTGGGCCCACAAGGGACGCCCCATCACACTTGACCTAATGTAAGTGACATTTAAACTCCAAAATGAGAAAAAAGTAACTCATTTTTACTTTTCCATTGTGAAGTGAAGGAAAACAAAAGAGGAGCAGCTTAGTGAAGGAGAAAACAGCAGGTTGGAGAGGAGCTTAGGGCGTCATTTCATAGTTGAGACTTGGAGCCTTTGGGCATTTTGGTTATAATTATCAGACTCTTATATGATATGTATGCACATTGATAATGAAAAGCATTTGAATTCTGTTAATTTGTTTGTCGATTCTCATGTGAAATCTCAATTCAAGTCTAATGATATATAATAAGCTTATACAATGTCTAGAATGAATGCTTTATCAATGTTATGCTATGAACATTTGAAATTTCTCTATATTTTAAAAAAATTTCCTATTTTTTTATCAGCCGTCCCCTAAAAAATGACCCAAAAGTACCCCCGTACCAGAAACTCGTCCCGGCGTACCTGGTACTTGCCGTCCCCGAAACCCCGTGGAGCATAGATATATATAAAAGCAGCGATTGATATGTTAGAAAGGTTGGTTAATCAATGGTCAAAGATGGTGTCTATTCTAAGGGACACCTCCTTCAAGTAAAAGAAAAGAGATATATATGCAGATTTAAAGGAATATCATGGGGAAGCAAAATGGAGAAAGAAGAAAGGAGTCTGCACTAGAATAGCAGCAAGGAAAATATACAGAAAAAGAGATATGTACAGATCTTAAAGACGTAAATAACAGGTTTGAAAGAGATATAGAATTATATAGAATTAGCAAATATAATACCTGAATATATATATATGAATAAGTGAATATAAATATGTATAGTTAATATGCATATGCAAGGGTGATTATTGGAAGTTTAGAAGTATATATACATTGTATGATTATGCAATAATGATGCTTGCAGCAATATAAGTAATTATGATATTTTAATCAGTATGGATAGTAGATTCTTATGTGCTTCATCAACACTAACAATATCTTCTAAGTGTGAAGAACAAATTGATTGGGAATAAAGATAAGGGACCTGCTGGCAAATAAAGATCCAAGTTGTATTATGAGTTGATATATTTATGATGGAATAATCAATAGGATTATATAAGCATTAGTATCTGTCATTTCTTAGGCATGGATCTAGATGTGGTCTTGAGAAGCCATAACCAGTATTGCATATTACTCCCTAAAGATAAATCAGTGTGTTTGAAAACTTGCTCAGGAGGAAGGGCCTGAGAAAGTGATGCATGCCTAGAGACCCCACTTAAGATCCACTCAGTCCTAAGGCAAGGATGGGCCATAGATGAGTGGAAATTCCACTTAAGATCCGCCCAGTCCAGAGGCAGGGATAGGCCATGGATGGGTGGAGGTCCCACTCAAGTCTGCTTGGACCAAAGAAGGGAAGGGCCATGGAGGGGTGGTAGACCTAGACCACTATAAGCTCCTTTGGCTTCCTCTAGTAGGCAAATTGTTTTCTTAGTACATAATAGTTACATTTGTTATGTATAGTTGCTATTACATTTTTATGGCTAAAGATAAATTGTGTGTATGAAAACTTGCTCAAGAGGAAGGGCTTGAGAAAGTGGTGCCTAGGGACCCTGCTTAAGATTTTCCTATTCCCAATGCAAGGAGGGGCCATGAGTGAGTGGAGAGTCCACTTAAGATCCGCTTTGTTCAAAGGTAGGGATAGGCCATGGATGGGTGGAGGTCCCACTCAAGTCCGCCTGAACCAAAGAAGGGAAGGGCCATAGAGGGGTGGTAGGCCTAGACCACTATAAGCTCGGCTGGCTTCCTCTAGTAGGCAAAGTGTTTTCCGGGGTTATGACATGGCTGGGGAAAGCAGGTACAAGTTGCCAGCAGGGAGGGTTGTGGTATACAACCTCTTAGGCTTGGCAAAAGGCTTTGGGCGGACCCACCATGTTGCTCCTCCTAGTTCATAATAGTTGCATTTGTGATCAATCTATAAGTGTGATGCCATAAACTAATGCTAATAAATGTATATGTGCATGTGTGGAAATATTGTTCATGTGGTGAATGCAGGCTTCAATCAAGGATTCCACCAATAAAGAGCTATTCATTTGATAAGATGAAAATCCTAACCGTTTTTTGCGGCAATTTGTGATCTATAGGCGAATTCTAGGGCAAATTAGGATAGGGGACATTACATATGTGCCAACATGTGTCTTAATTTGAGACTTGTGGATGGCAAGTGGTTCACATTTTCAACTTCATAGAAAGATAGGTCATTCAATGCATGCTGCAACACACTTTTGAGTTACTCATGGGCGCAATCAGATTGGGTTATCGAGTTTTCAGTAAACATGTTGTAGTTGACACACTTTTGGACTACTCATAGGCGCAATCAACCTAGGTTATTTAGTTTTCACTCATAGAAGTGATAAAGACAAAAATTGAACAACTTTCTTCTACAAATTTCATCACGCAAAACATAAAATGGTCGTGAAAAATTTCATAGGAAACAGGTGTGGTATTCTATCAAAATGGGATATAGCATTGTGGGTAGCTGACTTGACTTGGGAAACAAACTCAGGTCTTTACCAAGTCAATATCTTGGTTTTTAAAAAAGCCGTAGAAGGGAAGAAGCTACCACTCAGGCAAAAAACCTTTTGCAAAATGCTAGAGCTTTGTATCAAGCAAATGAGGTGCCATAAACAAGCTGCCCAATGTGCAACACAAATAATGATTTTTCCATCACCCTTGCCAATAAGGGGGGCTGTAACTTTAATGTACATAATCTTAGGTGTAATAGGATAATATTTTAAGTTTTGTATTTCCTAGTTAACACTAGAAGCTGAATACTCATCTATAAGATGAACCACACAAATCATTTCATATTGTTAAATATGTACATTGTATCACATTTTTGATCAATACATGAATGGATGAATAGTTATAAGCTTCATTGAATATTGTCCCATCCATTTCCTTTGTCAATCTTTTCTGCATTTCATTCCCAGGCTTGACAAAAGGATATTCCTTATTATTTTGTGTTATTAACCCCATCATGTTCATTACTCTGCTGCCAGAAACTTAGAGATATTGTACTGTATTCTTGTTGAAAATAGGTAGCTTCAGTTAGATATATATAAGATAATTGAATCTATTAAAAGACTATAAACACCGATTGGTAATCGGTTGTTTATATTGATAAAATCATATGAATAGAAGGGACACGTCCCATGAACGGACGTGTCTCCACTTTGTGGAGACATGTCCGCTCATGGGACATGTCTCCCTTTGACTTATTTAAACCTCATTTGATCTTCACTTAAGAATATAGAAATTGAGAAATGTTCACCTGTGAGGATCGATACTTACAAGATTACAAACCTGTTCATTACCACATTAACATGGTATCAGAGCAAGGATTGCAAGAACAGGATTTGAAGGATTTGTTATGAGTTAGTCGATGTCTTTGGAAGACCCGATCTAGCAAGAGCGTCAAGTATAAGGATCTGAGAACTAAAACTCTCAGATTGAATGGTCGTGTCTCAGATTATTATGCCAGTAGAGACGAGCAACGTTTTGGATTATTAGAGGCAACGGGAGGAGTATCGAACTTATCATTGGAGCCGATATAATAAGATTGACGAGGAATCTCAGGCACAAAAGCGACCGCTGGAAGTTGTCGTCTATTCTCATAGTTGATGCAGTATTGACCGTTGGAGCCCTTAATTTGCATTTACCGCAAAAGACAATCGAGTTTCCCTTTAGGCAGAGACGGGAAGAATAGACAGAGACTCTTTCTTATTGTAAGCGGCTAAGCATTATTAAAGCCGACATCGAGCATGATGATTTCTTCATCATTTGCCAAGAAATGTGCGATTGGAGTTATACTTCACACTTTATTCATTGACGCAGCAAGAAATCTTCATGGCACTGTCGGGAGTCTACAATCAAATGAAAGATGCCGCTATATTTGTCCACCGTTCACATTATCGAGTAACTCATTGATATTGTAATGTGGATTTCATTGGACAGGGAGTACTCAAAGTCGAGAATGCTTATTGGCATTGGTCTCAAATGCGTGTTCACTGTTCACGTAATCTGATCGGGACTATGATTGTGTTGCTGTCCGTCATTCTATCCTGGCCGCGATAGCTTATTAGATTTGATTGTGCTTATGCGAGTATCCTTGTGTGGGCAGGAGTGCAGAATCAGCTAGTTCGTATCATATTGCCAAGCGTCTCATGCTATTTGAAGGCTATCGCATCACCATAGTGTGTTGGGGAAACTTGGAAGCCGTTTCATCTTGAAGAATTGAAGGATTATTGAATCAAGAAGACGTATCAACCATAGTAACCGACCCTTCTTTCCTTTTTTCATTTGTCTATTTACGGGAAACAAAGTGAAAGAGGTTTGGTTTATCGCTTGAGTATTGAACTGGAAGCTGAGATAGATAAATCCAAGAAACAGGTGCTGTTACATTCATTGAAAATTTGATGTTGTTACATTCATTCGCAGGGGTTTGTAATGCGAATTTGGTGCCTAAATATACCTTGGCTGCGAATAACTGGTCCACATCTGGGCGCTACCATATGGAAGAACAGAAGCTCAAAGTCCGGATTTGCCTCAGCTAGCAAACCCCATTTACTACCTGGTGACAGAATATGAGCAATGGCCAAAGCCTTGGCTCGGCCCGATCACTGTGTTAATCGCTCTCCTAGATCTTCAAGCGTTGAAGCTTGCACACGAAGGTCTAAGTGCATCATATAAGGAGAAATCATTTAACAACTGCAAGACAATCGCCTGACTGCATCTGTAGAATTGACCAACATAAAGAGATAAGTATTTCATACGAATAATATTCATGAATTTCTTATGTAGTTATTAATTCATGCTATAACATTGAGATGGTCAATCATGAATGCTCCTAGTTATGGTACGTCTATTTGAGATAGTTGAGTCCCATGATCTATTAGTAATCTCTTCTTAAATGCTTTCAGGATAAATCAAGAAGTGCAAGAGATTTCTTTCAAGAAGAGCTTGATGCATCCTATAGGTTGAAGGATGAAGACTCTACTTGTAGCTATGAGACTAAATGATTAGCTGGAGACGTCCTTATTAGAAGAGGAAGAATTAACCTTAAGAGGGAGTTCTATGACTCACTGAGAATAAGTAAGGGTTGCAGTGTTGCAAGGCCGGATGCTAAATTGTTGAAGTACCTCTTCAGCAGTTAGGTTCTGAATTACATCAAGTCAGGTCAACCTGGATTTAACATTGGTAGCTCCGCAAACCTATTTTGAATAGAGTGATTTGGGAAGAGGTTGAATAGAACAGCCCTGAATCTCTACAAAGGTGTGAATTGGAAACCATTTCTCTAAAGCATGTATTACAGTTGATTTTGACAAGGAGGTCAGGAGGCTGATGCAAGTACTTAGAGTTTCATAGGGAGTCACATCATCACTTGTTGTAATGCATAATTCTCTAAGATAAAGAGATATGAAGTGAAAGCCCTTGTTCATCTCTAAGGCGTCATGTTGAGAGACTCCATGACGGCATCACGTTGAGAGACTTCGTGACAAATATGCAGACTAAAGAAAGCCCTCTATGGACTTACAGACTCCCAGGGTCTGGTATGAAAGAATTGACAGCTACCTCTTGGGACTAGGATTCTCCAAAAATGATGCAAACCGAAATCTTTACTTTAATGTATTGAAATGTGAGATGTTAATAATTACTTTATATGTTGATGATCTATTGATAACAAGAAAAGATCATCTCATTGCTCAAGGAAAGAAGGATCTAACTTCAGAAGAGCCCCTAGCACCCGCCGTGTGGCTTAAAGGGGGGTGTTGGAAATAAGCCACACCCGGACTGACGATGGGCTGGCCACAAGGGGCCAGTAGCTCAGTTGATAGAGCACTCCTGCAAATGGAAGGTCCTAGTGAATGCTCTAAGCCAGTTCAAGTGTGAGCCAAAGGAAATTCACCTTATGG
This sequence comes from Sequoiadendron giganteum, assembly GCA_007115665.2. Classification (NCBI taxonomy): domain Eukaryota; kingdom Viridiplantae; phylum Streptophyta; class Pinopsida; order Cupressales; family Cupressaceae; genus Sequoiadendron; species Sequoiadendron giganteum. Next base: position 432,521,823 of record CM021108.1, on the reverse strand, counting down.
TTGTAAAACATATATTGAGATATCTTCAAGGCACTATTGGATATGGTCTTCTTTAAAGAAATGGCCAACTAGATCAACCTGGATACTCTGATTCAGTTTGGGCTGGGAATGTAACCGATCGAAAAAGCACATCAGGATGTTGCTTCAGTTTAGGATCGGCTATGATCTCTTGGATTTGCAGAAAACTTTTTTTTGTAACACAAAGCTCGAACAGAAGCTGAATACATTGCAGCCTCTATGGGGGCAAGAGAAGTAGTTTGGTTTTGTAAATTGCTTGTGGGACTCCTTGATCTAAGCACATTGAGATCCCCTACCATTATGCAAGAGACATGGTAGAAAGGAATGTAATCCAGTTGGAGTATATTAGTTCAAATGATCAAACAGTAGACATACTCAACAACCTCTCTCCAGAGTTAAGGTTGAACTCTTCAGGAAGAAACTTGGTATGTAATTTGATATTATGTTTGAAATTCAAATTGTTTATAAGTTGTACTAATATATAAAGATGTTTAATGTGTAAACTCTTTTGTCATGTGTGTGACTCCATGACCTTATGGGCCTACTCCCCCTGTGTACATTATTGAAAGGTGACGATCTTTCTAATAATGAACACTTGTATTTGACATTGTAAAGTGACGACTCTACAATGATGAGTTGATCTATCATGATAGATATCATGTGACTTGATATCTGTGGACATGTCATGATAGTATCTCTTGGACACTTTGATGGATATCATGGGACTTGATGTCATTTGAAGATCACTGTGATCCTTAAGAGATAATCATGGTGGATATTTATATATCCATGGCATATGCCATGAATTATGGTAGACATCATGTGACTTGATGTCAGTGCACATACCATAATGAAGATGTGTTATGAAGAATGACATAAGCATTTCATATCTTATGATATCACGAGTTAGGTGATATCAATATGTGCTTTATTGGAGTTCTCTTCCCTAGCTAAGAGGGAGTGTTGAAAATAGGTAGCTTCAGTCAGATATATATAAGATAATTGAATCTATTAAAAGACTATAAACACCGATTGGTAATCGGTTGTTTATATTGATAAAATCATATGAATAGAGGGGACACGTCCCATGAATGGACGTGTCTCCATTTTGTGGAGACATGTCCGCTCATGGGACATGTCTCCCTTTGACTTATTTAAACCTCATTCGATCTTCACTTAAGAATATAGAAATTGAGAAATGTTCACCTGTGAGGATCGATACTTACAAGATTACAAACCTGTTCATTACCACATTAACAATTCTGAAAAGAAACAGTAAATCTAGGGATAGTGTCAGCGGTATGGAGAGTGACATGAGCAGTGCTGAAAAGTGAAAATCCAACCCGTAAAAGGGCAGCATTTTATATCATTTATGCAAAAATGGTCCAAATTAACCAGGGCTAACTTGTAACATAGTCTGAACTCTGCAATATATTTTGAGCATTTTGTGCTCTAATTCGTATGTAAGTCAGCAATTGACATCTGCTTTAGCGGAAGGCAACACTGTAACTCTAGGAGATATCTATTTTGATATATCATTGCTTGACTTGTTATTTAAGTTTTACTTTTCATTAAGATATATGGTATGCGATTGTGATTAATGTGTATTTGTATATTTCATACTCTTTGTTGATCAACTACTGCTGATTTTCTGTTCAATCTAAAGCCTATTGAGAAGTAAAAACCTCCAAAGCCTATTAATATTTAAAACCTAGTATGGACATATCTAGATTCTTTTGTGATTGACACATCCAATATATTCTTTTGGACAGGCCTACAGTTATAAGACATTGAAGCATCCTTTTGTAGTCATTTGAAGGTACCTAGAGGCCTAGAGGGTTAAGAGGGTTAAGGAGTCCCATTATTTTCATTTGGATTGGCCTAGATGCCTATGGAGTCAAGGTGTCCATTATATTGATTTAAAAACTCTTAGTTTCCTATTGGGTTGGCACCTACCACTCTAGTTAGGGATCAGTCTAATGGGTAAGAAGGGTGAATCCCTACAAGGGTGGCCCTATACACCAACCCCAGCACATTAAATAGGATAGAAATCATAATGTAACTTAATGGATTATTACATTTATTTTGATGGACCTAGATAACAATAAGATGAAGGAATCGTGCTGCCTGAAAGTGAAAAAATGTGAAAACAAATCAATTTTGAGGGTTTTATAGAAGCCACAGCCTATGTGAAAAACTACATGTCTCTCCATTACATAAGTATTTTTCTTGGTTTGACCTGAATATGATCGGTTTAATGAAAAGCCTGGGCAAATGAGTCAAAATGGCACGACATAGGTCCAATGTACACTTAAAATGCAAGTAATCTCATGTTTTTCCATGTGTTCTGTTAGTATGATATAAAGTAATTAACCTAGATAATTGAGCTGGGATTTATTTCAAATAATTGAAATAAATGTGGAAATTAATTAAATTAAATATAAGGGTGCTTAGCTCTCATTTGGATAATGATATCACTACATAGATGCCATGAGTTCATTCACCACGGTGCTAGACTTTTAGAGCTTGTCAGATGATTGTTGGTGATCCAGAATTTTGATTGTGGAACAGTATGTTCTCCTCTGCAAGTGCAGATATAAATTGATGCAGAGGATGTGATCTAGCTAAAAACTGATGACTGAAACTTGTTTGCCTCTATTCATGCACTCTGGATCTGGTAAGGAACAAGTGGTGTTTAAAAACACCTTTGGGGAATTTGCTGAATTGCGAGTGTCATGATCTCCTCAGTTAGACTCTTGGATGAACCAAATCAATGACGGTGAACCAAGGTTAAGAACAGAAGTTAAGTGTGTGGTGTGCTCCTGGGACAATGATGCAATGCTGACCTAATCTTTATTAATCTTTTTACAATCAAATTCTAGATGTGTTCAATAGATTATTCTCTCAATCCTAGATGGTTCTTTTGAATTAGGGTTAGTCTTTAAATACACCACCTTTGTGTGCAATTTGAAATAAGTTTTGCTTTAGTTGGCTCTTAATGGTTAGCTAATAAGGGAGGGAAACATGGGCCTGAATTAAGAATTCCAAATTTAAAAGTTTGGGGTTCAAATCTGTAACCACAGAAATGATCTTGATCAATTCTGCACCTGTAGATCTGAATCAAGGTAATGAATGACTAGATGTGGAAATAGGACCTGGAACTTGGGGATGAGTGATGATGGGCTAGGCTAGGATAAATTTATTTGTTAACTTCCATGCAAAATATGCCTGTCTTAACTCTAGTCAATGAATAAAAGGAACCTAGTAACTGTGGGCCCAAAAACTAAGGGAAAAGGGCATGGGTATGTAATTTTCACCATTACAATACCCTAATAAGGATTTAGTTTAAAAAACACAGGCATGCCTCTAATAGTAGGCCATGTCCAATGATGAAATGACCTAGTATTTTTTGACTAGCTGTAATTTTAATGTAAATCATCTCAGATGAAAATAAAACAGTATTACTATTTAGTAAAAAAAATTATTGAATTTTTTATGGTTCACATATCTATAATATAATCTTATCAATTTTTATCTTTATTTGCTATATTTAACATGAAATACAATTTTTCTTTTTTGTCTCTTTATGAAGTACATTGTTTTTTAGTTCCCAATTTTTTTGGTGTTTTTTCTGTTTGAAATCTGGATAGTTGAATGGCATTTACACATAATTGCTACACCATGTTAAAGCCATGCAAATGGAATGCTACTATGATTTGAAATAGAGTTGGATATGAGGATCAACTGTTCCAGACAAACATAAAATGATTAAACTGCCATGGAGAAAAAACAGAGAAGCTGCAATAGTTCAATTTAAGATCAGCAAAGGCACGATGGCACAGAAAACTCACTTTTTGTTTTTCAATTTCTAATAAATTGTAGGATGTTTGATCAATTATATTTCAGCCATACTCTTGCAAGATAACAGACTTGTGTTTCCTTCATCTCCTGTTGGGAAGATAAGGAGGTCCTTTGTCCGGTTTTGGTACTATAGTTGGATTTTATGCCTAGTGACATGTTCTTCATTAGCCTTGTGCTTGTACAGCTTATTCTCAGGAGCAGAAGCCTCTTGAATCAGCTGAAACAAAGGCTTATTGACATTTTGCTTCTAGTGTATATAAGAGTGCTTCGGCAATTAATCCATCCCTAGCCAGGATTGGATTTAACTTTGTATATGTTTAGATCACAGACTTCACTAAACAACCCACTAATATTGCTAAAGGTAGAGTGCCTTAGCATACACTCAATAAGGTAGGAGGTATTATGATATGCAAGTTAAGAAAAGTAAATAATGGAAAGATGCAATATAATAAGTATGGCACCATGAAAGGTAATATGCCAAAGCATACAAAGTAAATAAACAGACTGATATGTAAACATAAGTGAATGTTTGTAAGGAAAGAGGATACTTGGGCCCCACTTGTTGGTGCATTGATCTTCCATTTTGATTAGACTAGTCCTATTATGAGATGAGATGCTGTAGGTGAAATTAAGAATGAGAGAGAAGCCTAGTAAACCATAATAGGGAACTTCTAAGACTTGGTGTACTTTGTTGCTGTTCCTCTTTTCTTTAATCTTTACTTCAGTCTCACTAACATAACATCCTTCCCTGGTGAAGCACGTTTGCCCTACTTGGCTTTAGGTACCTATGGAGGAATCTATTGTTCAATGCAAGCATAGAGCAGAGTAATGTGATGATTTGAGAGGTGAAGAAGTAGAGCCTTTCCAAGATAATCACCATGCTCAAGGAGGTGCCATTGTCATGGAGTTTGGTCATAGAATCAGAGGTCTAATTTGCCTCATGGGGTTGCTGAGGACGATGTAGACTCAGAGGAGTGCTGTTAGAGAGAGAGAGAGACCTCTGAGGATGAGGATGAGGGACTGTGATTGATGTACTTTTGTATTTTGTATAGACACTGATGATGTGCATGCTCGTGTGGTGTGACTTTTTTGATGCTCATTTATGTGTCTTGTGTATTTTCATGTGATGTCACAGATTAGAAAATATTCTATATTCTTCACAGATACATGTTAATTTAGATACGCTTTTTAGATGCATGGAAAAAACTGTTTAGGAAATTAATGAAATAAGCAATAAAAACAATGTGGAATCTTAACTTGTGCTAATTGACCTTGATAGGTAGCAAAAACCATGGAATATAATGCAGAATAATAATGCTGATGTGCAAGATGGCTATCAGAAGGAACTGGGACAATAGCTAATATGTTGAAAACAATGATAAATGCTGAAGGAAAATTTCGGTTGTATTTTCCAGGTCTTACTGTCTTAAAAACAAGAGACAATTAGCTGTCAAAGAAACATTCAAATCTAAAGCATGAGAAAGGGATACCAAGATGATTAGGAGGTAGTTAAGTGATAGGAGTCTCCATCGAGGGTGAACAGGATAAAGTGGATGAATGAGCGAGGTACCACAGAGGCAAAAGCTTTAGCAGAAGCTAGAGATCCTAATTAATTTCCCAAGACTAAGAGTTTTTGAATATCTGGACTTAGGATGCCTTTTAGGGCAAAGTAGTGATGTTAAAAATTATGTTCTATAATGTTTGTATGACTGAATACATATCAAGAATATGGTGCCTACCTCTCCACACATCTCCATTCCTCATGCCTGTCATTGGCAATATCCACCACAAGAGATATGGTGCCTACTTCAGTGAGAAGGTAGGCAGCATGAAAAATGTATATAGTGCCTCCTACTCTTGACACGGTTGCAGCACACCTGAATGAATCTTTGGCTCTCTCAAGATCAATTGTGCAGTTTGAGTTCTCAACCATTGTAAGAGGCATGCCAAAGGACTTTTATATAATGTATTCTTTATTGATGAGCAGACATGCCCGTGGGTCCATTCACATAGCCTTCTATAATATGGTTGTATCAACAATAAAGAATGAATATATATATGTTATTTCTGCTATCAAATCCTATTCTCATTGTACTCCCATTGTTGCATCATCAATTTCAAATTCAAAGAAGAATTAGAGTTCCCTCACATCTGCCTTTTTTTCTCTTCACCAGCACTCAATGGAGAATTTCCAACCGACCAAATATATTAGGGGTTAATTGTCAAAAATATAAAGAATTCTTTGTACAAAAGATAATGAACTCTGTTATAAGACGATCACTAACAAAAAACAAACTAGATCATAAAGATATTTTATAGAAAATCTTCCGGACATTTGGCCATGAATTGAAAAACATGTGATGGTCACACAACAACAAACTGAAAATATAATAGAATAATCACAAATATTGAATAGCAGCATGTTGTTGATCTTAACAGCAATTATTTGGGCAATTAAGTCTTAATAGGCTTTATAAAGATTGCATGGCTTCTTGCAAGCACCATAAATCAATTTTGCCCTCTCTTCAAATGGGAAAAATTGTATTCTACTAGTATTTTTTTTACAATTTGCTCTATACTTATATCTGTCAAACAATTCTTGAAACAATTTTGAGGAAAGGTTGCTGGTATTGTTTGTTTAACATTCCTCACCACCCACTCCGATTCCAAGTTAGAAATTGAGAAACACGAGAGATTGTACAGACTCGAGAAACATTTTATTGAAAACACACATGCCATAATTGCAATAAATTGCAACATATATAATTGTTGGCATTTCAATTCACACCTCTGGAATGCGAATTAGAAACAGACAGCTATGCACAATTAGACTACTCTTCAAATTAGGAGGGGAAGCTCCCTCTTCGCTCATTATGCTTAAAAAGCTAAGTTACGGGTTCGGGTTCGGGGACGGGTTCGGGTACGAGAACTTGGTATGTGGGTGCGTGAAAATTTGTTTTAGGGGTTTGGGTACGTATGGGGACGTGTCTATATATATATATATATATATACAAAAAAATAAGAGAAATATACAAAATTGTAAAACTAAATCATTTCATAGTATGATACTTGATCATTGATCAATGCCAAATGCCAAAGATAAATATTAAATGTCAATTGATAGTTGAAAAATATTCAAATATGCCATATCAATGATATCAATTATGGAAATCATCACAATTACTGAATTACAAAATGTAGTTCATGAAAGTTGAAACATGATTCAATTTCAATGTTCATCAGTCATCAAAAGGATTATCAAAAAAATCTTCGTGATTTGGATTTTCAGCAGCTTCAACTTCAAGATCATCATCATTTGAACCCAAAGCGGTTCCACTTCTAGCACCATGTATGTCATGATCATCATTATCATCCACATCATCCATAGTGGCTCTAGCAAGATCCTGAATGGTTGCATTCAAGTCAGCAGACTCGGATGCGACATCCCAAAGCTTTGCTACCCCTTGCTTGTATTGAGGTTCCTTACGCGACAAAAGACGCAAATTGGAATGAATATAGACCAAGTCTTTAGCTCTTTTTGCAGCCAACCGGTTACGCTTCACTGAGTCGATAAAGGAGTATGTACTCCAATTCCGTTCAGCGGCAGAAGAGCTTGCAACCTAGAGAGAAAACCAACAAAATAAAAAATAAAAAATGCAAGATAAATTCAAGAATGTTAAGTGTTAAATTCTACAATACAAGTGGCAAAAAAAAAAAAACTTACTTGTGAGAGGATCTTGATTGCAAGAGGTTGGAGGTACATATAAACTTGATCATGGAGGTACCGCCATGTAATAGCATCCATTTTGTATTGGTCTTTGACAACAGAAGGGTTAAGATTTTTTCCTATGATAAACATTCCAAATTCTTTCATAACACTTGTCTCCACTTCTGGATCAGTGAAGAGTCTATTAAATACCCTCTTATACCCTCTAGCAACTTCAAGATCTCTATATGGCGGTATTCTCCCTGGGATAGAAAGTATTTCTTTAGCATAGTACCTTGGAGATATGGCATATGCAAGGAGGTGCAAGGGTGTTGTCATCTTGTTCCAATGATGAAGAACGATTGCTTCCACCCTTTTGTAAAGGGTGTCTTCAGGATCATTCTCTCTTTTGTATTTCAATTTTTATTTTCTCCAACATTGTGTCCATGCTATCATAGACATCCCCCAAGCATGGTTCATCTATATCAGCAAACCGAAGCATAGACATGATAGGTTCGGTGATCTCCAATACATAATTCACACGATCCCACCAATCGTCATCCAAGATCAATGCCTTGACCTTTTGGGCCCTCTCTGAATTTTACTGCTTCCATATACCCCATTGGTTGCTAATAACCATTTGACTCAATGCCTCTTTCACCTTCACAAGTCGTCTCAGAACAATTGTGTGAGATGCAAATCGGGTCTCAGCAACCTAAGAACATGTTAATAGTAAGTTAATAACACATTTAAAATATGTAAATTACTAAATAAGTAAAAAATATATTTTATTCAATTATGTAAAACATGACATAAATGAAACTAAATAAATTAAATTTACCTTCAACAATTCCAATCTTGAAAAATTTCTGAAAATTGCTTGTGACATATGGTGGTTTGTCACAAACATTTGGATCTCCTCGGCCTCCTGGTATATTTCTTTCACCCACTCTATTTGGTTTCCAATTGCTTGCATCACCAAATTGAGGGAGTGTACGGTGCAAGGTGTCCAAAAGATGTGCTCATATCTAGCCTCTACCAAAGCACCTGCAGCCCTGCAAACTTTTGCATTGTCCGTAATTACTTGGACAACATTTTCATCACCCACCATCTCTATGGAGTCAATGAGAATCCTGGAAATGAACTCTGCATCTTTCACTTCCCCTTCACAGTCAACCGCCCTCAAAAACATTGCCCCCTTGGGGGACACTACAATAACATTGATCAATGGACGGTTTTTGCAATCTTTCCATCCATCGGAAACAATAGATACACCTGTTTCAATCCAAGAATCTCTAATTGGTTTTAGTTGGGCCTCTAAAAATTTCTTCTCTCTTTGCAATAAGGTGGTACACACCTTTTCAAACCCAGGACTTGTGAAACCAGGAGGTGCACTATTTATTGTTGACACCATGTCCCGCCAATATGGTGATCTCACCAAGTTGAATAGAAGACCATTGGCATAGAGGCAACGTGCAATTTTTTCTTCAGCAATATCTTTTGCCTCCATTTTAAATGCCCTCTCCAATGGACCTCTCTTGCGGGTGGTGATTTGTTGTTCATCTTCATCTTCCTCTTCTGTAGAGGGCATAGACAAGAAGGGATGTCTGGAGGCCCTAACTGTCTGAGAGAGTAATGTTGGTGTTTTTTTCTTTCCGAAAAAATAACTACTTTCTTTTCCTTTTGCAATCAATTTGTCAGCATCTTCTTGTTCTTTTATAAATCCTGCTATTTGTACAGAAGACAACCCCTTCTTATTTGGGCCCACACACATATTAATCCCTTTGCCACTAGGGCCCATAAAATGAAGTTTCACTCGGTAATAGGAGCTATTATATTATGCATTGCAAAAATTACACTTCCAAACAGAACCCCCACCTCTAGGAACTTGTGAAATTCTTGTGGTATGTGTCCATAAAGGAGATCCTTTCTCAATTTTGAACTTTTGACTTCCCTCCCCACCCATTGAACTTTGACTACTGGCCATTGTTGCAATCTATAAAAAAAATTTAAAAAAAAAAAACAAATTTGAAAAACTTCTTCACAAACTTGAAAAAATCCATCAAAAACTAAGAAACTTGAAAAAATTCACCAAAAGATCAAAGAATAGGGTTTAAATGCATACCTTAAACACTTAAATCTCCTTTGTAAAAGCTATTTGGCACTCCACAATTGATCTCCTTCGAATACAATCGCCTCCCTTCAAAATGCCAAGATGTGGAGAAAATATGGTGAGAGCAAAATGAGAGGTAAAAATGAAATGTTTTAGTGTTGAAAGGCCTCATATTGGGTCGAATTAGGGTTAGGAGACAAAAATATAATAAAAAAAATGTTTTTTTATTTATGTTTGGGCCCACTTTTTAAGTTCTGGGCCGTGGGTTCTTCGAGGTACGCCCGGGTACGTGGTTGGTACCTTTGGGTCCACACACCATTTGACTAGGTGCGCCCTGGGTACGCACAGGGTGCGCGCCCAGCCTTGTGCGTACCCAGGGCGCACCCGCAGGCGAACCCGAACCGGGTTCGAGGCCTCTGGGTGCGAACCCGGTAACTTAGTTAAAAATAAATACTAAACTACTGCCAATCTTTTTATTCTCAGCTAAGAGCACAAGGTTATAAACTCTTTGCATCGTAGCTGAGGTTTTCTCTGTTTTAGAACTTCAACTACAACTAGGCCTACTCTAAAGACGCTTCTGATAACTCAAATAAATTCAGAGCTTGAAAATCAAAAGTAAACAAGGAATGATTTGACTTAACACAAAAGCTTAAATAAACTCTCTTCAAGAACACACTTGAAGACTCATTGTACTGATTAGATGTAAGCTGAAATAAAGATTACGAAAGCAAAACATAAGACAAAGTACTGAAATAGATTGAGACAGTGGATCAGAGCAAGATAGGCATGAGATTTCCTTAATTTATAACAGCAAATACACTTCCAGGACAGCAAATTGTAGCAAAGATAAGCTTACAATATGCGATCAAACCAGATTACATAGACAAAAGTTGAACAAACGCTGAATAGCAAAGTTGCAAGCAAAATAGGCTCAGCAAATTTGCTATCACAACAATAGTTAAAAAGAAATGGGCAAGGCTGCCCTTATTTATATACTAACAAAGAGTAGGGAACCCTAACATCTCCTTGTTTTTAACAAGTAGTCTTGCCAACATGCAAGCTTTATTTCTAAGACTAAACAAAAGATAACTAACAGCTAACCAACTGCTAACATCAGTTAACTGAAAAAACTCCAACTATACATTTGATATTTCTAGAGAATAGACATGCATGAATGAGAACAAGTTAAACTTGGAAAAGGCATTGATAACTGCTGCTTTTAGTTCTATTCTTAGGAAACACTGCATGCTCCAAAAAGTGACTCATTTATTGATAATCTTGGCGGCTCTGCAACTGGAGTGATGACCTTTTATAAATATATCCTCTTGCTTTTATCCTGTTTTCTTACGTGGCTTTATGCTTCTGACACTTATCTTGATTTTTCAATGGAAGAGTATTGTATGCTGAAAACCGTGAAGTTTGACCGTGAACACGCCTATGCTTGGACAATCTGCTAAAAATAACTTGCTGATTCTAAAAATATCAGATCTCCTAAAAAATAGTTGAGGTGTAGGTTTTGTAAATAATCACGTTTTGAAGAGACCTAGATTGTCATATTTTGAAAAAGCTGATTTTTTCCCAAACATGCAAGATCTCCTAAAAAATAGGGGCTGACATGCAAATTTGCCAAAAATAGCTGAAGTCTGGGTTTTGTAAACAATCTTGTTTTGAAGAGACCCAGATTGTCAGATTTTGAAAAATTTGAGGATTTCCCAAACATGCATGAAAAAGTAGATTTTCTTGAAAATATAAAATTTTCCCATCTTCAAGAGGAGTAAAAGGCAAGTGGACCCAGATCGATGAAAATTGAAAATTATGACCACTTGTTTTTGAAATGTGATGCCCTAGAAAAATAGACCATGAAAAAGCGTGCTTCTGTGCTTCCCAATCTTGAATCCACGAAGAACATTGAAAAAACACTTTGTTTGAGCCTCCAAATCTCGATTTCTATCTTTCTTCCTCTGAAAGCTAACCTGCAAATTATGAAGAATGCATGCCAAAAGCCTCTTGAATAGAGTTTGGAGATGAAAAAGCACTTTCATGCAAAACCCTAAAATTTTGGAGTCTATGCATGTAGATAGAAACTTTGCAAGCAAAAATTTTACTTCTTTTGCATTAAACGGTGAATTCCTCTTTTATAGCTGAAAGAAACATGCATGCAAAAACATACGCATCTGATGACATCATCAAACATGTAAAACCTCAAAAGTGTTAGCCATTTTTCTCCATTTTCAACTTTTGTTGCAACTGCTGTCGACGACGGAGGCTGAACAAGAAATAGGCACGTTGAATTCAAAAAATTTCAAAGTGTTGGAAGTCTAGGCGCCCTCCTTGAAAAGGGGCGCCCAACATGCTGGGACTTAGAATTTTTTTGATATTTTCAAATTTTCATTTGTTTTGCGTTTGATGAAGCCTGCCTCTGACTTTGATGATTCGGAAAACAGGCACTACCAATTGATAAAACCTGTTTGACCATTGCAATTTCATGTTTGATCATTGCTGAAGTGATCCCCAGCTTCATATCGACATTTGACATCATTTGATCGTGACTGCAAACTCGCAAAGCTGCTGTTAGAGACTGAAATGGAAGAAGGCATGTTGGAAACAAAAAAATTTCCAAGGCATGAAACCTTGGGCGCCCTTCTTGGCCAAGGGCGCCCAAGCGTCCCAGCCTTAGACAATTTTTTGTGATTTTCAAATTTTAACTTTGCTCCGTTGTGCATGAAGCCAGTGACCCCTGTTTGATTGTCGATTCTAGCTAGCCAATGAATAACAGAGTTTGAAAGTCAGTCAATCTAGCAAGCCTGATCATATTTGAGATGAACTGTACCCTCTACCAATCTCCGTCACTGCATTTGACTGATTTTCTGAGAGCCGGAACCGAGCTGACGAAGGAGTTTGAACATTTGCTGAAAAACGTAAAATATAAAATAAACTAAGGCAAAAAAGCTAGGCGCCCTCCTTGAAATGGGGCACCCAAGTCTTCCAGACAGTCAAAATTTGAGGATTTTCAACTTTTTTGTGATTTCTTCGTTTTTCGTGTTTCCGCCTCTGTTCGATCTGCATTTCCCGTTGTCCGACAAATCCTCTGTACTGGATGATGGATTCATTGAAGAGCTTGAACACAACTGAGATGATCCCTTGCCTTTTATTGCCTTGAAAATTGCTTACTGCATGATTGAATTGAGCTAGCGAGGAAGATTTGCACATTTTTCGAGAAACACGAGAAATATTCTAAGGCATGAGATCCCAGGCGCCCTCCTTGAAATGAGGCGCTTGGGTTTGCCAGAGTTAGTTTTATTTTGATGATTTTTCAGATTTTCATTTTGCTCTTCGTTTTTCGCTTCACGTTCGCCAACATGCGTTCACCATTTCTCGTGCATTGAATGGCGAAAGTTGGAAAAATGGCTAAGGCATTGAAGCCTAGGCACTTTCCTTGAAATGAGGTGCATGGGTTCTCCAATATTAGAATATTTTTTGCAAATTTCACTATTTTTAGATTTCCCTCCTACGTTCACCGTTTCTCGTTCATCTTTCGCCGTTGATCGATTTGTGCAACATTTGAGACTTTGAAACTGACACTTGGCAATTGACGTTTCTCCATTGATGACTTTGAAGCTCATGTTTTGCCTTCTGAAAAAACAAAATAGGCCTACCAGAGAAATACTGACCTTTTGACGATTCTGACCAGATTGGCCTGATTAGGAAGTATTTTTAACCAATCAAAATTAGTTTGAGCCCTCCAATCAAAAATTCTATTTTTAGACATTTTCTAAAAATGGAAAATTTCTATTTTTAGAAATATTGCCAGCATCCATTTGACAACAAACCCAGAAAACCCTAAATCAAGTCTATTTTTAGAAATTTCTAAAACTAGAAAATTTTGACTTTTGACAAAATTTTTACAAGACTTTGATCATTTTTACAAAATGCCTTAATGAAGCAAAAAATTTAATTTTGGGTGGCACAATTGGCTCTGCTTGGGGACCATGTTGGATACTTATGGCATAGGAGAACCAAGAATCTTTGGACTTTTAAGCATAGACCAGTGTCTTATCAGTTGGGCAATAGAGTCAAGATCATTTCCTAATCACCTATCAATTGAAACTTCCCTAAAATCACCTAAAACAAGATTGCCTAATCACCTAGAACACGATGAAAACTTCATGGAATGGGGAAACACATCACGACATAACACAAACATTACGGAAAAGGGAAACACATTACAAAAACAAAAAGAAAAATTACTCCATCCTCGAAGGAATGAAGTGCTTCAAATATTGCTTGCTGTATGGCAGCGGGAATGGATTATAACGATGCCGCTTTTGCCCGAAAGGCTTCACTTCTCTTCTGATGGGTATTGTAGGAGAATTCCTTCGGGATGAAGATTCTTAGATCTTCATACACCCAGGCAAAGGCACCCTGACAAAAGTCAGAATATGGCACAAAGAGGGAAGTAGATACTGCTGAGGCATTGGTTTTGCTATCGTCCATCCTTAGGATGTCTCTGATGTCGAACGCTTCAAACCAGTCGATTGTGTTCCAAACTCAATTTCTATAATGCCGTAGGTGATCCTTTCTGACCTGGAAATATCCTTTGATTGTCTCATCGATCAGCTCTACATCCCCTTTAACACAAGAGTTCGATTCCCATGTCTTCAGTATTTTTTGAGGCTTAACAAAAGTGCCTCTTTTTCAGCTTCAGTGAATTATGATTGCAAGCAATATGCAAATGGGTACAACTATCCTTTAGGGGAGATGATCGTTTCCCTTGCTTGTGAACTTGCAGTTGAACAACCCCATCGAATTGCATTGTCCATAACTTTGTATCCTCTTCAAGTCTCTTTTTAGGACAAGCAATGTTTTGGTCTTTAGTTTCTATCTCTGACAGAGACACATAATTACTAGGACCCATTTCTTGATATAGAGTTTGCGCTAGGGGGTCTGGGGATTTCACCACTATGAATTGGGATTTGAGCTCTGGTTCTATCTTGATTTTTCCTTACTTTACAAGAATGGTTGCGAACGACTAATCTAATTGTATCCTACCACCAAGATCTCTGCAGAATCTCTGGCTCAACAACATCCTATAGCTGGTTGGAATGTTTACTACTAGGATGGTCATTATTAACTTTTTCTCCGAACAAGCTGCCAAGCTTACTTGAGCATCCTTCATTTGTTCGACCAACGACATTGACTTAGATTCAAGTGAATAACACTTGTCCTATGTCTTAGTGCACAAAAGTCCCAATGCATTCATTACTTGTAGAGGCATGACGTTATCTGAGGCTCCTGAATCTATGATGCAATTGCTCAACTTGAATCCTCCTATATACAAAGATATATAGAAGGGTTTAGGCTTTTCCTCCGCTGGCATAGATGATTCGAACAATGTAGGCTGAATTGAAGCCTCTTTCTTTACATATTGTGTTATTTTGTCCAGCTGCTCAGGGTGATCACAAAGGTACTCCAATTGTGAAATCTTAACCTTGGTCTTTATCATGGAGTTTACAATATCAAAATTTGCTAAAGATGGGTCTTGAGCAACCACTTCTTTAACTTGTTCTTTAGTTCTCTGCCTTTCTTCTTCTTTCTACACTTTCAAGTGCTGAGCACGTGAAAACATAGGTATCGAATGTCTTCCGTGATTTATTGCAAGAGAGTAGTGGCGGAGGTCTTCTTTTTCTTCAATAACGGGTTCACTTTTAAAGTATCCTGTAGCAGAGTCGCCATCAAAGTTGTCCGTTTGTGGTAAGACAACATTCAAACTTGGTGTAGAGACAAAAATTGAATTGGGTGCAGCATCAGTGTACCCCATGATCTGATTCATTCTTAAATTTTTAGGACATGTAGAACTGGTATGTGCATCAGTCTCATGGGAAGAACAAAATATTGCATTTTGTGCAACTTCAACTGTTTGTCTTGGTGGAGGTGTTGGCAACTACGGCTTGTAATTATTGGAAGGCTGAAAATTATTTCTCTTTGGATGGTAGGGTTGCTGAGGTTGGTATTGTGGTGGTGGTAGTGCAAGCATTTCATTGGCTACCTTCTGTAGCAGTGGATCTGTAGAACTCTAAACTAGAGGTCTGATTGAGTCCTTCGTCTTGCCGGAGGTGATCATATTATCCTCCAACTCGATGGCATGTTCTTGTGCATCCACCAATTTTGTTTCTTTTATTGTCTTGAGGAATAAAGTTATCTTTGATGGAAGAGCATTTATGAAACAACTCATCAGAATCTTCGGTGATGGATTAAGTGTAGAAGAAAGTCTTGTAACAAGACGATTAAATCTTGCTACAAACTCCCTCATGGGCTCGTTGCGCTCCATCTTTGAATTTGCAAGTTGGCAAAACAACAAATGATTATCTTCAGTAGGCTTGAATCTCGCCAAAAATTTCTCGCTCATAGATGCCCAACTTGTAATAATGCCCAGCTCCAGTCGGCAGCATTCCCAACAAGAGTCTCCACAAAGAGACGCACTGTGATGTCTTCATGTGCTACGTGCAACATGGCGCAAGCTGTTGTGAACGCAAAGATATGTTCATCCGTGTGTTGACTCCTGTTGCTGTGAAACTGGGGAAAGTGCTTCCTTGCCCCTTTAGGTAACTCATGATTTTCTTGCAAAGCCAAAGGTCCAATGTTGGTACCCCAAGGTAATGGGGGCGGACGTTGCTGATTTCTATCAGCATGATTATTATCGACATTATTATTGTTATCACCCATTGCTTTTGGTTGGATCACAAGTTCTATTCCCACGCAATAGGATGCCAAATGGTCATTCCCGTGATATAAAGCGTAAGCATTCTTGAAATTTTATGCCTCGTGCTCCACGATGAGCGCCAAAAAATTGTTGGCATTTCAATTCGCACCTCTGGTATGCGGATTAGAAATGGACAGCTATGTATAGTTAGACTACTCTTCAAATTAGGAGTGGAAGCTCCCTCTTCGCTGATTATGCTTAAAAAGAAATACTAAACTACTGCCAATCATTTATTCTCAGCTAAGAGCACAAGGTTATAAAACAATGTAAAATAATAAAACATTGTTTGTGAATGTATATTCGTTTTTCTAGCCATTTTCCCTAATCAACTGGGTTTACTTTTTCAAGGTTCACCATTCCAACTTCTTTTACGGGGATACCATTGTTCATTTTATACATTCAAAGATTTTTCTTAACTCAAAGTGCATGGGATTTTGAGCACATTTAAATTTATTACCAAGTATATTATCACACACTGCACTGGAAGTCTTATATGATTTTGTGAGGTTTGATTTAATGTTTATTTTTGTTGGCCTGTTCAATTTTTTCTTCAATGTGATTTTCACACTAGGTCTATATGCAATACTTATAATGAACATTTTCTGGGGTATGTTGTGCAGTAGCTTGGACTATGATCTGCAGGATGCTTTTAAAGAATTCCTAAAAGTTCGGGGCATTAACGATGACCTTGCCAATTTTCTCATTGTTTATTTACATAACAAAGAGCAACGCCAGTATGTGCAATGGTTGCATCACTTAGTTTCTATAACTAAGAAGGGAATGGAAAGTGGCTAGTTTATCATATTATGATTCTATGGTACTGTTATTTTTTCATCACTTTTGACTCATTTATGATTCTATTGGCTTCTATCTGACCTATTATAGACCTACTTTATGCAGGATAATGAACATTAAGATTAGTTTCTGTGATTAGTTATTAGTTATTTCGTAATTGTAGATTTCACTTACATTTTTTAGTCTATATATGTACAAATATGTACAACATTTATTCACAAAAAGTAATGGAGATTTTTGGAAATCCTTCTCTTCCATGTTTTGAATTTTTTCAATTCGTATAAGAGAAATAATGAGGCAAGTTGTGAAAGCCGACGCCTGGGTGTAAGTGTTCTGCAAGTTATTTTCTGTTATTTTCTTGTTTCTACAAGTCATTTTATTGTTCCCTTGAAGGTCGTTATTTTATTATTGCCTCATGAGGTTTCAATGTAAGTTTATATGGTTGCTTTGATTCTCAATCAGTTTGACAAAGAATTGTGGTGTTATCTCTACCAATTACCATGCGTTTGCTTGGAAAGTTTGTTACATTTGCCTCATATTAAATTCTGTGTTGATCATGCACCTATTTACCAACAAAGGACTGCTGAAGTAGTTCATACTGTCATTGAACCACAAAAATTGATGGCAGTGTGGTGTTTTCATGTCACCAATTTTAGTATATTGTTTGCTACAATCACTATTGCCAACCATTGTCATTGTCTATTGTAGCTGGTTTGAAAAGATTAAATGAACATCGAGTTTTCTTAATATTGGTACCATCAGCGATGGAATAAAGAAGATGATCAGATATGATACTTATTTTATTCATTTTCTCTACCTATTTGTTATTGCCTGTTTCAAGGAATGGCCAAAATGCTTGAGTAGGCATGGGGTTTAGTATTGCTTTTAACAAATGGAGTTGTAGCTAATGTCAAGCAAAGAGAGCCACACTATTTGATAGTTCTTGTAGTATTTTTGGAGTACTATGGGTGCTTAGTGGAGAAATAAGGGTGTAATTGGAGTTATAAGGGGATTATGTGTGCTTAAGTATTAAGGCTAATCTCTTTTTTATTTACAAGCATTACTAGTTGAGCCTAATTCAGTTTGTGATGAGTATTTTGGTTTGAATTGTTAGTGCATTCTGCATCATGGGATCTACTTTGTTTAAAGATGATATTTTATCTTCACACATTAAAATTGACAACTTAAAAGAAGCTAATCAAATAACAAAACGTTGGAGCTATTTCAGCCTACCTTTATCTAGTTTTGTGTTCAATATATTTTTCTACAATAGGAGATAGATAGGTTGCAAGATTAGATGCCTGATGCTTTAGTAAAAAATAAAGATGTTGAATAGGATGTTCCTTCTTCTAGCACTTCCATACAAGAAGGAAGCGAAAAACTCATTGTGAGAGTCTTAGAAAACAACCAAGGGAAAATTTGGTCGTGTTTTTAAGGGTTTTGTTGGGTCATATGTTCCAAAGTATTCTAAATCCATCAAATTTGTATCTAGAGGGAGCTTATGAATACATGTCAAGTTGAATCTTTCTTTGCCAGTGTCAAATTGGTTCAGTCAAAATTGTGTTCCTATTGTGGTTGTCATGGTCATACATTAGTTTCTTGTTTTGATCTATAGTCTTGTTCTTTATTTGGACGACATACTTATTGTTCTTCTCATTGTTTTCAAAAGAAACTGCACAAACTTGAGTTATGCGTTGCAAATACTTCGTTTGAACCAGTCCTAAGGGATACATTAGATGGTTCTTTGGATTCTAAGGTTTTGACACCTTTGATAGAGATCGAGCCTAATGCTCTAAATAAGGCTATGTTGATTGTTGTTGAAGCTCCTATTGGTGATGATAAGATTGATTATGCTCTTCTTCAAAGTGTTATGGACTCTCTTTATGTTTGAGACGCCTTTGATGATTTTTATGATATGTTTGCATGATGTAGATGCCATTGTCCCAAAGAATTGTTTCTATCCATTTTGCAATTGTTGTTGTAGTGTGCCTCCCTTCAAAGAGCATCTTTATTGGTATGTGTATGACAAGTTTGAGTGGAGACTTCATAGAGATGAGTGATATATGCTTTAGATGTTTCCCAAATTTGTCGATTTTGGGCATTGTTGGTTTATTTCAGATTTTGCCTAAGTTGTTTGTGATAGTTTTGGACATTGTTTGGTCTTAAATGTTACAAAGTTCTGAAAGGGCTTTGAGACAAGTCCTAGGATTATAGATTTATAGTTTGATTAAGATTTTGACATTTTAGGCTAATAGAGTTTTGGACATTGCAAATAAAGATGAGATGACTATGCATGGTCATGATTTGGAGTGAGCACCAATGATGAGAGTGACTCACCGATGGTCTACGCTAGATTGATCATCCTTGATTGGAGAGTGATTGCATTGACGATTGGAGAATGTAGATTCATTTGTTTGTGGGAGATGGCTTGTGAGAGGATCGAAGTCATCATATTTGGAGAAATATTTTTGCTAGAGTTTTTTGTGTTGTTTCAAGTAGGGAAAACTTTAGTGGCGAATCTTCGCCAATTGGCGAATAATTGAAATTGGGACCCCCAAAAATGGCGAATAGTACAAGCTATAAAGGAGATTGAATTGCTAGGTTTTTACAAAAAATCAATTTCTTCTATGTAAACGATGCGTCATTGGAATTGATTCACCAATAGTTTATACTATAATTAAAAATATTAATTATATTCGCCAGTAATATTATATTCCTACCATTAATTTTGGGGCAATGTCACCACTAATTATAAATTACTATTTAATTTTATGGATATTTTAGCCTTGAATAGGGCTTTTATTTATTGCCATTGATTAATTTTTTAATCGGATGGCTGTGAGTTGATTCCGCGACCTATATGCACGTTCTTTTTAAAAGGCTTGTTGAGGCTCAAAATTTGTTTTGGGCCACACGATTAAATCTAATCATGTGGCCCAAAACAAATTCCGGGCCTCAACAAGCCTTTTAAAAGACACGTGCATATAGGTCGCAAAATCAACTTGTAGCCATCCAATTAAAAAGCTAATCAATGGTAACAATTTCACTTTTCATTTAGTCTTTTTTTTAAAGTGATATTTAAAAAAAATACTTAGTCCGTGTGTGCTCCAATGCATTTTCGATATTACAAAAAACAAAAAAAATATGGGGGAACTACGCTGACCAACTATACAAATTTTTAAAATAGAGATTTGCCATTGTAATTAATCGTTTTAGTGATTATTTGCTATGATTTGCTACTGTGATTATTATTTTTACCAATTATTTATTAAGATTCGTCAAGATTTTACAATTTTTTTAATAATGTGCATAGATTCGTCAGGAAAATTAATAATTTTTTTTTAAAAAAAGGAAAGATTCACCAAGAAAATTATAGCACTTAGCCAAGATTTGTCAGGATTTTACACCTTCACCAAGGTGGGGGTAGTGCGGGAGGGGGAAGGGGGGAGGTTTCTTAAAGTTATCTCTGGTTTCAATACGTGCATTTATTTGTTGAGTTTGAGAGCTTTGTGGACTACAATGGGTTCACATTTTTAGTAGGGATGTAACACAAAATTTGGAGTTCTTTGGTTTGAGTTTTCTAGTTTTGCTCTCTTTGGCACATGGATTGTTAGGACACGCTATGAGTAGGTGTGATTCCTTATTATTGCATTGGAGATAGATCACATGTGGTGATATCATCAAGATTTTGTGTTATTTACAAAGACAGGTTGCTTATAGGAGACTTTGGAGCTTTGGTTGGTGCTCTAAATGTTCATTATGGGGGAGAATGTAGGATAATGAACATTAAGATTAGTTTATGTGATTATTTATTAGATATTTGGTAGTACATTTCAATTTTTTATTCTGATACATTTTTTTTTTGTGTCTATGTATGCATAAAATTTATTCATAAAAATAGTGGAAGTTTTAAAAAAGCCTTCTCTTCTTTGTTTTAAATTCCTTTACTTTATGTTTCTTAGTTAAATCAAGTTGTAAGACCATGCCCTTATGACATCACTTTTGTTTTTACTTTTGGAAGGTATCAAGTTTTCTTCATTCCATTTTCGATTTCTATACCCCATTTATGCTAGACTTGGGTTTTAACATATCTAACTTGTATGATTGTGAACATGCACTTTATTTGTGTTAAGGTGAACAAACTATCACATTTCCATCACTAATATTTGATGACTTGACCATATATGATTGCTTCATTTTGCTGGTCATAACCTCTGCTATAGTAGAGAATGCATTTTTCATTATGTATTTTTGCATTTGTTTTAAACAATGACTGTCACCGTAATATTTTATTGATCAAAATAAAAGAACAAAATTGTCATGCCGAAATTTGATAGGAAGTTTGCAGCAATGCAACCTTGTTAATAAATGCTAGTGAAAATTCCAAATATTGGAAGACTAAGTTGAAGTTCTACGATGATTGGGTAAGGGACAATTTGGTTCCATCACAACTACTCTCTTTAATGGGGCAATTTGATTCTATTGTAATTGCTTTCTTTATATACAACACATGTTACTTTAAAGAAGGAAAGTATGATAACATGCTAAGATGTCATCGACTATGAGATTCTCCTCTATGCTTAGTACTTATTTTATTCTTAGACATCTAGTTTGCACACCATCAACATAATTCTTTTGTCATCGAGTCTAAAGTTTTACACCTTCAAATTTATTTTTTGAATATTTATTGCAATTATATAAAACCCAACTAATTTAAAGTTAATTTGTACTTATTGATTGCATTTATTTAATTAGGTTTATTTATACAATGTGTTCATCTTCATTACATATGCCAAAAATATATCTTAACACTACAAGTTATGGTTTTGGTTTGGTATTTGAGTGTCGCCAAGTAAACTTGGGCATTGTCAAATACATGTTGGTTTCA
This sequence comes from Sequoiadendron giganteum, assembly GCA_007115665.2. NCBI lineage: Eukaryota > Viridiplantae > Streptophyta > Pinopsida > Cupressales > Cupressaceae > Sequoiadendron > Sequoiadendron giganteum. The sequence continues at coordinate 432,499,682 of CM021108.1, read as the reverse complement.
TAAGCTGTCCATCATTGTCATAATAGTCTATTAAACATTTCTATTAAATCATTTGTTGAAATCCAATAGCTATATGTTTTATGCGATCTTTGAAGTATGTTCAGCTAGAAGTATTGGAGTCGATGTGGCTTAGAAAAGTCAACTTTGTTTAGTAAAAAATGAATCAATCTTCTACAAAATTATTGCTAAGGCTTTTGCTTTGCAAATTAGGCACCTCCTACTTGTGTGGCTAGAATAAATTGGATTTATGTAGATTAGACATATCCTTGACAACATCATTGTTGTTTGGGATGTTATGGAATGGGCAATAAAATTTGACTAGGAAACACTCTTCATCAAAATTAACCTTGAGAAAGGCTATGATAGAATTGAGTGATCTTTTATCCAAACCATGCTTAGGGTTCTTGGGTTTGGATCCAATTTCCTACAGCTAGTTAAAATGTCTTTTTTGCATATATGCTTTTGCTTGCCTTACAATCAATTGCATCCAACCTAGATAGTTTGGCATTCAACATAATTGCGCTCTTGCACATTCACTTTATGTTTTGGCCAATGAAAACTTTGGCCATATTCTTGGCAACATCATCTCACATCATAGAATTAAAGGGATTTCATTTCTTGGAAATAATTCCCAACAATTGGCCAATGCCCATTTTATCGACAATTCATTCCTTGTGTTGCTTGATGATGAAGATAATATTAAGTAAGCTTTCAAGTGTCTTGACATCTTCTACTTAGCTTCTAGTTCTAACATTCCATGGACAAAACAAACTACTAGTTACAATCCTTCTCACCATTTCACTTGGCTTAAATCTTTTAATTGGAAGACTATTGACCATGGGGAGATTTTTCAAGTTTACAGGGATTCCCTTTTACTTTTTCAAGCATGCCAATCTATATTGTGGCAATATGTCATTGAAAGAGTGGAGTAAAATTTGACATACCAACTATATTACCAAACCTCTTTTGTTGGTAGGTAAGTTTGAAATATGCTCAAAATTCTAATTACCACATGTGTAATATTCTTCTTGTTGGGTCCCTTCCAAAGCTTTACAATGTAAGCTTGACTTGAGCTTGTGTGGGTTTTTTGTGGACCAATTTAGACCACAACAAAGGCTTCCATAGAATTGCATGGGATATATGTTTCCTTCCCAAAGACTTAAGAGGATTAGGTCTTATTGATGTTAGTAGATAAGGTGTTGCACTTTAGAGGATTAAATCTTATTGATGTTAGTAGATAGAGTTTTGCACTTTGTGCTAAATAGATTGTCAAGGCTTGTGATGTTAATGAAAATTGAATTTTTTTTATAGAAATGCATTGTGTTTGTTGTCCTCAATTTTGAATTCTCAAAATTGGACAACCCATATGAAATTTTGCCTAAAATCTCTTCATAAATCTCTATGGCATGCATTTCGAGGCATCAAAATTCTCCAATTGAATTGTGCAGCCATTGGTATCCATCCTATTTTGCCTTGTGTGAAATTTGGGAACATTTCGACATGTTTTTCCCCTTGTTTTGTCCAATTTCGGGATTTTTGATCACCATTGCAAATAGGGATCTTTGTGTGTTAGGGCACATTTTTCGAGGTGTTGAGGTTGTAAAACTTTGGATTTCAATTGATGGTCCCCTTGGGCATCCTTTCATTAGCTCCCCTTTCCGTTTTTGTAAAATTCTGAGTCATTTTTCTTGTGTTTTTGGTCAAATTCGGGTTTTTAAAGCAGCTCAGCAGAATAGGAAATTTTAAGACTAAAAACAAAATTGCTTAAGTTGCCAAAAACCCGAAATTGCTTAAGTCATGAAAAAACCCGAAATTGCTTAAGTGGCCAAAAAGTTCCGATTTTTGTCAAAGTGAAAATTGTCAAAAGAGCAAAAAGGTCCGAAATTGCTTAAGTTGTGAAAAGTTCCGATTTTGCTTTAAGTGAAATTGTTAAAACTCTAAAAAGTTCCTATTTTCACTCATTTGACAAAATAAAAATTGCTAAAGTGTCAAAAAGTTCCTATTTTGCCTCTTTGTCAAAAATAAAATTGCTAAATGAGCCAAAAGTTCCTATTTTGCCCAAATTGTCAAAATTAAAATTGCTGAAAGCTTTTAAAAACCCGATTTGGTCTCTTTTTGCCATTTTCTTTTGTTGTTGAGCTTGAAAAACCCGACACCATGCTTGAAGAAGGCAGTTTGAGTTTGGTTTTGATTGTCTCCCTTCTTTCATGGTGTTTCCATTAATTTCTAGCAAAGAAATCAGACTTTCAACTGCAATAAATCAAGTCATTTTTATTTGTTGAGCTTGCACAAGCGTCTAGGGTTCTCTCTTCATTTTTGAGCTTCTCTTTCTCAGGTATGTGTTTTTATCTTTTCTTTTCCTTTTGTTTGTTCTTCCTCACTATCAAAACCATGCTTTACCTTTGGTAAAAACGTTTTTATTTATTTATTTATGTTTTGGTTTTCTTCTTCAAGCGAAAGCATATTCTTTGTTGCTGTTTAATATCATTGTTCAACAAGACCATCATTCCCTTGCTTTAATGGAGTCGGTTTCACTAAAAACAACAGATATAAAAAAACGTATTTTACCTTTGGCCAAAACGTCTTTATCAAAACAACAAATTTAAAAAAACGTGTTTCCCTACAATGGAAATCGCGGTTTTTCTAAATAATGTTATCCAAAATGACTATAAAAGAAGTTTGTGGAAGTCTCATTTTTGAAAATACCTTTTTGACTAAGAAATATCAAATGCGTTTTCACCTAAATACCTTCTTTTCAGCAAGAATGTCATTTCCATTTTCCATTTCCCATTTTCATTTGCCTTCACTAAATTCACCTCATTCATTTTACTCATCTCATTTACCTCCGTTTTCATCTCCATCAACTCCTCATTGCCATTTTTACAAAATAGGGCTTTGACATAATTTCGGGTTTTTATCATTCAATAGCATTTCGAGATTTTTCATTCACTTCAAATTTGGAGTCAGCCTTCCAAAACCCAAAATTGAACTTTGGCCTCACTTTTGCAGCCCCTTTGTCTCATTCTCGTTACTCCTATTTGCACACATGACCTACCAAATCAATAATATAAGGCATGGGCCTTATTTTTCAAGCAAATCCTAAGGCTGGAGAATGATTAAAAGAAAGAACAACAACATGATGAAGCCACACAAGGAGTTGAACAAGTCACATGATTGAGCATGGACTACTTTCAAGACGGAGATGGAAACATGTTTTCCAAACAGCAGCATGAAGACCCAATCAAGGATGATGTAGTTCAAGTCATGTCTTCGGACACTTAGAATAGTTTCAATTATGTATTTGTAATTTAGTTTTGACAAATTACATGTAAAATGGAAAATTGTAATTGCAAGTAATAATATTACTTGCAAAGTTGTAAAATGTAATTACATGTAAAACCTTACAAGTCAAATTGCAATAGGACTTGTAATGTTGAATAAGTCAATTACAGTTAGTTAGCGGTTGAGAGATTTTCTCCAGTTAGTTGGGATCCTCCCACCTTTTTCTCAAGGCCTCTCTCCTATAAATACTTGAGGGGGTCTATTGTAATATCTATCTTTTGGCAATGCAACAAAACTCTGCCAGTTTGTATGTGCACTCTAAGACTTTGAGCTTATATGTAAATTAGATTGCAATCAATAAAAGAGGCAAATTGCTTTCAAACTTTGTGTTGATTCAAGGTGTTATGTGACGACATTTTCTACATATTGATTGTGAGTTTTGTGGTGTTATACAAGAGGGATTCAAGCTGAATTTTGCAAACTTTGAGTTGCTTATTGCGTTTGGAGTTTTAGATTGGTTTTCAGGTGTGATACTGTAGACTTTGAGCTGTTTGTCGCATTTGAAGCTATTGTAGAATGCTCAAGCAAAGGGGGTAACTTGCAGACTTTGTGCTGCTTTTATTTTCTATGTTTGTGCATAAAAAGTGCATCATGTAATTAGACTTTGAGCTGCTACATATTGTACTTGGTTACCAGAAAACCATCTTAAAAAGGTTGATAAGAGAGTAAGTTGTCAAAGACTTTGAGCTTTCGATTTGTTTTCCCGTCCCGGAGGAGCAACAGAGGACTTTGCGCCTTTATGGAAACTTTGCTTCTTTATTTATTTACTTCATTAATCATACATGCTTTCAATTGTGATTCTTTTATGAACTAAGAGAAAAGAATAAGTGTCTTTTCTAAAAAGAGAGAACAAGACAAATTTTCACCCAGATTTAGAGTAGATTTATAGTTAAAGTTTATTCCTGAATTGTTAAAATAGAAAGCAAAGGGGGAGCCTTCCCTTTGAAAATAGGAGAGTTTATCTCACGTACTGTGGCTGAAACCACAATTTTGTACGCTTTCCCAAGTATACAAAATTTTCAACCAACAGTGTTTGGATCTCCATATGGGAGAATTGTCTGGAATGATCTTGGCTTCAATTCCCTTGTGACCTCTTATGTTACCATCAAAATTATTGGCGCATTTTCTGCTAAAAGTGAAATATACACCCCTAATTTATTTGAAAATAACTTCCAGTTGAAAGTAATATGTAATGCAATGTCCTTTCCACTTTTCGATCACCCAGTTCTTGTAATGGGAAAAGTGAGAGCATATGGTGTTGAAGACTATACAATTAATTGAAATGTTTGCAACTAAAAGGGAAATGCACTAGGCAAAAAGTCAACCAATCTCACTTATTTAGTGAAGTGCTTATGCAAAATTGAAATAATGAACACTTCACTCTTATTAAATGGATGGTGTAATTACAAACATCCACTTATTCAATGGGAAATAAATGGCACTTCCACTTATTTAGTGGGAAGGCAAAATACAAATGTAACCACTTGTTCAATGGGGTAAGTACATGCTTCAACAAGCATTGATCAAACCCACTAATGATACTACCATTCGGTGTTTACAATATAAAGTGCATAGAAATGACAAAACTTCGGTGGTATAACCATTTGAAGCATTACAAGGTTAGTTCATATGCATTATAGACACTCCTTAAGAGGAATAATTGCCGATATGAAGTGTTGATAATAGCAAACTATTGTAACACCCAAAATAATGCCAAATACCATAAAAAAATTGCCCAACTATGGAACAACAACAAAATACCTTATGTGAATGATGCGAAATAAGTTGGTGTAGGTTTGTCACACTTGTTTTCTATTATCCAAGGGTCAAATTAGGCTAGGATACTTGTTGGTGATGCACATGAAACACAATATGGAAGCATGAATCATACCCAAACTGCCAATAACTGAAAAGACATCATCAAACACCCAAAATTCTTTAAAATATCAACCAAAATGATCCCACAATAGATTGATAAGAACTTTCAAATTTGTGCAAATCTGAAAATGATGAAGCAAGAACAAGGGATGTATGACCCCCCAAAGGTCATGATAACTCCAAAAGTTTAGCTTGAGATAGATGAAAACATTCTCCAAGGTATTAGGTGCCACTAATCAACAAGAGAAAACCATAAGAAGTGCAATGCTTAGGTTAGGAAACCCTCACGCCTCCACAAGCATCCCATTACATGGTATGACTCACACATATGTGAAATATTCATTTATTATATTTTAGGACTTGTAAAGATAGGTAAATTGCAACCAAACTAGAAATAAAATTATATAAAAAACACCATTATACTTGCACCCAAAGTTTGTACATTCTAGCACGAGGAATCATATGGCCAACCATGAAAAATCTTTAGATGATACCCTCAAAGGAACTTTGAAAAACTCCTCACAAAAATAATATCAAAATTTGGTACTTCAAAAGGCTTCAAAAAATTCCATATCCGCAAACCAAAACTGAAGCTTCAATATGTAGCTTAATGGTGATTATTGGATGAAATCACACTAACTAGCTAGGGGGTTTTCATCCCCGAAACTAGAAATCTCAAGAGGGTTTCATCCTCAAAAGATTTTGGAAGAAATTAGGTTCTCTCCACAACAAAAATTAACATTTTCAAGTCTAACCTTGCAAATGAGTTGTCATCCTCTTATATTTTTTCAGAGCAAAATAACCAATATTTAATTAAAATAATAATTCCATTATTCTCTAAAATGACCTTTCTGAAAGATAATAATAATTTATCATGTATAAAGGCCCCTTTCCCTAGGGATCCAACTTGAAGCACACTTAAACACCTAAATGAATTATTACACTAATTTGTCAATTTAATATTTCAACATTAGACAACTTAAGTGAAATAATTAAATTAATTTATCCAAGTTGTGGAAAGCACAAAAAAATCATATAAATAGAATTTTGACCATACCAACATGATAATAAAGAATTAGGACGATGATTAGAGGTAACTAGGTGATTTACTAAAAATAGTCTACTCCTCCAAGAAGTTTGGAAAGCTCCCAAAAGGTTCAAATTCAATTCCAAAAGCATCAAAAAGATCCATGTGTGATCACCAACCGAGCTCATTTCCATGAATAAAAACTTAGATAAGATGAACCTATGTTCTCCAAGAACTTTGGATTTCTCCCTTACCAATTAGCCTATGGGAAAAACAAAAAAATAAGCTAATTGTCTATAATTAGATTACTCTTAAGAAGGAGAAATTACAAAAAATATATGGAAGATTTGGGAAATAGTTAGTGTTAAAAATCAGGATCTTAGGATACTAATCATTATAAAAAAGATATAACATAAATAAAATGAGAATAATACAAGCATAGATTTTACACATTACACAAGATACACATGGGGAAAACCCTTTAAGGTAAAAAAATCCCCCATAAAGCATCATTTTATTAAAACGCTTACAGTAATGGTCTATTATAACATAGACCGAACCTGGGGAACACTTCTCCTCACTTCCACATGGCCAATAATACCTCATGTGTATAGTGACACTATTCACTATCAATCTCCAAATTCTACACCTCTCAAATGAGAGAGAACCTCCTTAAATATAGGAGGAAGGGTGACATAATACTTGAAAGGGTATTGGTCACACCTATTCAACAACCCCCATTCATAAATAATCAATAATCGAATTATTTAGTCTATAATTATTTCAAAAGAGATATGCTTAATAAGCATATAATATATAAGGGTTTATAACCTTATATTAGTATAATACATAAATGTTATAAGGGTATGACCCCTAATAACATTATGTTCTAACACCCCCCCTTAATGTTAATAAGGGGCATCATATGCCAATTTTCATAAAAGAAAAAAATGAAATACCCCAGTAATGTAGGTTTTCTTGACAGTGATAAATAGGGACACAAATATAATGCCAAAATGAAAGTCATGTATTCCGAACTACATGAAAGTCATCTTGTCATAATTTATAATCCCAGTGTTTTAAAAATGATGCTATATATGATGTCTTATAAAGATATTTATTGGAGCCCGGGTCTCCTCAAATTAGCCTCACCCTAGGTTCATTACATTGTGCCCGTAGGGCTTAATACAATGTGCCTATAGGACTTAATACAATGCTTTTATAAGTGAAATATTTACATAGAGAAGAACTTTAATATATGCCCGTAGGACTTATATATCTAGGATTTAGCCATTAGGTGGCGGCATTGACATGCACACTCCCCCTCAATGGCATCACCTAAGGCCAAGCATTTTATTTAAATTTGGAGCATATAATGCCTATAGGTCTTATATTATGCCTGTTAGGTCTTACATCTAGAATTTATCCATGAGGTGGTTTTATTCACACACCCCTCAATGGAATCACCTAAGGCCAATCAGTACACAAAGGTTTTTTATAAGTGATGGTTAATATTTCAATATTTTATTCTTTCTCATAACATTCATTTGCTTGGATAAAACTGGAGAGAATTTTTATGATAAAATACTTTTTCTTGAATAGAACTGGATAGAAATTTGTATGATAAAATGCTTTCACTTGAGTAGAAATTTTATGATGGAATACTTTTTCTTGAATAAAACTGGAGACAACTTTAGTGATGAAATACTTTCACTTGAATATAACTTGAGTAGAAATTTTATGATGGAATACTTTTTCTTGAATAAAACTTGAGAGAACTTTAGTGATGAAATACTTTCACTTGAATATAATTGGAGAGAACTTTTAAAATGAAATATTTTCTCTTGAGTGAGGTGCCCATGATTTTCAATGTTCTTTTCTCTCTTTGGAAATGATATTCTTTGGTGAGAGTAAAATAACTCTAGCTATCATAGAGTAAATTGGTACTTTTACAAGTATCCATTTGAAGCTCTTCCATAAATCTTCAAAGCCACATTATTTTTTTAGGAGCTACTTTTTTATATTGGATTTTGATTAAGAAACCATACAAGATAGATTTCTTAAAAATTATTACACCATCCATGTAAGAGCACCTGCACCATTTATTTTGAAGACATAATCTATGGTATATTTCCTATAAATGGGATCACCAACATAGTTGGTAACACAATAATCAAATAAATTTGTCTAGTTTTGTGTTTTGCTTTGTTGTTTTCTTTGTTGTTGGGTCTCTGTTTGTTTCCTGATGTTTTGTTGTTTTTTGTTGATGGTTGATGTTGTTGGTTCAATGCTTCATCTTTAAAAAACATCTTGTATGTTTAGTTGTAAAAGGTTTCAGGTCCCTTCAAAACCTATTTTTCCCATATAATCAAAACACAACAATCAAATAAATTTGATTCTTGGTTTTAAAAAAACATTTTTTAATATGCAAGTGTGAATTGCCAATGAGCATAAATCTAGAAAATAGTTTAATGATTATTAGCAAATAGATCATAAGATATTTTCATGAACATAAGTATGAATAATTTGTCATTTGTCTTTCAAGAAAAAAATAGTCATACGACTAATCATATAGTAATTATCCAAAAAAATTAAGCAACAGGTGAGCTATCCTTTCCAAGCTTTCTCTCCAAATAGTTTATGAGGGCAATAGCCACCCATTATAAGTAGGTGCTTTACACCTAATAAATTTAGAGGACACCTAAAGCTTAAAAAAATGTTAGCTATAGTAACACTCAAGAGATAAAACATATATAGCAGTAAAAAGATGCTTTGAAAGTTTATGCAATTCCTCTTGTCTATGGATGTGTAAGAGTTTGAAAAAAAACTTACCCTTTCATGCACCTTGTCATCCTTTTGTTCTAGTGAAAGGGAATGAATGTGACCATTTTAATATAACAAGAATGATAATTCTTTGAGAGAAATAATGATCTTTGGATAATTGTGCAAAATAATGTACTATGTTAAAATGGAAATAAAGATAGAGGCACAAATTAGATAGTCATATGAAGTCACAACATATATTCTTCAATTATCAAGATACATCTTTAGTTTGGAGATAAGAGAGTGGGTTTTTGAAAAACTCAATTTTCATAATTATTGAGTGTGACATTGCTTATGCTTCTCTTAGAGGATAAAATAAATTTGATAGATGATAAACTCTCATTTATGATGAGATCATAAATCACCATAAGTTCATGGTAAATGACCATTAATTCCCCTAAATGAAATCACAACATGATATGATTCCATGAAAACCATAAGAATTATTGAAAATATTGATAATAGATCTAATGCTTTGTTCATAGCACAAAATCAATGGAGATTACTTTAAAATGATATAACTAAACAATATCGTTATTTTAGGTGTGTCAAAGCATCCAATGCCTTCATTATATTACATTATATCATATATTAGTTTGTATATGTAAGAGGGGACATTAATAATTGAATGTTCATTATATTTGATAAAGTTTATGCTCAGATTTTATTGTACCTTTTTGATCCATTGATATTTTCACATTGAGAACGATGTAGGAGAATTTGACATATAGAGCCATCTTATTAGAGATTATAAAACTACCTTGTGATGGATTGTGGATGCATCTCATCACTTAGTCAATCATGAGATTTGTGCCTATAATAGGTAATGGCAACATAGTCTAATAATGGATATTTAGTGTGTTTTGTGCATTGGTATTTTTAAGAAGATTACTTTAATCTCCCTGAGAAATGAAAGATCGTATTATTCTTAGCAATATATTTAAGAGGCTATGGGTTGTGACTTTTTAATTTTCTTTCAACTGATTGAGGAAAAGAGAAAACAATTCAATAAAACCAAGTCAAGTTCCTTGAGCACTGGTGCATCATCTAAACTACATTGAACCATCCAATATGAAGCATCAAATGTTATACATGGTGATGGGAAGCATTAGGCATCTGTGCATAATATTTTAATTTTCTCTCTCTTCTACCAAATATTCATTGAATGCTAGGTAATAGGGACAAGATACTTCTAGTGAGGGAGAAATGGGCCTCAAAAAAATATTTCATTTTATATGGTCCTTGGTAGTATGGCGTGTGCTTCATTTGACAAGGTATTGGAAGCCATGAATAGGCCAATGTTAGATGAAGGCACGATGGTTATGAAGGTCGATTATGATGTGGATATCTACGTAAGATGGTTTTGAAGACATAACACATCATTGGAAGGATTTATATTTATATTTTGCAACCAACCTAATGTACGATGCTAAAGGAAAAATGAAAGCCTTGCATGGAATTTGTAAACTTAATCTTCAAACAAATGCAATTGGTGGGTATAAAGCCATAGTCCATAATCCTTGCCAACATCCTCCTCATGCTGACCATTTTATATGGCATAGTATTTGTGGAAAATTTGTCTTTCTTGACAATCAAAACATAGATCAATTCGCTTTTTATCACTTTTTAAATAACCTCTTAGATTTCATGGGATGACACGTAAGAACATAACAATGCTATTGTGTGTTTTCTTTGCTTTGACTCACAATTTTTTTACTAGTCATGAATTTTGATGTCTCAAGACATACCTTTTCATATCTAGAATTTTCCTATCTTAGAAAGACTTACAATTTTATTATATCAAGGTTTATATTGAGAGCATAATTTTATATCACAAGTTTTGAGTATTTATTGTTATTAGTTAAGTTGAAATGTAAAGTGTTCTATAGACTATTATTGAACATTTGATATCTTTTAGTATTGAATGCAGTAGAATATATATAAAATGTAACGTACTTGTTGCAAGTATGAATGTGTTTGGTGGTGTTGTCATTAATTTTGTCATTGATGTCAACATAGTTCAAAGTGTTGCAGGTGGTACATGTATAGTTGAGATACTGTAAGAAGTGTTGAGAGTACATGGAGCTATCTTTATGATGTTGCAGATGTCAAGTGCTTTTGAGAAAATTAATAAATAATGAAGACAAAGTTGTGTGTGTGTTCTAAATGTGCTCTACATTTCTTTTGTGTTGATCCTATGCCTGTGTAGATCTTTAGTGTTGCTTATGGGCTTCATTGGACTATATATCCTAAGTTAGAGCTTTTGGATTGATGGAAAGTGAAAGTTGTGTTCACCGGTGTGCGAACGAATTTGACAAAATTGTTTGTCTATGGATTGGAAGAGATGTCGCTGCTCCACAATATTATGGTAGTTTGTCTCAGATCTTGCAGATCTAGAAGAAGGTTGATATTGATTTTATTTGTGTTCTGGAAAACGTGCTTGTGGGTTGCTTCTCTGGAAGACTTGCTCCAGAGCTACTGTGTGTGTCTGCACCGTCTGGTTGGACTGTTGAAGAATGTTTTGTGTATAAAGATTGTTGCAGTTGCTGCAGATGTATCTGAAGGTTTCTAAGAGGTGTTCCAGTGTCTAGTGAAGCGTGTTGAGTGCCATGTGTCATAATTTTGTTGTGGATGCACGTACTTCAAATTTCATTGGTGTTTTCATTACGTTTGGCCGACATGGTGTCTACACATTACATGGAGAATTAGCATTGATTAAGGAAGTGTGTGATTGATCCAAGATGTTGTTTGGGTCTTGATTAAGTATGTATTTGGTCCACTCTCATTCTCATCCACCATGAGAATGTTGAGTCACCGACCGAATTTGAATTTGTAAAATGAAGGATGCTTAGCTGACCTTGGAGAAAGTTTCTAAGGTTGAAGATGGTATAAATGCAAGTCAAGATGTGAATAGTGTGTGTGTGGTGCGAACAAGTGTGCAAAATAAATGTGAAGAGCAGAGAGTGCGAAAGTGCGAATCAAAGCAGGAGTACTTCAATGTGTTAGATTCATGAAAGCAATGAGCTGATGGTGTTTGTGATTCTGTGATCAAAGCTGTGAATGTGTGAAACTTGTTGTGGTGGATTTTCTATTGTCTTTCTTTGTTTGTAGGATCTGTAGGCATCAAGCCTTTGTATTCGTACAGTGAGTCCTTTATGGGCAGTGAGCCCTCTAGCAATGAGCCTTTGTATCCGGTTTTTTCATTACTATTATATTGCGAGTTAATCCTCACCGTGGTTTCCCCTCATTGGGTTTTCCCTATAAATATGGTGTCTCTAGTATTTTATTTCTGTTATCTGCATTTCATGTTTATACTTAATAATAAATTACAGTGAATGCAAAATTGATTAAGGTTAGAAGTGAAATTAATTTGGTACAACAGATTCACCCTCCTTCCCTCTCAGTTGTCTTGTGCATTTCAACAACTGGCATCAGAGCTTTGGTTCCTTGGAGAATATATTAACTGCTTGAGGTAGATCGAATGGAACACAAGTTGCAAATCCCTATATTTGACGGAGCTGACTATAGTGACTGGAAAGTGCAGATGAGAGGTTACTTGATCTCTCTTGGTTTCAAGACTTGGAAAGCTGTTGAGAAAAAATATGTTGAGCAGACAAGTGGTCCTTCCTTTGCAGATGAGATTTATTCCTATGAGGAGAATGAAAAATCAAGGTATGCTATCTTTAGTGCTTGGTCTAAAACTGAGCGAACAAAAGTTATTTCTTTAGGCACTTCTTATGAAGTATGGGAAAATTTGAAAGATATCTATGAAGGGAATGATAGATTCAAATTCTCAAAGAAGCTAACAACAAAGCACAAATATGAGAACTTGAAAATGGAAGAAGGTGAAGACATTGCAAGCTACTTTCAGAGAGTTGAATTTGCAGCAAATGAAGTAAAAAATTAGGGTGGTACTATAGTAGATGAAGATGTGATAGAGAATACCTTGATGAACCTACCGGAGAATTACAGTGACAAGGTCTCTGTTATTGAAGAAATATATGATCCAAAGAGATCTACTAAAGAATGACTATTTGGCACCTTGAGTGCATTTGAGATGAGAAATTTTGGAAGAGAAAAGGAGAAAACATAAACAACCTTCAAAGAAACTAAGATAGAAGATGATCCAAATAGTGATGGTTCAGAAGAGTTGGAAGCAAACTTTACAAGGAAGTTGAAGAAAGGTACCGGTAAGTACAAAGGTATGTTACCTTTTAAATGTTTCAGCTATGGAAATATTGGTCACTATGCTTTAAGATGTCCAAATAGAGATGTACACAAGAAGAACATAGATAGTAATAAAGATAAAAAGGACAAAGTTCAAGAAATTGTATTATTTTAGAGAATATGTTGGAATTTATGATGATGCATCTAATTTTGAGGATGATAAAGATGAATGCTTGTTTCTAGCCTTGGAGAATAAATCTGTGTCTACTAACCATGGAAGATGTACAAGTAAATTTGGTCCAGAGAACAAGAAGGGTGTGATGGAAGGTACTTTGGTTATTGGCTTTCATGCTAGACAAGATGAAGACTATTGGGTAATTGACAGTGGATGGGTTATTGGCTTTCATGTAATTAGTTTTACATCAAGACTAATTGTTCAAATCATATGACCGAAGATAAAAGTAAGTTCATTAAACTTGAAAAGTATGATGGAGGATTAGTTATGTTTGGAGATGATTTTGGTGCTAAGATTGTTGGTAAAGGAACAATTAGTCTTGATGTAAAACATAGTACTGATGATTTCTAATACATTAAGGGCTTAAGGCATAATATTTTGAGTGTTGGACAAATGTGTAGCAAAGGTTTCAAGCTTGTGTTTCAGGATAACACCCGTGAGATCATAAAAGGGTCCAGAACAGTGGTGGCTACTGGAAGAAGAACATATGGAAACATCTATCAACTTAAGAGTGGTGATGGTCAGTGTTTTGTTTCTCAAATTAATGAAAATTGATTGTGGCACTGGAGGATGGGACATGTAAACTTTGAAAATCTAATAAGGATTATTTCAAGAGAATTTGTTAGGGATCTGCCTAGAATTACAAAGCCTACCAATGTTGTTTGTAGAAGTTGTCAATTGGAAAAAAAAACAAGATGGAGTTTTAAAGGAAAGGAACATTCATCTACCAGAATGTTGGAGTTGATCCATATAGACCTCTATGGTCCTACAAGAATAGGAAGCCTAAATGGTGACATGTATTTTATGCTTTTGATTGATGATTACTCTAGAATGACATGGGTTACTTTTCTTAGGGAAAAATATCAAGCTCTAGATAGATTCAAAGTGTTCAAGGCAAGGGTAGAGAATGAAGTGAACCTAAGAATCAAATTTTTAAGGTCTGATAGAGTGGAGGATTCACTTCTAGTGAGTTTAATGAATTTTGTGAAGAGCATAGTATAAAGAGACATTTTTTTGCTTCTAGAACTCCTCAACAGAATGAAGTTGTGGAAAGGAAGAACCAAATTATTCAAGAGGTTGCAAGAACTATGATGAAAGAGGAAAATGTTCCTGATGTATATTGGAGAGAAGTAATCCACACTGCTGTTTATATTCTTAACAGAGTTCAAATTAGAGGTAACAACACAAAGACCCCTTATGAACTATGGACTGGTAAGACTCCTACTGTTAAGTATTGTAAGGTGTTTGGAAGCAGATGTTACATTAAAAGAGATGATGAGAATCTTGGGAAGTTTGATGCAAGATGTGATGAAGGTATTTTCTTTGGTTATTCAACTAACAACAAAGCATATAGATGCTTCAATAAAAGATTGAGGAAGATAGTTGAAAGTGCAAATGTAAAAGTTGATGAAGATGTGCACAAATCAGTTGAAATAAGTGAAGTTGAACTAGATGAACTTATTTGCGAAAAATTACAAGAAGTGGATAAGGAAGAGAAAGAACAGAGTGAAGAAGAAGATACTCCAGAACTTGCTCCTAAGACTCCTAAATATGTACAGAAGAATCATCTAGAAGAACAAATAATTAGAGATAAAAGTGAAGGTGTAAAGGCAAGAAGTAAAATGGTAGCAACTAAGGTAAATTTGTGTTTAATTTATTAGATAGAACCTAATACTCTGAGTGAAGCATGCAAAGATGAGAATTGGGTTAGAGAAATGACAGAAGAATTGCGGCAGATAGAAAATAATCAGACATGGGAACTGGTTCCTAGAACAATAAACAAGAATGCAATTGGTGCAAAATGGGTGTTCAGGAATAAGCTGAATGAAGATGGTGAAGTAGTAAGAAACAAAGCAAGTCTTGTAATGCAAAGGTTATTCACAAGTTGAAGGAATAGACTTTGAAGAGACATTTTCCTCGGTGGTAAGAATGGAGGCCATTCAGATGTTTTTGGCATTTTTTGCTCACAAAGACTTCAAAGTATACTAGATGGATGTTAAGTCGACATTCCTAAATGGAGAATTGGAAGAAGAAGTGTACTTGGAACAATCAGAAGGATTTTAGTTATCAGATAAACCAAACATGGTCTGCAAGTTGAAAAAGGCACTATATGGACTTAAACATGCTCTCAGACCATGGTATGCAAGATTGGACAAATATTTAACACAACAAGGGTTCAACAAAGGCTCCATGGATAAAAATCTCTATTTCAAAGTTGAAAGAAACAAAATGTTGATAGTTGTGGTGTATGTTGATGACATTATTTTTGGTGGAAATGAAGGTATGTGCAAGAAATTTGCAGAAGAGATGCAAAAAGAATTTAAGATGTCTATGATTGGTGAGTTAAATTTCTTTCTTGGACTTCAAGTGAATCAAACTGATAAGGGCATATTCATTTCACAATCTAAGTATGTTAAAGAATTGCTGAAGAAGTTTGGAATGGATGATTCCAAATTGGTCTGTACCCCTATGGTGACCAGATGCAAACTGAGTAAGAATGATGATTCTCCTAAAGTTGGTCAGAGCATGTATAGATCTATGATTGATGGACTTATATATCTTACTGCTACTAGACCAGATATCATGCATGTAGTATGTTTAGTTGCTAGATTTCAAACAAAACCTAAAGAAACACATGTTACATCTGTGAAGAGGACATTCAAATATCTAAAAGGCACTCCGGATTATGGCCTGTGGTATCCTAAGGATACTGATTTCACCTTGAATGCCTACACTGATGCAGATTGGGCTGGTTGTGTAGATGACCAAAAGAGTACAAGTGGTGGTGCATTCTTTCTTGGAGGAAGACTAGCTTCATGGTTAAGCAAGACACAAGATTCACTTTCTTTATCCACTAAAAAAGCTGAGTATATTGCAACAACATCCTATTGTACATAGGTACTTTGGATGAAACAAACATTGAAGGATATAGGTGTGATGTGTGATGAGCCTATCCCTATTTTCTGTGATAATACAAGTGCAATAAATATTTCAAAGAATCCGGCAATGCATTCTAAGACAAAGCATATATCTATCAAATAACATTTATTGAGGGAGAAGGTATTGGAAAATGAAGTCAGGCTTGAATATGTATCTACTAAGGATCAGATTGCAAATATATTTACTAAGGCCCTTCCAAAGGATAATTTTGAGTATCTCAGGGAGAAGTTAGGGGTTACTGCCCCTCCTTCCTTGAACTAGGTGCACATGGAGGTGCATCAGTCCAATGGATCTACAAATTCTTTATTTTTCTGGACTAATGACTGTGGTCTACTCCTCAGGGGGAGTAGAGAGTATCATTGTTGCAATATGAGATGTGGATGCACTCCTAAGGGGGAGTGATCAGATCTCTATATGGCAGAAGTTTCACGCAAAAATTTCCTTTTCCATTGATGTCAAAAGGGGAGAGAGAGTCATGTGAAAAACCCTATTTATATCTGGGGAAAGAAAGTCATGTGAAAAAGTTGACACAGAGAATCTCTATAAGGAGAAGAGAGTGCATAAATGTTGTGTAGGATGTCTAATCTAAAAAATAAAGGAAAGAAGAAGGAGAGTGTGTATGCTTGTCTTTGATGGTTTTTCACATCATGTGTTGCCATCAATGATAAAGGGGGAGATTGTTGCAAGTATGAATGTGTTTGGTGGTGTTGTCATTAATGTTGTCATTGATGTCAACATCATTCAAAGTGTTGCATGTGGTACATGTATAGTTTTTCATACTGTAAGAATTGTTGAGAGTACATGGAGCTATCTTTATGA
This sequence comes from Sequoiadendron giganteum, assembly GCA_007115665.2. NCBI lineage: Eukaryota > Viridiplantae > Streptophyta > Pinopsida > Cupressales > Cupressaceae > Sequoiadendron > Sequoiadendron giganteum. The sequence goes on along the minus strand of CM021108.1, from coordinate 432,482,451 downwards.
TGTTGCAAATGTGTTGATGTTAAGTGATTTTTAGAAAATTAATAAACAATGAAGATAGAGTTGTGTGTGTGTTTTGAATGTGCTTCGGTAATGTGCTATGCATTTCTTCTGTGTTGATCCTATGCCTGTGCGGATCTTTAGTGTTGCTTATTGGCTTCATTGAACTATATATGCCAAGTAAGAGCTTTTGGATTGATGGAGAGAGAAAGTTTTGTTCACCGGTGTGTGAACTGGTTTGACAGAACTGTTTGTCTATGGACTGGGAGAGATGTCTTTGCTCCGCAGTCTTCAGGTAGTTTGTCTCAGATCTTGCGGATCTGGAAGAAGGTTGATATTGATGTTATCTGTGTTATGGAAAATGTGCTTGTGGGTTGCTGCTTCGAAAGACTTGCTCCAGAGCTATTGTGTGTGTTTGCACGGTCCAGTTGGACTATTGGAGAATGTTCTGTGTATAAATATTGTTTCAATTGCTGTGGATGTATCTGAAGGTTTCTAAGATGTGTTATAGTGTCTGGTAAAGCACGTTGAGTGATCCACGTGTCATCATCTTATTGTCGATGCACGCACTTCAAATTTCATTGGTGTTTTCATTAGGTTTGGTTGACCTAGTGTCTACACATTACATGGAGAATTAGCATCAATCAAGGAAGTGTGTGATTGATACGAGATATTGTTTGGGTCTTGATTAAGTATGTATTTGGTCCATTCTCATTATTATCCACTATGGGAATGTTGAGTCACCGACCTAATTAATTTTTTTTAAATGAAGGATGTGTAGCCGACCTTGGAGAAAGTTTCTAAGGTTGAAGATGGTATAAATGCAAGTAAAGATGTTACGAATAGTGTGTGTGTGTGGTGCGAACAAGTTTGCAAAATAAATGTGAAGAGAAGAGTGTGCAAAAGTGTGAATCAAGGCAGTAGTACTTCAATGTGTTAGATTCTTGAAAGTAGTGAGCTGATGGTGTTTGCAATTCTGTGATCAAAGCTGAGAATGTGTGAAACTTGTTATGGTGGATTTTCTATTATCTTTCTTTGTTTGTAGGCAGTGAGCCTCCTTCTGGACATCGAGTCCTATCTATAGGTAGTGAACCTTTGTATCTGGACAGTGAGTCCTTTCTGGGAAGTGAGCCCTCTGGCAGTGAGCCTTTGTATCCGATTTTTACATTACTACGATATTATGAGTTAATCGTCACTGTGGTTTTCCCCTTATTGGGTTTTCCATGTAAATCTGGTGTCTTGAGTATTTTCTTTCTGTTATCTACATTTTATGTTTATACTTAATACCAGATTAAAGTGAATGTGAAATTGATTAAGGTCAAAAGTGAAAGTAATTTGGTATAACTGATTCACCCCCCCTCTTAGTTGTCTTGTGCATTTCAACAGTACCAATCCTTTGGTAATTTTTTTTTTTTGAATGTACATCATACGAGTAAATAAACGAGCTAACAAATCATTGCAATAAATTTTTTCTTTCCTTTATTGAAAATATACAAACAAGATGACATATCATATTACAATAAAGATTCCACTTTATTACAATAACTTCACAAATACATGTAACAAGAATTCATACCTTTACAAACATAACTCCAATGAGCTTTAGAACAAATAGCCAAAACATGATCTAGGTTCCTTTCCTTTCAAATCTTGGTTCTTCTGTCGCCTATTATGGAGGAGAAGCATCAGTCAAGCACTTTTTCGCCAACCACAGACTTATAATGCGGTCCCCCACACATCTATCATTTGATAGATGACCCTTCCTTTCGATGAAGAGATTGGTAGAGTAACCAATAATGACAACCAACTGAGCATAGTGTTGTGTCCTAAATAAATAGAACCTTGTAATCCCATAATCTCAAACTAGAATGTAATACTGGATCATGGTGAACTGACAATGTAGTCTCAAGAGTCACACAACCTAGAGTGGAGTCACACAATCTAGAGTGGAGTCTCGTACATTTAACTAATTTGATCAAAGAGTTCTCATTCGGTACTTCAAATGAAGTCATCTATCACATACACTACTTAGGGTCAATTTGACATAAGGCCATCTTCAACTACGCATAGGTATCTCCTTCAATGGATAGTCCATCATCCCATATAACCTACAACCATATTAATCTACTTGGAATTAACTACTTAACTGGTACTTGTACACAAGCTAGGTATTCCTTCTATGGATAGTCCATCATCCTAGATAACCTACATACTTAGATAAGTTGACTTACGTGTAAGTATATCAATCCCTCTCCCATACTGGATTCCCTCTCCTAGGATAAATCGCAAATTTTATAGCAAGTAAGTACACAAGAACCCTCCTATACTGGATTATTTATCCTAGGAGTAACATAATCTTTCCGAGTTAAACTAATAACTTAGCTGGGTGTACCTGAAGTGACTCTTGCATTCAAATCAAGCCTAGTAAATAATAACTTGTATAAACACCATTCTCCTACTATGGAGTAAATACAAACACATTGCATCCCATGTCAAACATATCTAGTATATTTAAATACCTATGTTGTACCTCTTATAACATAGTTGAATTCCTCAGTCAAGATATCTCTTTGACATATCTATTGTAGTTGAATACTTGTGTCAAACTATCTCTTCAAAATTTCTAATACAATTAAGTATTTGTGTCAAGCAAACTCTCCTATTATGGAGTACTTAAAAACACATTATAAAAATCAGCCTCAAGGCTTCAATTCCCTTTTTTAAAAGACATAAAAAATACTTCTATTGCACAGGCAGAAAAGACATTTCATGCAGTATAGAAAACACATTATAATTCCTTGCAAACAATGAGAAGTAGAAAACCCCATGCCTATTTTTTGCTTTCCCATATAATGTTGGTAGAGTTGCTTCCACTTCTAGCTCAATCTAGTTTCTTGAATTAAGTTCCCATTCCCTCAGAAGATGATAATTTCCTCACAAAAATTCCCTCTTTCTCACTCTTAGAAATCACTAGTAGAAATGATGTATTCCTTGGGTAAAATAAGTTTCTCTCAAAGATAATAGTAACTCACATAAATGTGAACACTTTTTGTAAACTATGACTACTCAGAAATGTGATGTATGGTTGTATATAATGTCACTCAGAAATTGAATAATTGAATGAACATATAATGATGCACCAAATGATACACATATGGTGAATAAGGCAAAATCAAAGATAAATTACATAAGATGATGAAGAGTGGTGAATGAGTATGAATAAGAATGAATGAATGCAAATTAGGAGAGTTGGGCAACTACTTATAGTGAGCCCAGCCTACAACATCCCCTACAACCATGGCATGTGAATTGCCACCACTGCCATTTGAAATATTCAACCTAGATGTGGCACCGTTTCCAACCAGTACTCAACATTTAACAAGGTGAGGCGACCTCCAATTTTTCCAATATTATGAAGACTGATTCCAAAAAGGACATGGAGAATTTCATATATCAGCACCTACATGAATTTTTTCCAAAGGTGGTGCCTAACAATGATATGGTGGGTTTTTCATAAAAACAGAGAAGAAGTCAATCATAAATCATTTACACATAGCCTTCATCGACGAAGTTCCTTTATTGCATTGAAATTGGTCCATCTTTGGATTTCAACCAGGTCAAAGATGACACATTTCTTGGATTTCTTCCTGCATTTGACTAATAGGTGACACGATTTCATCAAGCACCGTATTTGATTCGAACTCCATTTGATTATATTGGCAACATAAGCCAAAGTCCAAAGTTCATGAATTGAAGTCTCAATCGATTAGGTTTATTTCATAATTCATTTTTCTAAAGTTGAAATGAATTACATTGATTCAAAAATAATTTGATTTCCCAAAGTTGAATGATAAGAATTATATATTTTATTATATATATAATTATAGTTTTAAATATATTAAACATATATATATATATATATATATTTAAATACCATAGTATATATATATATGTTTTAATATAACTATAATATATAATCTTTAATATATAATTACATATATATATTTAATAAAAATATATATCGTGAGCCAGTTAGCATACATTTGATATATATATATATATATATGTTAATTTAGAAGGCAATAATAATAATAATTAATATCCACACTATACAGGATGTGTGCATATATATATATACTTGTATATACCTCTATGAACACGTATGTGTAGGTATACCATATCGATGCATCCGTATGAGCATATCCATTTTCCAATGTATGCCTATATCGATATGTATATACATATGGATACATGTATATACTATACATATGTATATATGTCCGCTCAGTTCACTTACATACATTTACATTACCATCATATTGATAGGTGTGTATGTGTGGTATCTCTATACATATGCATATACGTTTCATTAGATCCTCCTGACACACATGTGCATATATATAAACATACTTCCACCTACATCCCTCCTATTCATATGATCACAATATCACAAGACAAATCACAAAAAGCAAATAGATAAACATCACTCGCAAATGCATGCAAAAGTAAACGAGACTCCTAATGAAAACATACAAGCTACAAATGACTTACCTATAATCCCCACAAACTGAATTGATTCACTCAATCTAAGGTGATGTGTGTGTATTCTCGGATAGTTTACTTTATCGGTTACCGACCAAGCCCTTCTCCTGAGTGATACTTCCCCTCCCCCTGGAGAAATGGACATTTACTTGCAACCACTAGCACATACCTTGGCAGTCAATTGTTAACAACAATAAGCAACATATATAAACATCTTCAAAGTTAGAATAATAATAATTCAATAATCTTCTATTCTCACTTATGTGGTATATCACCATGAATAACATCAACCGAGATAACATCAAATGAAACAACATCAAATGAGATAACATTCATATTGATAACAAGGTACATGAATCATTAATTTATCTCCAGAATTCACATTACATTCACATTTACCCTATGCAGTAATAGTAAATATTAACTTCACAATTTGGGGTGTAACATACTTCCCCCCTTGTGAATCATCATCCTCGATGGTCTATATCCTTTTAACATATAGTTAAAGTTAAGTAAATTTTTACTTACAATTCTCAAAATACGTAAGATTTATAAAACATTCATCCTATGTAGCAATCTCATGCTTCCTGGACCTTGCTTTGAGTGTCCTCACTATTGCATAGGGAAATCTCGTATGCCTTACACATACTTACTCTCCCAAAGAGCTTTATTACATAAACACATCTAATATATAATAGTAACTATACATAACACCTAACACATAGTGATCGAAAATCATTGGCCCATGAATTTATCCTTAGTATAATCCAAATAGAAAAGGAATGTCGATGCATTGTACACTACATCGTGGGTCTCATCCTTTACCTTTGGTATTTACACTTTTAGACAAATCATACACCGATTCCGTCTGTCACTTATACATCCATTTTCCTTACCATAATGTACTTGATTCTTGGTTACTTATCCATATCGAGCATACCATTGCTCCTGGACATTTGTCAAATCCTGATGCTACTTCATATTTAAGTTTTCTATCGACAAAGTTTCATTGATCACTTTGATCTATTACTCCTTTTCGACATTCTATCAAGTCTATGGTTTACCCTATTTCTAAGCCTATTTCAACTTAACAGAGTTTCCAACCTTCTTTTCCGAATAATGGTCCAAAATTCAATGTTAGAATTTTATAAATCATTCAAGATTTAGTCTACCATTTTCACTTATTTGACTATAATAATATATTGCACATTTGCTCAACTGAATGTTTCATAGTATGATCATGGTTTACAAAAGCCTATCATTATTTTCTAAATTGAACTAACCTCTGAGGATTACTAAGAAACTACTTGCCAACAATATATTATTTAGGACCAAAATCCTATAAGTCAAGTTTCCAAAAAGCGTTGGTTACTTCAATAAGTTTGTCCACTTAGAACATTATGTTAGTTCTACTAACATAGACAGATTGATTTGTCTCGTGTTCTACCACTTTCCTTTTAAAATCTCAAGAGAGTGTACATGTATTATCGATGATGACATTCGGTCTTTATTTCTTGGCATACTAGACATTATCTTGCCACATTCCATGCATCCTCTTACTCTATCTTTTCTTAGATTATAGTGGCTTCTCATCCGAAAATTTCCTTTTTTCGTTCCGATGTCCTAACTCTAACATTCATTTCCTTATTCCATTCCCGAATCTTCTAAATCATAGGTTATTTTATATCCAATAATAGTCTATCTTTTGACTAAGTGAAAACCTATTTTGATCTCACACTATCAGTAATTCTCATGTAATAATGGTTATAATTTTGCGGAGATAAATCCAATTTATCTTAGGACATTCACAACTTGGATTTCTTCTATCCTCAGATTTTAAAAAAAGAAGATGTAATCCATCTTTCAACTCAATCTAATTTTCTCGATAAAATTTGGTACTAATTTCAAGTATTAATCCTTGTTCAATCATGTTGATCCCTAGAAGATATCAAATTTAGTTGCATATCTAATTACCAAGCACAAACATTTCTCATTAGCTCCATTGATTCTCTTAATCAAAATAGAGTCCCAACTTCAGTATATCCCATTGAGTACAAGTAACAACCCTGATGTTCTACTTAGTGCAACTCCCAACATTTCACGATAAGTGAAAATGCTATGATGTTTTGACATAACCATATATGCTTCCTTTTGAGAGTGTATCTCTTTTAATATAAGAGCCTTTCAAGTAGAGTCTTGTCAATAATATGACTTCCTTTCTAGAGTGTAAAGTAACTTCTTTAACTCACTAGGTATCCCACCTATGTTTCCATCCATATAGAACTTCATAAGCTTAAGTGATATACACATTCTCATGGGCGAATCTCAATCAATTATTCTCTTCCAATTCTTAGGATAGAGTCCTCAATTGTTGACTAGTCCGATGTTATAGGTTTCTCCGCCCCTATAAGTCCCAATCAAGACTAAATTCCCAACTCAATCAAGTAAGTTATTCCCAACTTAAAGTGATAATGAGTAATCTAATACATAACCCAACTCAATAGGTTAAATCATATCGTAAGGTCTCTCTCTTTATTCGAATGAACTTCTTGTCCCAATTAGGTTATTCTAACCTAAAGTTTCATTCAAGAGTAAGGTAGTGATCAATAATCATTCCCATTATGACATTTTGATGTGGTTCACATAACGTCTCATCCTACCTTATCTTTCACTCCATCTTTATGGCTTATGGCTAAACCTTTTCATCCTCAAGTCTCTTAGCATAGTAAGCTACAGTGTCAAGTTGCTTCACGACATGGATATATTTCATATTAAGTAGTATTACTACTTATGTAAAGAAATAACATCGTTATCTAAATTTTCAATATAAAGCATATAGGAGTGTAGAGACACTTTCCAATCACGAGTATCATAGATCTTCCCTTTCCAATCCCTTAGGCAATGATCTTTCCTATCATGATCAAATTATCCGCCTATCCTTTTCCAAGGCATCAATGATAATACTGCTTGATTTTCCAATAAGATAAATATAAGGTATGTAATGATAATAGGTCACAATCCTTAACCTTTCCACTTATCTTTCTTCAAAAATTCCAATACCTTTTCCTTGTGGTCATAAAATGTATGACTTAATTATCCTTATGACTTGCGAAGAAGTCATTAGTTCTTCCAAATTGAAAACATATCTATGCTTTTTGTTGGGTGGGGTACTTAACCTGAGTCAATCCACTATGTTCCTTCCCCCTTTAGTGTTTTCACAACTTTCATTCTACTCAAAATTGAGCTCCTAGAAATACTTGATTCTTTGAAAATATTTGACATTCCTTGTTGTTGGCTTTCCATTACCTTCACCTTGCCTAATGACATACCTCAAATGTACTCTTTCCCAAAGTTTGATTCATCGTTGTTTTCTATCTCATAGATTTCAACATTTTGGATCATCCAATAGGAGATCTAATGAATAATTAGCAACTTTAGAAGTTTAAAGAGGCACACTAATATTCTCATCTTCTTTCTAATATCCCTTTTGGTGGAGGAATACCCATATTCTCAAGCCTCTTTTGTTGATGTACTTTTCAACTTAGAGTGTTGTCTTCCTTGCAAATTCTATTGTTTTGACACATAATGCCATATTGTGTACCATTTCCTTTTAGCACCTCAAAACGAATGTTGATTTTTTCCAACATGTTGGTGAGTTCATATTATACTCCATCCAATATTTATACTTCCCAAACCTTTGGTCAAGCCAACCTTTTTAAGTGACTTTACTCCAATGCTTGGAATCATATTCTCTCATAACCTTTAGAGATACCAAAGTTGTTTGGTCTCTTTTTCTCATCTCAATCAAAACTTCAATAATATCATTGATTTTGGCTGGTCAAACCTTGCCCACATTGTTGATTACTCTTTCTGACCATGCCGGTCTTTTCTCTTTTCCTAGGTACTAACTATTTTTTTTTGAGATCCTATCTTTACACAAGAATTAGGTTTATGTCTAGAGTTCTCCAACCCTTGTGGATACCTCCTTTGTTGACATCCTATGTCGATCTAATTTATGTCAAATTTTCATACACATAGATTCGTGGTGCTTTCACTAAATCCAAGAATTCTTGACTCTTTTCAGCTATAATTTGCAACTATAAAAGGGTTATCTCATTTCTCACTCCCTTAGAGTCATATAACTATTTCGTAGGATAAGGTATATACTGTTTATTCTTCCTAACCTTCCTACATATCTTAATTGCATAATCTTCTGTAATCCCAAGTAATACAATAAGTTGTTGGTTTAGGAGTTCCTACTCCAGGGACAACTCTTAACTAGTCCCAAATTTAAACAAGTTACTAGGAATCTCATCTTCCTTTCACTTTTCCCTCAATTCTTTTCTCTTGCCATTGTGGCACAAGAAATTTGCAACCATTATCTTTTGATAAGGTTTATGTATTGTTGTGTGATGAGCTCACAGGTTTCAGTGTAGAACCTAGTAGCTCTGATACCACATGCAATGTACCAACCCTTCGGTAAAATAAAAAATTTAGAATTTACATCATACGAGTAAATAAACGTGCTAACAAGTCATTGTAATAAAAAAATTCTTTCCTTTATTGAAAATATATGAACAAGATGACATATCATATTACAATAATGATTCCACTTCATTACAATAACTTCACAAATACACGTAACAAGAATTAATACCTTTACAAACATAGCTCCAATGAGCTTTAGAAAAAATAGTTGAAACACGGTCCAGGTTACTTTCCTTTCAAATCTTGGTTCTTTTGTCACCTACTATGGAGGAGAAGCATCACTCAGGCACTTTTTCACCAACAACTAACTCATAATGCGGTCCCTCGCACATCTATCATTCGATAGATTTCCCTTCCCTTCAACGAAGAGATTGGTAGAGTAATCGATAATGACAACCAACTGAGCATAGTGTTTTTTCCTACATAGCTAGAACCTTTCAATCCCATAATCTTGAACTAGCATGTAATACTGGATCATGGTGAACTGACAGTGTAGTCTCAAGAGTCACAAAGCCTAAAGTGGAGTCACACAATCTAGAGTGGAGTCTCATGCATTGCACTAATTTGATCAAAGAGTTCTCATTAAGTACTTTGAATGAAGTCATCTATCAATACACTACTCAAGGTCAATTTGACTTAAGGCTATCTTCAACTACGTATATGTATCTCCTTCAATGGATAGTTCATAGTCCCAGATAACCTACAACCATAGTAATCTACTTGGAATTAACTACTTAACTGGTAAGTACACAAGCTAGGTATTCCTTCTATGGATAGTCCATCATCCTAGATAACCTACATACTTGGATAAATTGACTTACATGTAAGTATATCAATCCCTCTCCCAAACTAGATGCCCTCTCCCAAACCAAATGCCCTCTCCTAGGAGAAATCACAAGTTTTATAGCAAGTAAGTACACAAGCACCCTCCTATACTAGATTATTTATCCTAGAGTAACACAAGCTTTCTGAGTTAAACTAATAACTTAGCTGGGTGTACCTCAAGTGAATCTTGCGTTAAAATCAAGCCTAGTAAATAATAATTAGTATAAATACTATTCTCCTACTATGGAGTAAATACAAACACATTGCATCCCATGTTAAACATATCTAGTATATTTAAATACCTATGTTGTACCTCTTATAACATAGTTAAACTCCTTAGTCAAGTAATCTCTTTGACATATCTAGTATAATTAAATACTTGTGTCAAACTATCTCTTCAACATTTCTAATACAATTTAGTATTTGTGTCAAGAAAAATCTCCTATAATGGAGTACTTAAAAACACATTATAAAAAGTAGCCTCAAGGATTCAATTCCCTTTTTCAGAAGACATCAAAATTACTTCTATTGGATAGGCAGAAAAGACATTTCATGCAGTATAGAAAACACATTATAATTCCTTGCAAACAATAAGAAGTGGAAAACCCCATGCCTATTTTTTGCTTTCCCAGATAATGTTGGTAGAGATGCTTCCACTTCCAACTCAATCTAGTTTCTTGAATTAAGTTCCCAGTCCCTCAAAAGATGATAATTTCCTCACAAAAATTCCCTCTTTCTCACTCTTAGAAATCACTAGCAGAAATGACGTATTCCTTGGGTAAAATAAGTTTCTCTCAAAGATAATAGTAACTCACAGAAATGTGAACACTGTTTGTAAACTATGGCCACTCAGAAATGTGATGTATGGTTGTATATAATGTCACTCAGAAATTGAATAATGGTTGCAAATAATGTTCATCAATAATTGAAGAATGAACATATAATGATGCACCGAATGATACACATATGGTGAATAAGGTAAACTCAAAGAAACATTACATAAGCTAATGAAGAATGGTGAATGAGTATGAATATGAATGAATGAATGCGAATTAGGAGAGTTGGGCAACTATTTATAGTGAGACCAACCTCCAACATCCCCTATAGCCATGGCATGTGAATTGAAACCACTTCCATTTGAAATATTCAACTTGGAGGTGGCACCATTTCCAACCAATACTCAACATTCAGCAAGGTGAGTCAACCTCCAATTTTTCCAATATCATAAAGATTGATTCCAAAAAGCACATGGAGAATTTCATCTATCAACACCTACAAGAATTGTTTCCAGAGGTGGTGCCAAACAATGATATGGTGAGTTTTTCATAAAATAGAGAAGAAGTCATTCATAAATCGTTTACACATAGCCTTCATCGACTATCTTTAAGGTCAAGTCAATGAAGTTCCTTTACTGCGTTGAAATTGGTCCATCTTTGGATTTTGACTAGGTCAAAGACTTGGCACATTTCTTGGATTTGTTCCTACGTTTCACTAACAGGTGACACGATTTCATCAAGCGTCGTATTTGATTCAAACTCCATTTGATTATATTGGCAACATAAGCTAAACTCCAAAGTTCATGAATTGAAGTCTCAATGAATTCGGTTTATTTCATAATTTGATTTTCCAAAGTTGAAATGAATTATATCGATTAAAAAATAATTTGATTTCCCAAAGTTGAATGATAAGAATTATATATTTTATTATATATATAATTATAGTTTTAAATATTTTAAACATATATATATTTAAATACCATAGTATAAATATATATATATATGTTTTAATATAACTATAATATATATATATATATATATATATATATATATATAAAATATTTAATATATCATTACATATATATTTAATAAAAATATATATCGTGAGCTAGTTATCATACATGATATACATATATATATATATGTTAATTCAGAAGGCAATAATAATATTATTATTAATATCCACACTATACACAATGTGTGCATATATACATATATATACTTGTATATACCTCTATGAACACATATGCGTAGGTATACCATATCGATGCATCCGTATGAGCATATCCATTTGCCAACGTATGTTTGTATTGATATGTATATACATATGGATACATGTATATACTATACATATGTATATATGTCCACATCCTATTCACTTACATCCATTTACGTTACCATCATATTGATAGGTGTGTACGTGTGGTATCTCTATACATATGCATATACGTGTCGTTAGATCCTCCTGACACGCATGTGCATATATGTAAACATACTTCCACCTACATATCTCCTATTCATATGATCACAATATCACAAGACAGATCATAGAAACCAAATAGATAAAAATCACTCACAAATGCATGCAGAAGTAAACAAGACTCCTAATGCAAACATACAAGCTACAAATGACTTACCTATAACCCACACAAACTGACTCAGTTAACTCAATCTAAGGTGATGTGTGTGTATGCTCAAATAGTATACTTTACTAGTTACTCGACCAAGCCCTTCTCCTGAGTGATACTTCCCCTCCCTCTGGAGAGATGGTCATTTACCTGCAACCACTAGCACATACCCATGCAGTGAATTGTTCACAACAATAAGTAACATACATAAACATCTTCAAAGTTAGAATAACAATAATTCAATAACCTTCTATTCTCAGTTATGTAGTATATCACTATGAATAACATCAACTGAGATAACATCAAATGAGATAACATTCATATTGATAATAAGGTACATGCATCATTAATTTATCTCTAGAATTCACATTACATTCACATTTACCCTATGTAGTAATAGTAAATAGTGACTTCACAATTTGGGGTGTAACATAAAATTTTGATAATTTTCAAATCATTGAAAAATCTCAAGTATTGACATAAATATTGTAAATATCAAATAAATATTATGAAGTGTTGATAATTGAAACAATTTTGAGTATTATTACAAAATTTGACAAGTATAAAAAATATTATGTAATGTTGATAATTGGTAAATCTTAAATATTATTATAAACGATGAGATTGCATGTTAGAGATTAAAGACATGATTAAGCGGGTTGTCCATTTTGAAGAGTGTAGTGATATATAATGTCGAATTTTCTCATGAAGGAGAGAGGGGCAAAATGTGGATCTATTTTATACCTTTTATTATTGCCTTACATCTATGTATCTATTTGTCAATATATAGTAAATATCACAAGTCTAATGGAAACAAACATAAATTAGCAAAAGAAAGAATCCATTAGAGGGAAGTTCATAGGTATGTTAAGTTTTATGAAGGATGGGTTGATGTTGTAATATAATATAATTATAGATATGAATAGTGATATTATAATTGGTGTTAAAGTTTGATAGTATGATTCAATCTTATTGAAAGATAAAATTATAACTCACATTATATGGCAAAAAAATCAATATCATTGAAAGGTTTAAATTTTCTTATAAGAATATTTAAGTTCTATCATAATAGAATACTTTAAAATTAATTATATTATGAAATATACTACTAAAAATAAAGCATCTTATGTTACCAAATTGTTTCCATGCAATTGAAGCTCTCTGGAATGATATCTAACCTTGTTGGAATAAATCATGCTTTAAATAATATTATATACTACAATATGAAGATCAAAATGTATTCCAAGCTTTGTCAAATGAATCTACATTGTTAACAAATCTTGACAAATATTGTTGTTAACTTAGTCCAAATATAATGATATAAGTAGTTTAAGAAACTAATAAAAAATTGAATTAACACATAGTAAATGATTAGTATATCCTAATTGTCTTTAATACCATGTTAGAAATTAGGATCTTAGGATACTAATCATATAAAAAAGGTATAACATAAATAAAATGAGAATAATACAAGCATAGATTTTACACATTACACAAGATATACATGGGAAGACCCTTTCAAGTAAAAAAACCCCCAAAGCATCCTTTTATTAAAACACTTACAATAATGGTCTATTATAACATAGATCAAACTTGGGGAACAATTCTCCTTACTTCCACATGACTAATAATACCTCATGTGCATAGTGGCATAATTCACTATCAATCTCCAAATTCTACACCTCTCAAATGAGAGAGAACCTCCTTAAGTATAGGAGGAAGGGTGACATAATACTTGAAAGGATGTTAATCACACCTATTTAAGAACCCCCATTCATAAATAATCAATAATCTAATTATTTAGACTATAATTATTTCAAATGGGATATGCTTAATAAGCATGTAATATATAAGGTTTTATAACCTTATATTACAACAATATATAAATGTTATAAGGGTATGATCCCTAATAACATTATGTTCTAATAGTTAGATTGTGAATAATTTGGAATGGGGGTAGATTTCTTAGTGGTTTATCCACCAATCTACACTCCTTATGGCGTTCTCCCACCATTATCAAGATATTTTGTGGGTACATGCACTCCCTTAAGTTCTTTACAAGAGTAGTTGAGCATTGTCAAAGTTAACTTTGTTTGGCTTTCTTGGCTGCAAGCTAAGGTTAAGTTTGATTTAATCCATGTGGAAAAAGAGACCTTCTGAATGATCATTGAGTTTATGTCATCAAAAAACTTGCAAAAAAATATATCATGTGTTCTACTATGCCTTTTTGAAAGGATTGAAAGTGGTATATTAATACTCCATGTAGACACCTAAATATTTCCCTAGTATACCTAGTCCTAATTGACAAAGTACACCACCTAGACCAAGTCCCCTTCACCTAAAGTCTTCCACACTTAAGTAAATAGTCATATTATTTAATTATCCCCTTTTCCATCTTACCTCACATAAATAAATAAATACTTACCATTTTACATCCATTTTCCACCTCATACATGGCTAAAAGAATTTAATATTATTATTATTTAATTATGGTTATATTCCCTCAACCTATTTTAAGAATAAAGGACACCTAAGAACACTTGTCTTTACGGATCCAATATTCTCTCCATCAAACCCGAAAAAATACAGGTCTCTTAGATGCACATGTCCCTTATATCTCAAATGGTTATAACCGCTCACCAAATTTAGTAAGTGCACCCTAGCCCTTCACATTCTAATAACTTCCATCTCAACTCTCCATTCTCTCCTTTCTCTTAGAGAAATCGTCTCAAGAATCCTCCATCATTGATCTCATCATCAAATCTCAACAATCCATTGTCTCTTCCAAAATTTTATAAATTCAAGCATTCTTTCATCCATGTGATCATCCATCAATGTTGAACTAAGTATATGTTGTCGAAATTGGAATCTTCAAGAAAAGGGGCATCAAAATATCAACTTATAATTGGAGAAAATCTTTTAACAATGAAGTCATTGGTAACTTTTGAGTTTATTTCTTATGTTATTGTGATGTTTGTACTCTTTTGTTGAACTCTATCTAGAGGTTTTTTCTTGGTTTGAATTAGAAATTGTATGCTTTGATGGGGATTATCATCCCTTATCTAAATTAATTTGAGTGTGTATGCTTTGTAGCAACTTTTGATTAACTAGTATTTGTAGGTTCTTGAGTGGGTTTCAAGTGTCAAATTTTTATAGGTGCATTTGAGAGAAAAATGAAGTGCATGGTTGCATCTGAAGCAACAAAAAAATAAAATTTGACATATAATACTGATAATTTTTCTTACACAAAATTTTCCATGTTTTTTAGGATCCTTTGAGTTTAACTTATACAAATTCCATACGACTGTATGTAATCCATATGGTGTATAGTTTGTACCATACAAACAGATTTGTATGACTCACAATCACAAGAAGTATACATAATTTCATTTTTGGCATTTTATAAATTTTTTATTTTGACATATATACAATCTATTTTAGGCATATATACACTTGATTTTAACATATACATGAGGTATATATAGCACAAAGGTATATATACAAGGGCTTTGCAAGAAATGTACCTCTTCTAGGAATATACATAGAATATATACACAAACAATACACATTGTGAATAGGGGTATATATAGGCATTAGGCAAGGAAATACATAGTTTGAAGTAAATCTATTTTAAATGCATTTGAAGTATTTTTAAAATAATTAATAAATCTGACACTTAAATATTGCTTAAACATTTGGTTTAAATCCATAGTTAAATCCACACTCATTGTTAAAAAAATGTTTTGAAAACCTTTTAAAATCCATAGGTGATTAAACTATTTGGAATATCTTTTGAGATTTGCAATATTGGTGCCTTATATTCAAGTTTATGAAGTTTGAAGTTCAGAATTTGCTTGGATAGGGGTTTGGAATCTAAAGGGCTTAAAATTGAGTTTTATAAGTTTTGAAATTTGCTTATGTTTTTAAGCCCTCGTTCATATGCGGGTTAAGCTCATGGTTCTATTTAGTGCTTAGGGGCTTAAAGTTAGCCCCCAGGTAGGTTGTCTCTCTCTTCCCTAACAATTGGTCACTTGGCCGACTAGAGGCTAGTGGAAAGTGGCTTAAGATTTTTCCTAAAAAAATATTTTTAGTTAAGCACACACATTTTTTTAAATTAGATTTTTAAAAATTTGTAAGTGTTGGAAAGCTAAGAGATGTACACAATGTGAAGGTATTTTGTTAAAAATTTCTTCAAATTTTAGGTATTATTGTTCAAACTCAGTCTTTTGTTTTAAAACTTCAAACACACACAAATTTTGTGTAGATTATAATTTTTTAGTGCTTTAAAAAAATATTAGAAAAACCTAATGAATCTGTTTCTAGTATTTTTTTTTTATAGGATTCGCTGGTTTTCTTCTTTTGAAAGAATTTTGTGTGTAGATATTTTTGTGTGTCCAAGGATTCTATCTTACAAAATAGTAACTTCAATGGTTTTGCAAGACGTTTTATGAAGATCTGATTAGAAACCTTTTCTTTTTCTGTGTGCTTTGTCTACTTTTTTATTTTCACATAAAAAATTGGGTTAAAACTCACCTACACATTTTGATTTGGATTAAAAATTTATGCATCTTTTAAGCCCCAAGCTACAATTACGTATGCTCTCCTCTCACACTCTAGGGTGATCTTGAGGATAAAAAATGGGTGTTGTCTTGTTTTTCTTTTTTGCTACAATTATAGGCTGTAGAATGCATGATTTTCCAATGACGTGCACTTTTTTAGTCGGTGTCAATATTTTTTTGACCCACATCTATTTTTCCAGCTACCAGTTATTACAAGGAGAAACAAGAATATTCTATCCTTTTTTTCGAATACAAGGGACCGAATTTTTTTCCCAACAACTTGGAATATTCCTGCTGACGTCAATCGTACGGATGATGATGTCAACATGACGTTAGTCATACAGACGGTTTGCTTGGCCCCCTTTGACCCCTTCTTTGGTCGTTAGGAGCAGTTTTTTTCTTTTGGCCAGAAATTTTGTTCACGATGTTGAATTTTGACAAACAAGATATCGTCAAAAAGCCGATTCCACCAAATTTTCATTGGTGTGGGTTTCATAACCATTTTTTTGTTGGTGCATTCTACAGCCTGCGGAAGTTAGAGGTGTTGTTTTCAGTCCCGAGATTGTAAATTTTGACTAGTTTCTCCTTTTTTCATGATACTAATGACGTTGGAACCGTCTTTCAAAGCTCTTTAGTTTCATGCATGAAATTTTTCTAGATTTCTCTTCAGGGATATTTTATTCAAATTTTTGTGTTTTCACACTTTGGTGAATTACTTGGACATCTTAGCTCCTAGAAAGTTTTCATTTGCATGGGATGACTAATTTTTGGCTGTTGTATATGTATTTATAGTATTCTGTCCTATTTGGACATTGTAGACATCTTTTTCATGCACATTCTCTTTTGTAGAGACACTGATATAAAGTGCCATTCTGGTGTATATTTTTTTAGGATTTTGCACATCTTATTGTGCCTTTTGTATTCACACTATAATATTAAGTGCCATGGGGGTTGATGTTTTCCTTTGGTTTTCCATCACACCTTTGTCAAGGGAGTGTCCCTTCCATGACATAAGTGAATCCTAGTGATTCTTGCCTCATGCATGTGTGCCTTAGTTTGCACACCCTTTTATTTGCAGGTTGTTTATCCTACATGCACTTCTTGGTTTCACATATTTTTAGTGTACTTGTCTTGGCTCTCCCTTTTCAACATTATGGGATGGTTTCTACTGTTGGTGCTAATGCTTCCTTGGTTTCACATTGGAGTGATCTATGTATCTAGTTCTTGTTCCTATGTACTTTCAGATGCAACGTACATCAATGACTAGTTACAGGCATTTTAGTGAGTTGGAGCATTTACCATATGGACATTCTTTGATTCCTATTTCTGGAGGTTACCTTCCATTTTCATTTGATTAGAGACTATTGGGTACCTATATTTTTCAACTTTCATCTTGCATGTTGAGTAGTGTCATTTTTGGTCACTCATACAGATTCATGTGTTTGTATCTTGGAGTTTCAGATGTTTGCATTTGTTTTCCATCTAATTTGAGTAGTGTTGTTGGGCATACTCATGCAGATTATTGTCTCTCTCATGATCAATGTTATTTAGAATTATTGGTACCTATATTTTTTACTTGCATCTTGCATGTTGAGTAGTGTCATTGGGGTCACTCATGTAGATTCATGTACCACCTATATCTTTGACTTCTAGATATTTTCCTTTGTCATATGATTCGAGTAGTGTCATTGGGGGAACTCATGCATTACTATATTCTTGATCCTAACATTTGTATCTTCAATTTCTAGATGTTTTTCCTTTGTTTTCCATCTGATTCAAGTAGTGTCATTGTAGACACTCATGCAAATTCTTGTTATCTTGATCCTAATCATCATTTGTTTCAGAGGAGGATCTTCATTTTAGCACCATATTAGTCTTTATTTGACAATAATGTACAACTTCGTGATTCAACGATGTTCTACATGTTCCTCTTTTTCAAGACATTATTTGGCTGGAGGTTTCTCAATCCTTCACACCTTGATTTGGAGGATTTTTTAGTCCTTCATTCATCTTTCTCTCTTTTGGAGAGGAGTTTTCTCCCACTATGCTTTTCTCCTTTTATCTAGTTATGAGAGATCTTTTGTTTCTACATGGGTACCTCATCAAGCCTTGTTTGTCGTGACCCATCATGCATTATTTTTAGGGTTTTTAGCTACTCTCTAAGTTCATCTTAAGGGAGGGTATTAAAGTAATCATGCATTAGTTGATAACTAATTACTCTATAATTAATTATTAGTCTAATTTATTCTCATGCACTTAAGCTAAACTTAGGAGTGCTTTTAGGTTTTTGCTCCTATATAGCACTCAACTCTCATTGTAATTATTGCTCGATCTTTCATATCTTTTGATAGTCTCTTTCTTTTGTAGCTTTTTCTTGTTGAGGAATATTACATATATTGTTTGCAAATCTCTTCCGTGGAAGGTGTCTTTGTTCGTTGTTTGATCTTGTGGCTCGTGGTTTTCACAATTCTAATAATTGTTGTGTCTTATTGTTTGTGTGTTGTATATACTGAGTGCTATTTTGTAAACCTTTCCTACCAAGTTTGAGTCAAGCATAGTCTTTGAAATTCTTTTTTTTGTTTGAAAACACAACTTTAGTTGGTATCCTTGAAACACAAAACGTTGAAGCCAAATATAGGATAACCATTAGCTTCTAAATATTAGTGATAAATCTATTTTTGCTTCGTCTCATGACCAAAATTCATAATCCATAAAACCATAGTCCAAACAATCTCACATCCTTAGTCCATATTTTTCCAAATCACAAGTCCTAATTCATACCTCATATCCTTTTTTCCATCCAATCTAAGTCATAGGACTCCTATCTTACATCTCCCACCTCAAAAAAATCCCTTGTCCATTTCACACCATCCATCCTAATCACACCCCTAGTCCTTCATCAATTGTCAACATCCCATTGTCCAATCATTCACAACACATCCCTTTGTTTTTCATTTTTTACTTGCTCATAACCTTAGTAATCTTTGAGTCACATTCAAAATATTTAAAAATATTAGGATTTCCTTGATCATTACACCATAACCATATCTTATCCCCAACATTCTTATCATCCAAATATTTACAATCCACATCCTATCATCATAAAAATCAATTCTTAGACATAGTTGCAAGTGTCACCTTTGGATATTTTAATCAAATCATTATTTAATCTATCTTTTGGGACCTTTAATCTATCATAAGGACCCTTATCTAATCCTTGGAAACTCTACAACAATTTGTAGATTCTAAAATCAAAATCATATCAAACCATCCTAAGATCCAAGTGTGTAGCTTAAATTTAATCCATGTTTAGAAAATCCAATCCACATAGTCCACTTAATAACATTTTTGCATTTTTGGGATCATTCCATAATATTTTCAAATTTTCCATCCAAGTTCATTCTAATTCATCCATTAAATCACCTAAGGTTATCCTTCATTGTTAGGATTTCACTTCCTTTTAATTAGGTCACTACAAACTCAATAAGGTCACTAAGTCCATCCACATCTATACTTTCCCACATCAAATTTGAAACCAAGACCAATGCCTCCTACCACAAGAGGAAGCACTATATGTGAGAACATGGAAGAAAATCCTTTTCATAGTTAACCACTCATATAAAATTCCTTTCTTAGAAGAAACTTCTCAAGTTCCACATGATGATAGTGAAAATATTGATGATATTCTAAACAAACTTGAATACACTATCGATCCTAATACCCCCATAGATTCCAAACAATGGGTGTGATATCATGGATAAATTTAATTAAATAAATAAATATTCCATACTTAGATAAGTCATTGAATAAGGGCCAAAACTACCTCTTGGCTATGACCTCTCTAACCTTGATCACATAGTTCATCTTGATCCTACCCACAAATAAATTCCAACTACAACCCATGAAGTCAATCATTCCACTCATGACCACACCAGCCTTATTTTAAACCACAACACTCTAGATAGAGGGAAACAACCCCTTACCATTATAGGTAATCCCATATACCAAGGGCCTATCCCAGATAAAGGATCCACATCCCTTCAACATGAGGCTCAAAATACCATGTCCATTAGTCATGTCATATCCTCAATAAACCTCCCACTTGGAACAAAGATGAAAAATACCCATAAATACGCCATCTCTATCATCATTACTAGTCCAAAAATATCCCACATCTCTACTTCCACCATGACCATACCAAATGTCAATATCAAATCAAAGATTCATCTCAACCCCATTTTGCTTAAGACATACAACAAAACATCATCCATACACCTCTACACCACCACCTAGTTAATCATTTGTTCAAGAATGACAAGCCATGAAAGGTGTCCATAAGGGAATCCAAGGAGAAAATTACAAGAAATAATATACCTTTGAGGATTTTTGTCCATATCCCTTCAATCAATCAATATCAAAAATCCCATTCCCTCCTCTTTCAAAATTCTCAAGTATGAAAAATATAAGGGGAAGGGAGATCCTAGGGAACATGCAAAAGTATCCTTCATGGCTATCCAATAAGTGGCACATGAAGATACATACTTACTACACCTATTCCATCATAGATTAGGTGGGAAAGCCCTCAAATCATTCCTGCACCAACTTAAGAGGTCCATCACATCCTTTAGAGACTTAGCAGAAAAATATATCAATATTTTTTATATAATATGGAACATGAGCTCACCATAATGGAATTATGTAACACCAAAAAAAATGGGGGGAAAGTTTTTCATCATCCCTTCAACGTTGGAGAGATTTAGATAGTAGGTTTTCATGTTCGATACCAAAACAAAACTAGTACATATCTTTGTCACAAAACTTAATCTGGATTTGGAATTTCATTTTCAAGTTCAATGTGTCACTTATTTTGATGAAATTATTAAAAGAGGCATTAAAATAAAAATGCCCTCATTGCTAAAGGGGTAATCAAACTTTATTCCAAGGATCAAAACCAAAATGATAAATCTAAAATTTCTAATGATAGACCCAAATTATTTAGCAAAAATAAGAATGTAGTTGGAGATGAGGTTATTGATTCAAAACATATCCAAAATATCCAAAAAGCCTTATCCATTATCATTCCATCTACACCCCCTGAATGAGAATGAAATATGAGACAATTTGCATCCTTAAGGGAACCTATTGAGGATATATTTTTCCAACTTGTCAAAGCTAACATGGTGGCCTTTCCACTTACCAAACCTTTTTATGATAATCAACTAAATCCTTCATGGTATAAGGAAGATGAATATTATGATTATCATTGTATCAAATGTCATGCCATAGGAAAATGTATGCAATTAAAACTCTATATCCAAGACCTTATAGATAAAGTTGAGATTAAAATTGAAGGATCATCAAAAACCTCACCTAATAAGGACTTGGGTATATATCAAAACCATTTCCCTCGGCATAATCAATAGCACAATCAGGGATAAGATTCTCGTACAAACATTGTCAATCATAAAAAAGTCCTTATACGTATGATTTCATTGTTGGTCATATTGAGAAATATGATGAACAAATCCATACCATCAAAATAAAAATGTATGATTGTGTTGTCACCACTCAACATGAAGAGTCACCACCCAAGGTCCTACTTCGTCCACTCCAAATACCCAAAAATAATATGACCTCCTTGATCACCTTGAGTGAACACCTACCCAAATTTCCATTCTTGAGCTTCTATGCACATCCACCACTCATAGGGACATCTTAACTTGTATCCTACAAGAATCTCAAGTCCCTAATGATACCGAAACTACATGCTTCCAATCCCTTGTTAGTTATCTTTCCACAAACCATTTCTCACATTCACTCCAAATGATTTTCCTCCACTTGATCCATCACATAATCACCCCCTCCATATAGAGGCTTTCATTTCTAAACATAAGATAAAATGCGTGCTCATAGAAAATGGGTGATCCTTAATATTTGTACACTTAGATTGGTGCAATAGTTGGGTTATTCAATAGAAGCCTTGGGATCACACACTATTACCATCAAAGTCTATGCTAATAAAAAATGAGACATATGGTGCTATTTAACTTCCTATTGAGGTAGGAACCTCATTGCAAAATGCCTATGGAATGTCTTAGATATAGACCTCCCATATAATATCTTGCTTGGTCAACCATGGCTCCATACCACACAATCTGTACCCTCTACATACCATAAATATCTTAAATTCCTATACACTAGTGTGGAAATTACTATTGTTTGTGATCTCAAACCCTATCAATATTTCAAAATGTTGGAAGGGAAATATGATGACATTTTCCATCTTCTAACTTTGTTTCTAAATCCTCTTCCACAAAATCAACATCATACATTGACCCTAGTGATTTACCTTCCACATCTTTTGCTTCATCCACTAAATGACCATTCTTGAAATCCACATTCAAAATCCTTGATAAAGGATGTAGAAAATACCAAATCCACAAATCCCTTAATATTTCCAAGTTGCCTCTTTTACCTTGATTCTACGATCAACCTCACCCAAAGTATCAATATCCCCTCCTCACATGGCAATGGGGCCCACTACCTTCCTTTTCAATGGTTTTCTTGTTGATGAGGAAATATGTCTTTGATCCTACATGGCTTTATAAAAATGAAAATTATGCTACTTTCTTTAACGCACACATATCCCATTCCCTTGTGCATTTGTAGCAAAATGAAATATAAAGGAAGAATGTGTTTTTTACACAATCAAGGGCCCATTGATCTTGTTGATATACCAATAAATGATGGAACCACTAGCTTAGGATATGGCTCTTGCAATAAATATTATGATGCCCTTATAGATTTTCTTGATAATGCTAAGCAAACCTCTTCTGATTTTGATGATAGACAAACATATATAATTCCCAGTCCTTTAAAATAGCTTTCTACCACAAACTTATTCTTGGATAATGCCATCTTTGCTATCTACCTCAACCTAATATACTCCAAAATCATTGAATGGGACCAAAATTATCTTCCTAATTTTGAAACATTTCAAAATGATGAGGCCATTTTAGAAATTATGCAATCTTGTACTCATACTCCATCAGGAGATCATAAGAAAGGCTTCCAAATCCTCTTGATTTCATCAAAATACTTTGGAGAATAATAAGATCTTTTATAGGAACCGTCAAAACATAAACTTGATACAAATACACCTGTTGATAGTGAAAATCACCTTCCATTGGCTCCTTTCCCACATAAACATGGGTCACCACTCCTTATTGAGGAAGTTATATAAATAAATTTGGGTACAAAGGAAACACCTAAGTTGACATAGATAGAAACTACTTTATATATTGAGTTAAAGATAGACATTTGTGTAGTACTTATATATTATATAGATATATTTTCTTGGTCCTATACTAGCATGCCTATCTTGGACCCATATTTGGTTGTCTATCACCTCGTGGTAAGCCTTGATGCTAATCCAGTTCATCAAAAGTTAATAAAAATGCATCCTAAGGTGGCCCTCATAGTTAAGGAAGAACTTAAAAAGTTTCTAGATATTAGATTCATCTGATCTATTGACTATCAAAAGTGGGTTTCTAATGTATTCCTAGTAAGGAAGCAAACCAAAGGAATCAGGTATGTATAGGTTTCAGAGATATCAATAAGGCATGCCCTAAGGATGATTTTCCACTTACAAATATTAATATGATTTTAGATTTCACAGTTGGCCATGAGATGTCATCCATTATGGATGTATTTTTAGAATATAACCAAATTCAAATAGCACTTGAAGGCCAACACAAGATAAATTTTATCACCCCATGGGGAACATTATTTTATAAAGTCATTCCATTTGGTCTCCAAATTGTTGGTGCCGCATATCAAATGGACATGACTGCCATATTCCATGATATGCTACATGATATTGTTGAAGATTATGTGGATGCATCCTAGGAAATTCAAAACTCATATTAGATCACCTATTCATTTGCATCATATCTTTCAAAGGCTTAGAGACAATAAAGTCAGATTTAAACCCCAAGAAATGTGTCTTTGGAGTCACATTAGACAAGATCCTAGAGTTTATTGTTTCTAGACATGGTATTGAGGTAGATCCAACTAAAGTAAAAGAAATAACAATAATATAACCTCCTAAGTACCTTACACAACTACATAGTCTATAGGGGAAACTCCAAGCTATTAGATGATTCATTGCCCAATTAGTAGATAATTATAAGTGTCATCCCTTTTTACATCTGCTCTGAAATAATTTCATCTTTGAGTGGTATTATTCATGCCAAAAATCATTCAATCAGATAAAGGAATACATGTCCAATCCTCCACTTTTAGTGGTACCCACACTAGATAGGCCTTTGTTGTTGTACATCTCAATTACACAACATGCCTTAGGTGCTCTTTTAGCTTAACATAATGATACAAGAAGAGAGAATTCCACTATTACCTTAGCATAATATTGGTGGAATATGAACTCAATTATTCATCCATAGATAAAGCTTGCCTTATAGTATTGTTTTCCACTCAAAAACTTTGAAATTACATACTTAGTGCTACCATCCATTTGATTGATAAACTCGACCCACTAAAATATTTATTATCCAAAAAAATCCTTATTGGTTGAATGAAAAAGTGGTCATGATCCTTAGTGAGTTTGATATTCAATATGTCAATTAGAAGGCAATAAAAGGGAAAGTTATCACATATCAATTAATACATTCTCCCATTCAAAATTATTAGCCTTTGACCATAAAATTTATGGATGAATCCATAATTCACATTGAAGAATGCAAACCATAGAAATTATACTTTATCATTTACCTCACATGGATCAAGTGTTGCAATCCTTTTCATCACCCACAAGGTGATTTCGTTCCTAAGGGATTCCACTATGGCTTTCCTTGTACAAATAACATACCAAAATATGAGGCATTGATATAATATTTGAAACTAGCACTACAATGGCATATTCAACACTTACAAGTCTTTGGAGATTCATAGTTGGTAGTCAAATAGGTCAATGATGAGTTCCTTAATAAGGATGACAAGCTTTTACCCTATAAAAATATGGTTGAAATTTTCAAAAGGTACTTCTTGGATATTTCTTTTGAGCAAGCTCTTGAATCAATAACAAAGTTTTTGGTGCAATGGCTACAATTGGATCTCTTCTAGAGCTGCCCGATGAAGCTCATGAGTATCACTTTTTGGTAGAATAAATTCTTATACTTTCTTATGATCTTGTAAATTTTGAAATGATATGTGACATTGTTGGTCACAAAACTCCTTGGTATAGTGATATTTATGTCTATCTTCAAAAACAAACTATCCCTCCAAACATGTCATCCACCAAACACAAGTCCTTATCCAATACGCATCGTGTTACACCCTCATTGATGGCATGCTCTACCATATGGGCTACTACAACACTTTTCTTAGATGTCCCAATTCAAATGAGACTAAGATAGCACTTCACAAAGTACATAATGGAATTTTTGGTGCTCATATGAATGAAATGGTCCTAGCCAAGAAGCTCCTTCATACATGATACTATTGGCATAAAATGTAATCAAAATGCCTATGGATATGTGATGAAATTATTTACTTGTCAAAAACAAGGTCTTATTCATGCAACTTTGCAAGATCTCCAACCTATAACTACTCCTTTTCGATTCTCTACATCTCAATCTGATTAGCAAGATTAATCCCACTTCCTCCTATGAACACAAATTTATTCTTAATGATACCAAATATTTCACAAAGTTTGTTGAAGAAGTTCAACTCACTTTCACAATTGGTATGCAAATTTATTCTTAACCATCTCATTTGATATTTTGGTATTCCATCCATCATCATCACATACAACGATAAATCCTTAAAAAATTGTGAGTAATTCCATATTAAGCACAAGTGGTCCATCACATATTACCCCCAAGGAATTGATCAAGCTGAGACATCCAATAAAACCATCATTAATATCCTTAAGAAGAACACAAATAACACTAGTCATGACTTGAACCTTCAACTTTATCCTAGCTTACTATACTAGCATCCCCACTCCGATAGGTGCCACTTTGTATTTACTTGTCTATGGTGCCAAATAAATCTCGCCAATAGAGGTCAAGTTACCATCCTTACATGTCTCTTTGCATAATCTCATCTTAGAGGAGGACTATCGAGCAACACAATTACCTTAATCATAGTCTCATTGCTCTCAATCAACTTAAAGCACACCAACATAGGTTGTGTTGTGGCTATAAAAAAATACCTTTGAACTAGAGAGTTTGAGGTTGGAGACCTTGTCCTTGAACAAAATCAAAATAACATGCTAATCAAGATAGAGAGGAGAAAAGGAATTTTGATCCAAACTGGTTGGTTCCCCATGTCCTCATTGCCAAGTTTAGATTTTGAGCATACATGTTAGCCACTCTTGAAGGCCATGAAATAGATTATCCCATGAAAATTTCCCATATCAAATGATTTAATGCTTATTCCATTCACACTATTCTTTCCAAAAATAATAAAAAATATATATAAAAGAAAATTAAAAAAAAATCCAAAAACCAGAAATAGTAAAGAGAAATAAATTCATTCAATGGTGAAAATCACTCCTTGTGGAACCTTGGGTAAGTACCATGATGAAAAATTGGCAAATAGGCATCATGCATAGTAGAAAACCAATCTAGTCTATGTGCCACTCTATATTATCTCCATCATCACATTCCATCATCCCATTACCTCTCTCACTTTAGATCATTTACTTAAGACTCTTACCCATCCTCCCATTCTAAACTCCACATGCATTACCTATTCATGTAATCATCATATTTATCCACAACCAACACTTCCACTAATCTTCACCAATTCAACCTTCCCCATTCATCCATATACTTCTCTCCATTTCTTCCATTCTATTTTATTCCATATCCACTCCATACCCTTTCCTTGATTTTACGCTCATATGGGGGCATCCCCTTGCTGAAATTTCCTGGGGAATAGTTACCACATATCTACCCATTGGGGCATGACCTCTTCACCACCATCTATTATCAAATTTTTCCATGATTTACTCCTTTTATGAAATATACCCATTGACCCTCTATCCCCCTATCTTTCCACCCACTCATCATCCCATCAACCCACAACTTCAATATTTCCTTGGATAACAACTCATTTTTCTACATGTTCTTGATTACTTGATTTCTTGTCCTTTTTTGTGACTATTGCTTCTTTATTTTTACCTTTATTTTTTATTTTTTACTTGTTTGTGGCATCTAGTCCTAGTAATGCATACATCACACTACCATAGTCACCTTCATCATTCATATGATGGTGTGTGAACGAAAACGTGTCTCTTGAATTTCTATGTTATTTTCACTTTCTTTTCTTTATTTGTCTTTAGTTTTGAATTTGTGTTTGTTTATTTATTTTAGTCTTAGTGCTCCATCCATCACACCATCATGATCACCTTCATCATTCATATGATAGAATTCCAACAACAATGTGTCTATTGGATCACTATACTATTTGCAACTTCTTTGTTTGTGTATCACTCCTTATGCACATGGAACATCGTCATCATGATCCACTATATCATGGCGCATAAAACTAAGTGAAACATAAAATAAAAAGGTTGCTCCTTGTAGATAAATTTACTATGACAACATCTATCCATAATCCATTCCAATTTATCCTTATTCATCCATAGTCCACATCATGTATCATTATATTTAAGTTATATCCTTGTGATCTCTAATCATCCAACATGTACAATCATGTAATCTAGAATCTTATACCCCAATCATCTTAGTAGCATCAATCAATATGCCCAATCCTCATCCATCATTATTCCTATATCCATGTCATGTACATTATACTAATATGATTTATCTCAATTTATAATAGAGTCATTGGTAACTTATGAGTTTATTGCTTATTTTATTGTGATGCTTGTACTCTTTTGTTGAGCTCTATCTATACATTTTACAATTATACTCCTATGATAGGATATTGGTGTTTGAAATAATCTTAGATTCAAAAGATAAATTTTAAATGACCATTATAGTCTCCTTTTATGTGAGAAATATTTTCCAATGGTTGGAAAGTAGCAGTAGAGTCTAATATTGCCCACTTTGACTAGTGTTTGCTTTACTAGGATTTTTCTATTGACAATTGTTTTATTGCATCTTAGTGCTTTCAACCCAAGATACCCATTAATATATTAATTTTGGTTCTACACTCATGCATAAAAGGAATTGCAATATTTCATGGTGTTTCTTGTTGCTAAGGCTTGGGACTTTTACATGACACAATGTTCTATTTGGTGATAGGGCTAAATTTTTAATTTAATTCTCCCAACTATAACATTCTTTCAAATTGGAAAACCTTTTTTTTTTTCATATGGATGGATAGGAGTTTTCATATTAGCTATTTTTATTATTGATTTCAATTTAATGATCATACTCCAAATTGATGGTGATTTTTATGTATTCATCCAAATACATGTTCAAGTAACTAAAGTGGCCCTAGAAGTTTAACATCTTTAGACTCTACTTGATCATTAGAGAATATTCCTTGTAATTTTTTGGGGGTTCCTCCTCTCCTTCTCATGATAGACCTCCTTTTGGGGGAAATAATTTGATCCTTCAAAGTCCTCACAACATCACTCTCATAGTTGATAGAGAGGATTTTCTTCATCACTGATTAGAAAAAATTCTATTTGGACTTCACCTACTAACCACTAGGGTGGAGGGTCACCAATTTCTTATTATTTTTGGACATCCTCTCAAAGAAATGAGTAGGCCATCTAATAATCATAGTGAGTTTCCTTGATTTATTATTACCATTTCATTTCCTATAATTTCACAAATTATAACAAGTGTGCAAGATCCTTAGTTGCAAGATGGCTCCGAGGAGGGAGAAGAAAAAATACTATTGGTTGGGAGGAGCGACATGAAACTATTTTTTTTTGGAGTATGGGTTAATCCCCCTTATGATTGGGACCCTCTCCTAGTGCTAGTTTTATAGAACTTGCTACTTACTTTTCCTGATTTTTATTTTGTTTATATTTTTTTAACTTTGAACATATGATTTGAGAAATTATTTCATTTTTTAGGTCATAGTTTTTGTCTTTCTTTCTTAAGAATACTTTTTATTTAATACTTCATCTCCCAACTTTATTAATTGAATTTCAAGACATAATTTCATAATAATCACTTTTTTGAAAATTACCATTATAAACAACTCTAATTATAGAAAAATAAAAAAAATCTTTTAGAACTTAATGATTTGATGAAATAATTTATGTTCAATTTCATTCCTTAGTGTTTTGATACATTCAAATTTATTTCTATATAAATTAGTGAGAGTAATTTGGTTTATTATATATTCCTATGTTTCAAACAAGTTTTGCTTAATGGATAAGGTTAGATGGAGGCTTCATAGGTTTCTAACCTAGATTGCATGGGGCATTACTCTTATTGTGGTTGACTTGAATATAACATATAATAAATACCATATGAATTTCCAATGTGAGTTTATATGAAGAATATTTGTTTTTTGAATCGATATTGCTAAAGAAAGTTGGAGGAAATAAGCTTTTTTTCTTTGACTACTAGATTACTTAAGTCTTGGTAGCATCACACTTGAGGATGTGTTTTTAATTTTTATTTTTTCTCAGAATATTAGTGTAAATATTTCTCTAATGACTTAAGTTATTTGATTGATTTAATTAGTAAATATAAATTAATTTAGGTAAATTTTAATTGAAAATTTTAGAATATTTAAATATGAGGGATTTAGGTAATCAGTTTAGTGAATGATGATGAAAATAAAAAATGTAGTGTGTAATTTTATGATTTGGTATAAAAATTGATATTTTGTTTCAAGTGTTATCTAAGATTTCATATAGAATTTATAACTAACTGGTGTTGATTTTGCAACATTGATCAAATTTGTGCCATTCAAATTCAATTTGTAGCTCATGACTTTGATCTGGAAAAATGTGCACTTGTGTTACTTGATTTCCTTGATTCTTTTCACCTTGTTAAATGTTAAGGAATTGTGGTTGAAATATGTTGAGGAGATTGTAGAAGTGACAATGTTAATTTTTCCTAGATTAACCTCCTTGAAAGCCTAGTTTTATAGCTATGAAAACTATAAGAAAACATTCATGTGATGTATATGTTGATTCTAATGTAATTTTTTAATTATTTTTAATGTTCTGGTCAACGTGTTTCTTTAATGAATGCTCCTGAGAGTGTCAAAACTTTAAATGCTAAGCATATATGAATTAGTAATTAAAATATTGTTTTTAATATAAAGACATAATTATTTGTTGCACAAATGTGTATCAAGTTGGATTCCAACGATTATGAGAAAAGGGTGGGAATAAATGATTTGATTTTTAAAAATTTAATTTTTGGTCATCTCCATGGAAAATGGGGTGAAATATTTTGATGCTTGTTGTAATGTGGCTTAGGTTGCTTGTTCTCATTATATATAGACCACTAGAAAGGAAAAGTCCCACTCTATAAAGTATACACATTGTGGACCTAAAGGTTGTGTATGAGCATCATGGAAACTATATATCATTGGCCACATGTCCCTTCATTGGGGAGGTCTTGGGATGGATCAATTTAGACATTAGTAGGTAGGTTCAAGAGGAGAATGTGTAGGTTTTTATATATCTAGCATACACCCAACAATATGCTTCTCCAAAATCTCCAAGAAGGTGAGAAAGGGGAATTTATATTATCCGGATTGGGGAAAACCTATGTATAACCAAACTCACTCTATATTTATTGGAGATACTTAAAAATCAAAATTTTAAAATTCAAACAACCAACTCCTCCTTTATCATAGTCATTGGGAGCCAACATGGAACATATTTGTTCAATGAATTGTTATGGTATTGTATTCAATGGAATTCATTTGACCACTGGTTCACACCCATTCATCATTCAACCTAGCATTTTAAGGAAAATTTATTATAAAAACATTTCAATTGGAGCATTAAAAGAATTAGAATGTATTTCAATATAAGGACATAACAATTTGTCACACGAATGTGTATTATGTTAACTCTTAATGACTATGAGAAAAGGTGGGTGTTGGTCATTTTAATTTTATAATTTTAAAATTTATGGGTTATATCAATGTTGTCTATGATTGATCTTGTTTGTTGTATAAATGGCCTTGGAGAAAGAATGTGTTAGGAATTATAGATAAAGGTATAAAAATATAGACCAATAAATATTGTAATTGTTTGAAAGTAAATATCAGTAAAATAATAATAAAGATAAATATATAAAAATATGTGTATAATATATATATAATTGAAGATCAAGAAAAAACTAAACTTAACACAAAAATATATCACATTACTATATAATTATATCTAAATAAATTAAAAACCATACAAATTTCACCATTACAACTAGATTACTTGAGTCTTGTTAGTACTTTTTTGCCAAAATATTTGATAAGCTTGTAAATGCTTGAACTACTTTATTTGATATATTTTTCATGTTCCTATTTATAAAAATAGTTCAAAAATTATGGTATATTAAAAAGTATGTGAATACAAGTAGTTTAATTGATACTTCAAGTCAGCCATTTGATGTCATTTTTCACTTTCAAAATGTAAGAGTTTTGTAATATGTGAGTTGTTGACTTGTAAGGAGACATAATTTTTAATAAAAAAAGGGAAATTAATGAAATGATGTGGGATAAGGTGAAAAAAGTTGAAAAAAGTGTAATTTATGTGAAAACATCAAGAATACAGAAAGAAGAAATCAAATTACAATAATAATTACATTATTTTTATTTTTCATTTATTCTACACTATTTTGTATAAGTGTCTTAAGTGTATACTATTAGCACATGATTTTATTTGATTTGGTGTGTAATTATTGACTTTATATTCTTAATTCATGAAAATATTGTTTGTTTATAATATTCTAAACTTTTCCCAATATTAGGTAACACACAGTCTTGACCATCAATTTTTTACACCAAATAGTTGGGGCACCGAGTGGAGTTAGTCCTAAATAACCATTACTTTCCAACCCCTACATTAAAAAAATTAAAATTGTGAACCTAAGAATTGTATAAAGGACACCATCCCTATTCATACCATAATCCATTATCAAGATAAGCCCTTCACATCTACTATCAAAAAAATTGCTCAATAATCACATCTTTGTCAACTCTTAGTATTTTTCACCACTCATCTCAATCATATAACTTATACATTAGAAAATTATGGAATAGTAATTCGTGTATCGGGTTAATCACTTTTACACTTTATAATAACATGAATTACATGCCCTAAAAATTATTTGACCATATTTTACACTTATTTTAGGTGTTCCCTTTGGTATGTATATTTAACCCTTATATTGGCCTAATTCACACCTTGTTTTGTCTTGTAACTCCTTGTTTAGCCTCATAAATTTATGTTTTCTTGTTTGTATATATTTAGACCCATGTGTAAGAATTGTTTATCTTTATCCATGTATTTTTTATCTTTATCAACCTAACATTTAATTTTGGTTTTTTTTTTTGTATGTGTTTAAGACCCTTATTAAGACCTTGTTTCCGTCATATCTTGCTTCTTAATGATCAAATTGAAATGATATCGTTTCCTATAGACTTATTCTTATCCCCTTATCATTATATTAAAGTTTGAGAGATCTAGCATTAAATTTGAGTTGCACCCTTGTGAGGACAACCTTATTGTTGCTTATATACCTTGAATAACAAGGTTGGTTTTGGTGAGTTTTGCCACCAAAATTAATAGATATCTCATTAATGATCTACCTAACCCATCCATTATTTTCATTTACCTTAGAACACTCTAAAAATGTGTATAGACCCCCCATTCCTCTCATTTCACTCATCCACTTTCTTTTCTTTCCACAAGTGCTTATTGACGAGCCTAGAATATGTTTATAATTTGGATATCATGTTATAAGTTTTAAAAGCCCTTGCTCTCTTTTATGGATGTTTTAAACTCTGTGGTTATAAACTTTTCATGTTAATGGGTAGTATTCTATGGCAAGCATTCCTATATTCTTGCAGCCTAAATATCTTAGTATGCCTATGATCATTACCCTGTTTTGACCTCCCAAATTGACTGATACGATATATGTAGTTTTTGGATAAGTAAGATGAATTTGATGCGTGTGATTAATGAGGAGTATTGTGCTATTATGAGTGTATGCCTTCTTTTGCCTCTGTTGCCATGTGTTCTACAGGTTGTTAAAGCTGGTATGAACGAGTCAATGCACAACAAAACACGACCTTGCAGAAAAAGCCATTTCCAGCACACCATCGAAGGAGTCATTTCAAGCGAGGATTCTTTGTTCGGGTCATTGGGAAGAAACCGAATGGATCATCAATCTAGGAAGAGTGGAGTTCTAGATTTCCTTTGAATCTGTTGAGCATATAGACTTGCATTTATGAAATCTGTTCCTCAGTCTCAGACGACATTTATATCAGAATCTTTCTTTGTTAGTTAGTTAGTTAGTTGTTTCTCTTTAAATACATGTTCCTCCTATGTGAGTGAACGAGATGATAGAGAAGAGATTAGACTAGAGAGTAGAGATAGAACAAAGTGTATTAAGGTTACTGTTATAATGAAAAGCAGAGCTTTGTGTTAAAGTTTTCTTACAAGCAGAACAACCATGTATGTGATTTCGAGTTAATGAATAAAAAACCAATGACGTTTTGAGTTCAACTCTTGTTTAAATTGGTTGATGCTTGCTAAGGGGGCCCACTTAGTAAGTATCTGTAGTTAGCTGTTTACTTCCTATTGTTTATCTGTTAGAATTTCATTCCAGTAAGTTTTAATGCAAACTCAGTCTTAAATTGTTCCTGCGCATAAGGAATCCATCCCTGTGTCTGTTCCTGCAGCATAAGGCCAGTTCATGGTTTGTTTCCTAGTAATGGTTATTACGATTCTTGCTTTAGTTAAGTGATGCTTAAGTTAGTAAGACTTTGTTTCACGTTCCTGCATCAGAGTTAGAATTCCTTTCAAGCATTTATTTCTAATAGGTTGTGGCTAAAATCGGTTCTTAGTGCACATACAGTGCCACTCCATTTCAAGTATACGTTCCCTAGTTTGACAAGTAAATGAACGACCATGAGAAGATGTTAGTCACCTGCTGGAATGTCCAATTCCCAGGTTAGGATTTGCCGTGACTTTTATATCAAAGAGAAAGAGAGTAGAGTCTTCAAGTAGAGAAGTTGAGCAAGAATCCCCTATTTCTCCTGCAGCACCTAGTCCTGCAACTACTATAACTGAGCCCTCTACCCAAGTTAAAACCAGGTCTACTACAAGGAACAAAAAAGGGAAAAGATAGGAAAACCATCTAGCGCTGGGCATACCCCAGAAGAAAACCCTCAAATGAAGAAGCAAAAATGAGCTACTCGGCTTTTTCCTGTAGCAACACCTGATGTCACCATAGTTTCATCATCCTCTCCTACTGATTTTCAAACCCCCAAGCAAGCTGGGAAGAGAAAAGCTCCAAATGAACCTCCTTCATCAACTACATTACCTAGGAGAAGTTCAACAAAAAAATGAAGTCAAATTACCCCAACCTCTTCTGCCCGACTTGAAATAATAGTCATTTTAGAGGAATCTGAGGAACTCATTCATGAAAATTCTCAGAGTATATCTGAGAATTTTCCACTCAGCCCCTCAGAAATTCCTGATGATATACAAGATGAAACAAAGGAAGTTGGGGAAGAACAACAAGGTTGTAATAATGAAGGGAGAATGTCGAGTCTTGATGACTTGGTTGATGCAGTTGAAAGAATTTCAGAGGAAACATAGTCCCCTCCTGACCAACAACATGAGTTTGTCTTGCAGCAAGAACAGGAGCAATTTGAGCAGCCTGAGACATCCAATGCAATTCCATTGCCCTTTGAAACATGCTAGGCATTGGTTGTGTATAAAATAACGTTTCTAATCGAATACATAGAATACCTTCAGATAACTTGGAGGCCTGTGACACTTCAGACCTTGAGTTTCCGCCATCTGGCTAAAACTCAAATGCAGCAGAGTCTGTGGGAGGAAGAAAAGAAGAAGTTAAAGAAAGAGATTGAAAATCAGAAACAGGAAATCCAGGAGGTGAAGGAAAAGATGAATGAAATGATGAAGGTGGCAGGGAAAATCATGGAATGTAGGCCACCACCCAGAGTATATACAATGTGCCTCAAAGAGCAGTTTTTGTGGTTCCAGTTAATGAGGATTTCTAAAAACCTTGACCCTATTCCTAATTCTGCTAAAGAATTCTATGATGCTTATCAAATAGCACCTAACTGGCTAAGGAATTCTATGTGTGAATTTTATTTACATGGTTTATTAATCCCTTGTGAAACTGAGTGGAATCCACTTCTTTTTATAGGTGACATACATTTGAGATCACTTATGTCCTGGGCGGCAAATGAAATTAATTATGGGAAACAATTTGAGGACTATGAGGAAGTTGAGCGGAAAGAACCTATTCCCCTTAGATCATAAAGCTCAGACCCCCAAACATTTCTGAGGGCCTGGTTTTTTGTTGCATATGGATTTTATGATCCTGCAGCAAGGATAAGGATATTTGATCTTAGGAAACAGGCTTATGATGAGTTTAAAAGCCAACCATATTCGTTCTGGAAGCTTTCAACTTCTAGAAGTAAAACAAGATGGGAAAAGCTAATAGTTGGTTTAAGGAAGTTTGAGCCCCATAGTCCCTTGAATTTAAGAGCAGTCGTCAGGAGATCAGAAAGATATATGCAGTTAGTTCTTCAGGAAAGATTTGAATTGTGGTTGCCACTGACATTTAGACCTCTTGCTTTGATGTGGCCACTGTATCCTTATCACGCCACGGATATCAATGAAAACACAAAAGCTCGCAGATATGAAAGATGGCAGAATTGCAGGGGTTTCTACTACAGGTTTGGGACCACACTACAGGGCCATGTGACTCCTATAGATTTCAGGGACACAACCAGGAAGATTAATGTTGGAGGACTAGCATTAGCTAAAGTAGGGGGCAAATGATGAGCCCAGAATATGTTTATAATTTGGATATCATGTTATAAGTTTTAAATCCCTTGCTCTCTTTTATGGATGTTTTAAACTCTATGGTTATAAAATTTTCATGTTAATGGGTAGTATTCTATGGCAAGCATTCCTATATTCTTGCAGCCTAAATATCTTAGTATGTCTATGATCATTACCCTGTTTTGACCTCCCAAATTGACTGATACGATATATGTAGTTTTTGAATAAGTAAGATGAATTTGATGCGTGTGATTAATGAGGAGTATCGTGCTATTATGAGTGCATGCCTTCTTTTGCCTCTGTTGCCATGTGTTCTACAGGTTGTTAAAGATGGTATAAACGAGTCAATGCACAGCAAAACACGGCCTTGCGGAAAAAGTCGTTTCTAGCACACCATCGAAGGAGTCGTTTCAAGCGAGGATTCTTTGTCCAAGTCATTGGGAAGAAACCAAATGGATCATCAATCTAGGAAGAGTGGAGTTCTAGATTTCCTTTGAATCTGTTGAGCATATAGACTTGCATTTATGAAATCTATTCCTTAGTCTTAGGCAGCATTTATATCCGCATCTTTCTCTGTTAGTTAGTTAGTTAGCTATTTCTCTTTAAATAAATGTTCCTCCTAGGTGAGTGAACGAGATGATAGAGAAGAGATTAGACTAGAGAGTAGAGATAGAACAGAGTGTATTAAGGTTACTATTATAATGAAAAGCAGAGCTTTGTGTTAAAGTTTTCTTACAAGCAGAACAACCATGTATGCGATTTCGAGTTCATGAATAAAAAGCCAATGACGTTTTGAGTTCAACTCTTGTTTAAAGTGGTTGATGCTTGCTAAGGGGGACCACTTAGTAAGTATCTGTAGTTAGCTGTTTACTTCCTGTTGTTTATCTATTAAAATTTCATTCCAGTAAGTTTGAATGCAAACTCAGTCTTAAACTGTTCCTACAGCATAAGGAATCCATCCCTGTGTCTGTTCTTGCAGCATAAGGCCAGTTCATGGTTTGTTTCCCAGTAATGGTTATTATGATTCCTGCTTTAGTTAAGTGATGCTTAAGTTAGTAAGACTTTGTTTCACGTTCCTGCATCAGAGTTAGAATTCCTTTCAAGCATTTATTTCTAATAGGTTGTGGCTAAAATCGGTTCTTAGTGCACATACAGTGCCACTCCATTTCAAGTATACGTTCCCTGGTTTGACAAGTAAATGAATGACCATGAGAAGATGTTAGTCACCTGCTGGAATGTCCAATTCCTAGGTTAGGATTTTTCATGACTTTTATATCCTTTTGTAGGCGACAACCACATATATTTTTAAGGAACAACTTTCATTATGTAGATACTCTCTCATAGGTGCTCTTGGAGGATAATTAGTTGAATATTTTTCCATTAAAGTGTTCATATGATTTGGAGCTTTCTTTCTCTTTGGTCAAAGCACTCTTTTGTCTCTCTTTCTCTCCTTTTACCCTATATGTTGTCCATCCATTTTCTCCCTCTCCCTAGCCATTACTGTCAACATTTTTATACCCAAGTTTGCATACCCTCTTCCCATTATCTCCTCTTGTTAGCTTATTGCACCAAAAAAATTTCTCATGTATATTTGATCATAATTTTTCTTCTCCTATAGTTTTTCCATTATTTCACATCACCCAAGGTTAGCCATTACACTCTAGGGTTTTAGTGTTTCCCACCACTATTACCAATTTTATCCAATTGCGTCCATTTATCAATTTTGCAAAAAAATATTTTCCAAGTTTTCATGTAGATTTTTGTTAGAATAAACCGGAATGGGGATGAATAAGGTAATACCCCCTTAATGATTTTTTTAATAATTTTTTCTATTTCACAAGGGATTATATGCAGACTTGTGTGATGTGATAGAAGACAACAATACATAAAAGACCTCATAGAGCTTCCTATAAATTTTCAAGATATTTTGACATAGTTCCAAATTCACTCCCCTTGAGATATATGCATCCCATTGGTGTATTCAACTTTTACCCTTTGTAAAATATAGGTCTAGTGAGCTCTATATTTTTGAGGGATCTTCTCACAAAAATTCTAAGCCTTTCAACTTGACACACTTTTCTATTTCCAAGAGCACAAGTTCATATTTTCATGCTTGTAAGTTTAATTTACTTGGATAGACTTCTATTTATCTTTCTAGTTTGTATTATTAGACCCAACTCTTGTATTTGTTAATTTATTTTAAATTAGGACTATTTAGTTTGTAATATGAAAGTTCTAATTCTATCTATAATTTACACACTTAAAACTACTAGTTTGATTGGTTTTTTTATTATCTTTCAAGTTAGGGCCCAATTTTATTTCATTCATTTGGTGATCCTACTGTATCGTGCAAATGATATTTATGATTTGATAAATTATATTATATTCAATTTTTTTTTTTTCATATTTTCTTGTGTTCATTATCTTATCTTAATTATCTTTTCCATCTTGTCTATGCTTTGTATTTTCTCTTCTCTTTCATTTCTCAACCATAAGAATTATTTTTTATTTTGTATCTTTGTTACATTTTATTTAACCCTATTCCCTTCTAATCATTAGTTATCATATCTCTAGTGTCCTATAGTCCATGCCTCTACACTTCTTAGTTGTCACAAAAGCAACCCCTATTATTCTAGGCTCCTATCTCATCACAACTCATGCATAAACCCTACCATGAATAGTATCTATCATCCATCAACTTACTCTAAATAATATAGGACTTATTTCTAAAAAATAATAGTTTTGATCAAGAAACCCAACTTGACCTTCAAAAAATAATGAAAATTATTTCACAAGTACAAGAGGTCAAGAGTACTACCAATCTTGATGTAGATTTCCATTACATTTGGCCTAGTTGATGTTTGTGCAAACGAGGTGTTTTACCTAACTAGTTCAACTAGTAGGTCCTACTCACACATGTTCACACATTTAGTTTACTTAAGAGTCTAGGAACATTTCTAGAAGTCTTAGTTTTGATGTGATCTTATCTTATCCTATCTTGTCATTTAATTTTTGTGTCTCATGTCATTGGATTAAGACACTTGCAATTATTGTGTCTAGTCCTATTTCTCACCTTTCCTATATAATCAAGGCTTCATATATATATATTATGTATAAAGTTGTATCATTGTTGCATCTATAATCA
Source organism: Sequoiadendron giganteum (assembly GCA_007115665.2). Taxonomy (NCBI): domain Eukaryota; kingdom Viridiplantae; phylum Streptophyta; class Pinopsida; order Cupressales; family Cupressaceae; genus Sequoiadendron; species Sequoiadendron giganteum. The sequence continues at coordinate 432,442,468 of CM021108.1, read as the reverse complement.
AGAAAGCTATTCTTTTTCCATACTCTATTATGAAATAATATCTTTAGTTTTACAGGTGATCATGTTGCATGTGAGCTCAGTATCAAATCCTACAACTGACTCCTTAGTTAACCTCACACTAACAATCTTGTAAGACTTGAGATGATGCAAAACATTCTAGACATCATACATGGTCATGCTCCTTATATATTTATCCCTACTAACTATTCTACATCCACTATTTCTTTTATAACTAATTAGATTGCTATCTTTCCTCCTCCATCTACACCTCCCCAATTGAACCAAATCCACTTCTATTATTCCTCATTTTTTATTAATGGTTAATTTAAACCACTCCATCATCCTTCTTTCATCTCCTTCTTTTTTCTTCTTCCAACACCTTGATCCCTCCTCCTCAATCTTTCCCATTTGACACTACACCTATCTCTAATTTTAGCCATATACCTTCCTATACAAAAGTATTCATGACCACAACTACTACTCCCCCTACCTATTTCTTGATTAATTCTACTTATATATGTACTACTTATCATGGCATTCATAATTCTATTAAACCCTACCTTCCTATTCTATGACTCCACCTCCTACAATTTTAATGATCACACCATGCACTTACCCTATGACCATTCCTCATATTACATATTTTTCTCCTTTCTCTACTTCTCAAAAAGCATATTACTATCCAACACATCCTTCTTACCCACCAAAACTTGACCCCATCATGTCACTTGTATTACACTACATACAACAAATTCAACAAAATTTAGATTTTTTCTATAAGATCTTGTGAAGTAACCATGGATGTCCACCACAACCTATTGTCTTATGATATAGACCAATCTTTCCAAAAAAAATAAAAAACCCCTTCCCTTTTGATAGGATAAAAACTTGCTCTGCTTGTTAATCCTTAAATCCCTTTTTATCCCAAATTTATCCATTTTAACCCACCCTTAGTTACCTATTTTTGCCATTATTTACTTATATGAAATGGATCTATTTAAAATATTTTAAAATAATGAAATGGACTATAGTTGTTGATTTGTAGGGATATTAATCTGAATTGAATGTTTGATTGTAGGTCGAGATGATTCCAAGTGAATGATTTCCATCTCAAGGGCGATTCATAATTTTGGTCACAATTGATATCAACATGTTTTTTATGGTCATTATAGTGTCGAAAAATGTACACCTTTACATTTTCACACTATGTTTGTATCCCCTTAATTAATTGGACTTAATTTAAAAGCCTTTATTTGTCTCAATTATGCATTCACAAGCCTAATTAATTTCATTTTTCGAAAGGGGAACCCACATTTAATCAATTCCTACACTTAATTACACATCTTGGAAAATGTGTGTCCTAGGTTTAGGGCCTAGGACCCATTCGCCCTTGCTTAAGTCTCAGGATGCATTTTTTTAATATGTTTTTGGAATTTTTTTAATGATCTAAATTTAAATTGTAAAGGTCAAATTGTGATGTTTAATTATCGAGTAATAAAGGAAATACCTATAAATACAAGGTCTTTTTATCAATTCAAAACATCTAGCATTAAGGAAAATTTCACAAGAGTAAAGATTATTGTCAAGAGCATTGGAGAGAAGATTTATCAATCAATTATTGCAACATTCAAGATCCTATCATGATGTCAAGATTTATGTGTGTTCATGCATGTTTTTGAGCTAACATTGTGATGTAGGTTTCAAGTTTTCAAGCATCAAATCAAGCCATTTCATGCAAGATCTAATCTTTTGAATGATGTGTTAGAATTTAGTCCTCTAAAGTCAGCCATTAAAGGGTTTAGTGAGTTGCAACAAGCTAGTGTTCACTCATCATTCCTTCCATTTATGATTTTATTTCATTATCAAGGTTTAATTACCAAACTAGGGTTTGACCAAGGTAAACCCTTATACACCAAAAACAAACATTTTTCTCATCTTTGTGTGTTTGTAGATCTACAAGTGAAGAAGGATTGAAGATTGATCAAAAGTGCAATTTTACAAAGTTGTCATCAAAATCGTCAAGATACAAAAACTCACCTATAGGTTTTATTTTTGGCTTTCTAACAGTCAAACCTAGGGGAGTCAGAGCCTTAGGTCTGACATCAGAGGATTGTAAAAAGAATTTTCAAAGCCCTATACAGAGACCCATTCACCCCTGGGCGAATATGTCCTTCAACGGAGCCTGAAACCCACTTTTGGAGCTAGGTACATACCATCCTAACCTTCTCATATTTGCTAGTTAATGGTTTTTTCTATAAGTATTATCATAATATTTCATATTTCAAGTGTTATATCTCATAAGTTTGATCATTAATGCACTTTTATTCTTCTCCCAAAACTATTAATCAATCATATTTTACTTTTTTCTATCATAAGTCAAGACAACATAGTGTCCAAACCTAGGGTTGACTCACCTTGAGGGTTGTAAGTCAATTATAATCACTTGTGACACTATACCTCTTCCTAATGAACATGGGAAAAGTGGATTTGTGATTAGGTGGACACCCCTTTTTTTTTTTGGCACAGGTCCCTCATTTCTAGGTCTTCCTATTTTACCCCCTACTTTTCCCTACGTTCCAATCATAAACTAAAGAATTTTTAAATTTTGTTTCTATTTGTTTAAACACTATATTGGTTGTAGGCCTAAAATATCTTTGGTGGTTATGGGCTATAGGCCAACATAATTTTAACTCTCTTTAGCTTAAATTGTTAAAGACTATATGGTTTGTGTGTGAATAAGCTATAAGCCCATCAAATGTAATCATTAAGAAACATATAAGTGCTTCGGAATTACAACCTATGTTTTGATAAGGAAGCTTTTCAATAGGTTGTTTGACCACCTAGTTGACCAAGAGGAGGGCCCACTCTTTAGGGAGCTTGGTGATGTTCTATTAATTTTTGTTTTTATTTTATCCGTGGTTTTCTATTGAGTATTTCGTGTGTACTAATATAGTAGTTATAAATATTAACTTTATGTGATTTGTGGCCATGCGATGTGAGATCAAAGTTTGATTTATGGAATGTGAATTCATTTAATTATTATTTAAAAGCTCTAAAAACATTTCTTCCATTACATTTCATTGCATAATTTTTTATGGTTAAAATAAATAGTTATGTTTGTTTTTGGTAGCAAGAATATTTTTGTTCATGTTGGTGGAAGGTCTTTTCATGTCATAGATCACCCTATTCTTGTAGTAGAGTTTTGTGATTCTTATAGAAAATAGTGTTATTTCCTTCACAAATTTTAAGCGAGTTATTACATCATATTTTAGTGCTATAAACCCTTTTTAGGATTTAATTTAATTTCATCCCACTAATATTATTTAATACAACCCTTGAGAATACAAGCATTACATATTTCACAAGTTTATGCCTCAGGTTGACATAAGACTTGATTGGGTCCTAAGTTGCAAATAACAAAAAACTATCTAATTAAATTAAAACTCTCAATTCTATCCCAACATTTTGGTGTTGTTGTTGGGGAAAGATGTTAAAAGCCTAATAGTTTAGTAAGTTGAGTTAGAACTAGTGTGTCAAGGACAAAGTATGCACAATTCTTGACCTTTCCTAGGAAATTACCCTTTATTTTCATTGTATTAGAGTATATAGATGCATGAGTTGAGTTAGAGATGAAAAAGGTATATTTTTCAAACAAATTGTGGGAGGAAGTTCAATAAAGCAAGAAAATTCAAAATAAGAAGCAAGACCACAACTTGTGAAAAACCATTGAAAAAGAAGCTTGTTGAACCCGATCTTGAGAAATGTGTGATTGAATCAACTACCATATAATCAAACCTTGAATCACCACCTAGTGTTCCCTTAGTGAATCCATAAATATTTGAATTTTCAATTAGAGACTCAAAATAATATTTAAAGACTATTACCCATGAGTTTACAAAGAAATTTATAGAATCATAAGAATTGTGAAGTGGTAAACCTTTAGAAGAGAATCCATTTTAATCTTATTGGAAATCTTGGGCATTTGGAATTATGATTGATGCAAAGAGAAACAACAATAACAATGACCAAGACTTAGCCAATAATGATCCCATTACATTTGAATTTCCTATTGTTAACCTTAAGGAGGAAGCCCCCATGAAAAATATACCCGATTCAACTCTACCAAATTTTTGAGGGCTTTCTATTGAGGATCTTGATATATTCCTACTTAAATTTGATGTTTATGTCACAAATATGACTACCAAAGTGATTCTTAGAAGCTTAAGATCTTCCTAGCTACACTAACTTAGGATGCTATATTATCATGGTTCATGGGACTTGGATGAAACTCTTTTTGTACATGTGACACTATGAAGGAGCGATTTTTGATAAAATATTAGGACTATTGCAAGACAAAGGAATTTCAATATGAGATTTTTTAATGTCCCAACGAGAAGAGGAAACATTAGAAGACTTAAATTATTTTTATTTAGTCTTTAAAGAACAAGACAAGTAAGGTTATCTAACAAGGTTGTTAAAATTCTTTTTTGAGGGGAATTCATGATGAATGTATTGATGCTTTAAATCTTATAGGTGGTGAAGAAATTTATAAATTAGGATTTGATGAAATTTATGATATTTGCAGGAACTAATCAAGATCCCACTGATTTGTAAGGAACTATTTTGGAAAAGATATTTCCCAAGGAGGCATAATAGGTACTACCAAGTGGGAGCTAGGTATGTTACTTGGTGGCTTGAAAAATGATCTCTTAAGTTGCATGGGAAAAATATAGATACTTTATACACACATAAAAAAAGAGAAAGCCGAAAAAGAACTTTCTATTTTTGTCCTATATGTCATAAGAAATAAACTAGTGAAGAAAAACAAAGATTTCTTTCCTAAAAGATGTTAGAAGCAATACCACCTTACAACCTTTACTTGTAGATATGATTGAAATGAAATATATAAAATAAACTATGTATTATATGGCTCAATAGAGGCCTTGGCCACCACAAGCTATGTCATCATGTATGATTAATGATTTTAGTGTACCTTATAACATGGGGCTTAACAATCAATATAGCTCTTTTCCTGTTCAACCTAGACGTATGTGTTGAATGCACACAAGACAATTTAGAGGGGAGTGAATTAGTTGCATATTAGAACATCCAAAACCCTCATAAACATTCAGATCCACATCAACTTAATTAACCCTTAATCTGTTAGAATGATTTAGCATAAAATAAAATAACAAAAACTAAAACACATCAACACCATGCACAATAGAACACCCGATTTATGTGGAAAACCCAAGATGGGAAAAACCACGGTGAGGATTAGCTCACAATATAAAGTAATTGTAACACCAAATATAAAAGGCTCACTACCGAAGGGCTCACTGCCCAAAAGAAAGGAGGGCTCACTGCCAGATTACAAAAAAGAAGAAAGAAGAATGTTATAGTGAAAAATCCATCTCAATGCAACAAAAAAATCCACCACAACATCACCAACACATTCACAGTCTCTTTGAAGCTTGTAGACACCTTTTGTTCACTGCTTCTAGTAGTCTAACTAATTGAAGTTTGCACTGCTCTTCACAAATTTGTACTTCACAACTCTGCAATTCACATCATAAACTTCATGACTGAATTCTCCATCAGCTTGACACTTATTTATACCTTCTTCAACCTTGAAAGCATTCTCCAAGTTTGGCTATGCACCTCAACTATGTAAATTCAAATTAGGTCGGCACCAAAACATTCCTATGGTGGAAAGGAATGAAGGTGGACCACATCACACCTTAACTCAATCCTAAATACATTCATACATATCATGCCATACTTTCATAATCACCAAAGAAAATTCACAATTAGTGTAAACATCTAAGGTCGATCGAACTTGTGTAAACACCATTAACAATTAAGTACACGCTTCCTCAAATCCAAGGATAAATCATAGACCACACACCATGCTTGAACACAATCTATAATATTCCACAAACACCTTGAAATATAACAAATTCCTCCGCAACAACTTTCACTTGAAGAATTTACACACTTAGTACACTCAAACAACCTTCCACACACTATTACTCAAGAAACCAACTTTTGAAGCACCAAACTACAAACAAACTTGACTATAGGTAGATATGATCATTATCAACACACTTCTAGAATCACAAGACCAAAAACCAAACTATGGATAAATGCAGAGAAAAACCATTTCTCCTAGACACCACTGCAATATACGACTCACACACTAGTGAACACAACTCTATTTGTACAACAATCCAAACCAACAAATTTTGGATATAGAACCTCTGAAAACCTCTGACCAACATATCCAAACCACACAGGAATATCTTCAACTATGAATAAATGTGGAGCAAAACCAAAACACCGCATTGTACACTAGAACACCTCTGCAACACACGGTTTCCTCTTTTATTCATTTTTTCTCAAAATCACTTGGAAATCAAGCACCAAAGGCACATACTCATCATTTTCAATACTTCCTCATCATCACTAAATAAACTACAACTCAACTATAAATCCATTAAAACTTATGAAAGAAACACTAGAGGTTGACACTAGTAGCACTTACTAATGACAACATAATGAAACTAATTAAAGCATCAACACAACTAGTCATCAATGACAACACAAACATAAGCTTGCAACAATCTCCTCCAAGCTTGTTGAAATCATTGACAACACCAAATACTCATACTTGCAAATATCTCCCTCTTTGTCATTGATGGAAACACATGATGTGAATAGCCATCAACAATGAACATAACAACTCTAATTACCAACATACTGCTCCATACCAACTCTCTCTGTTTCTTTCTCACATTACTCTCTCAGCTACACTATTCTCTCCCCCTTTATGAACATTTTTCACATTGCTTCCTCTCCCCCTTTGACATCAATGGAAAAGGGAAACACATATGCATCTCTTTCTCCCTTTGACATCAAACATACACATTTTCTCTGTACTCCCCCTTAGGAGCACACAACAAACTATCTCAACCATCAACTATTGCATATATCCTTTGACACATCTGACAAAGGACAACACCAACCTACATCAACACTTACTCCCCTTGAATACAATAACCAACAAAGCCACTACCTACTCCCTTTCAGAGGTAGCCTCCAACATCATTCCAAAACAAGGAATAAATTTTGAAATCCAGTAGAGTAATGCATATCCTCATGTATCTAGTTCAAGGAAGGAGGGGTAATAACCCCTAACTTCTTCTAGAGATACTCAAAATTATCCTTAGGAAGATTCTTAGTGAATATATGAGCAACCCAATCCTTTGTAGGCACATACTCAAGCTTCACACCTTCTCTCTCAAAAAGTGATACTAGATTGAGATATGTTTTGTTCTTGAGTGCATCACTGGATTCTTTGAAATGTTAATAGTACTTGTATTGTCACAGAAGATAGAAATTGGTTTATCATATACCTCTCTGATATCCTTCAAGGTTTTCCTCATCCACAACACCTATGTGCAACAAGATGCTACTACAATTTATTATGCCTATGCAGTAGATAAAGACACTAAATCTTGTTTCTTGCTCAACCAAGACACCAATCAACATCCAAGAAATAATACACCACCACTTGTACTTTTACTAGTATCCACACAACATGCCCAATCAAGATTTGTATAAGCACTCGAAGAAAAATCAGTATCCTTTGGATACCACAAACAATGTTCAGAGTGCCCTTCAAGTATCTGAATATCCTCTTCATTGTTGCAACATGTGACTCTCTAGGATCTTCTTGAAATCTAGCCACAAGACAAACTTCATGCATAATATTCGATCTAGTAGCAGTCCTCCAATCATTGATCTATACTTGCTATGATCAACCTTAGTAGATTCATCATTCTTACTCAGCTTGCAACCAGTAGCCATAAGAGTACATACCGGTTTAGAATCTTCTATTCCAAACTTCTCCAACATTTCTTTAACATAATTTAATTGTGAAATGAATATACCCTTTATTGTTTGATTAATCTGTAGCCCAAGGAAGAAATTCATTTCCCCAAGCATAGACATCTCAAACTCTTTTTGCATCTCTTCTGAAAATCTCTTGCACATAGCTTCATTTCCTCCAAATATTATATCATCAACATACACAACCACAATGAATATTTGATCTTTTTCAACTTTGAAATATTTATTACTATCTACGGTACCTTTACGAAAACCTTGTTGTATCAAGTACTTATCCAACCTTGCATGCCAAGCTCTAGGAGCTTGCTTTAATCCATATAATGCCTTCTTTAATATAAAAACCATATTCAATTTGTCTGATAACTAGAATCCTTCTAGTTGTTCAATGTATACCTCTTCTTCCAAGTCACCATTCAAAAAAGAAGACTTCACATACATTTGATATACTTTGAAATCTTTGTGTGCTACAAAAGCCAAAAACATCCTGATAGCTTCCATTCTTGCCACCAGAGAAAATGTCTCCTCAAAATATATTCCTTCTACTCGTGAGTAGCCCTTACACAAGGCTTGCCTTGTTTCTTACCACTTCTCCATTCTCATTCAGTTTGTTCCTGAATACCCACTTAGTTCCAATCACATTCTTGTTAGTTTGTCTTTGGATAAGTTCCCAAGTATGATTATTTTCAATCTACATTAGTTCTTCTTCCATATCCTTGATCGAATACACATCCTTGCATGCTTCAATCATAGTTGTAGGTTCAACTTCAGAAAGTCAATATAGATTTACTTGTTCTTTAGCCACAAAAAAAATTCTTCTTGTCAAAACACCTTTGATTTTGTCACCAATGATCTAATCTTTAGAATGATTCTTCTACACATAATTAGGAGTCTTAGGGATCTTTTCTGGAGCTTCTTCCTCTTCAATTTGAACTTACTTTTCTTTACCTTCATCTTTGTCATTTTCTTTGCAAGAGGACTCATCTGATTCATATCCATCTATCACCATAGAATTATTTTGTAAGTATTCATCCACTTTGACATTTACACTTTCAATAATCTTCTTCAACCTCTTGTTGTAGCACTGGTAAGCTTTTCTTCTTGTAGAATATCCAAGAAAGATACCTTCATCAAATCTTGTATTAAAATTTCCTAAGTTCTCTTCATCTCTTTTGATATAGCACTTGCTTCCAAGCACTAAATATCTGATAGTAGGAATCCTTCCATAGCACAACTCATAGGGAGTCTTTGCATTGTTTACTCTTGCCTGAACTCTATTAAGAATGTATACATTAGTATGAATTGCTTCTCTCTAGTAGACTTCCATTAGGTTTTCCTCTTTCATAATTATTCTTGCAGCTTCTTGAAATAGTCCTATTATTTCTTTCAACCATTCCATTCAACCGAGGAGTCCTGGGGGTAGATAAATGCCTCTTTATCCCATTATTCTCACAAAAATGATTAAACTCATTGGAGGTGAACTCTCCACCTTTGTTAGACCTCAAACATTTGATTTTCATATCTATTTCATTCTCAACCATAACTTTGAATGTTTCAAACTTATCTAGAGCTTATGATTTTTCTTTGAGAAAGGTAACCCATGTTATCCTTGAGTAATCATCAATCAATGGCATGAAATACCTATCACCTTGAAAAATTCTTACTCTGGTAGGACCACAAAGGTCTTTATGTACCAGCTCCAACAATTTGATAGTAGATTGTTCTTTGACTTTAAAACTTCTTGCTTGCTTCCCAATTTGACATTCTTTGTAGACAACATTGATAGGATTTGTAATCCTTGGAAAATCCCTCATATCTTGAACTGAGTTGATCCTCACTAAGTTATAAAAAATAATGTGACACATCCTTCTATGCCATAACCAAATTTCATTAGTCTAAGTCATAAAGTAATGACCATCACCACCTTTAAGCTAATAAACATTTTCATCTATCCTTCTTCCAGTAGCAACCATAGTTCCAGAGCCTTTTATGATCTTGCATCCATCATATTGAGACATAAGATTATATCATTTGCTACACATTTGTCCAACAATCAAAAGGTTATGTCTCAAACCCTTAACATAAAGAACATAATTTGTATTATGCTTGCCATCAAAACTAATTGAATCTTTTGCACATATCTTAGCAGATGTATCATCACCAAACTTTACTAGACTGCCATATTTCTCCAGTTTAACAAACTTAATTTTGTCACTGGTCATATGATTTGAGCATCCACTATCAATAATCCAATATTTCTTCTCTTCTCTAGCATGAAAAGTAGTCACCGTAGTTCCTTTAGTGTTATCACCTACTTCTAGAGCACTTTCCTTCATAAATCTCTTAGAGTTAGCAAAATTAGTTCCATCTTTAATAGCCATGAACAAGAATTCACTATCATCATCATCTGCATACTCAAATTCATCATCAGATATACTGGCATCTTCTCTAACAGAATAAATTTTCTTAATTGTTGTACCTTTTTTTTCTTTATTCTTGCCATTCAAAGCTCTGTTTGGACATCTTGAAGCATAATGACCTATCTTGCCACAACTGAAACATTTGAAAGGAAACTTACCTTTTTATTTACTAGTACCCTTTTTCATTTTCCTCACAAATTTTTCTTCTACGTCATCAAGATTCTCTTGATCTGATTCCTCAATATTTTTTGATTTGATAGCCTTAAAAGCAATCTCATTTTTCTATATTATTTGTACCAAATTCTCTCATTTCAAAAGAAAATATAGCACCATACAACTGATCTCTAGAATATTTTCTTAAATCTTGAACTTCCTCAATATCATAGAATTTCTAACTATAGGATTTAGCCAGGGTTCTTAGTAACTTCTTTACCACTTCCTCTTCTTCAAGATTTCCACCAAGACCTTTGATGGACTTGACAACTTCATCCACCTTCTACATATATCTTGTAATATTTACATTTTAGACATCCTCAGGTTCTCAAATGTGATCTCTAAATTCTGCATCTTAGCTTTCTTGACCTTAACATCTCCTTCATATATACTTTCCAATTTTCCTAGATAGCTTTAGCAAATTTCAAATGCATAACTTTGATAAGTTCAGTGTTAGAAAGACCACTTATAAGAGCATACCTTTCTTTACCATTGTTCTCATAGGCCTTGATCTCATCATTAATACTCGGACCACCAATAGGCATAGTATATCCAGTCTCAACAGACTTCCAAACTTCAAATCCAAGAGATACCAAAAAACCTTCCATATTTGTCTTCTAGAAGCCATAGTCCATTCCATCAAACAAAGGCGCATCCCTCTTGTGCACCATCCTAGATCTACCTCAAGAAGTTAAGCTTTCTTCCAAGGAATATTTCTCTGATACCAATTGTTGAATGCACATAATAAAACTGAGAGGGGGTGTATCAATTGTATATTAAAACATCCAAAACCCTCATAAACATTCAGATCCACGTCAACTTAATTAACCCTTAATCTATTAGAATGATTTAGCATGAAAGAAAATAAGAAAAATTGAAACACATCAACAACATGCATAATATAACACCAAATTTGCATGGAAAACCTAAGATGGGAAAAAACCACGATGAGGATTAGCTCACAATATAAAGTAATTGCAACACTAAATACAAAAGACTCACTGTCAGAGGGCTCACTGCTAAAAAGAAAGAATGACTCACTACCAAAGGATCACTTCTAGATTATAGAAAAGAAGAAATAAGAATGTTACAGTGAGAATTCCATCTCAATACAATAGAAAAATCCACCACAACATCACCAACACATTTGTAGTCTCTCTGAAGATTGTGGACACCTTTTGCTCATTGCTTCTAGTAGAATAGCTCATTGAAGTTCACACTGCTCTTCACAAATTTTCACTTCACAACTCCACAATTCAAATCGTACACTTCATGACCAAATTATCAATCAACACATCACTTATTTATACCTTCTTCAACCTTGAAAACATTCTCCAAGGTTGGCTATGCACCTCAACCATGCAAATTCAAATTAGGTCAGCACCAAAACATTCTCGTGGTGGAAAGGAATGAAGGTGGACCGCATCACACCTTAACTTGGTCCTAAATACATTCATACATGCCACACCACAATTTCACAATCACCAAAGAAAAATCATAATTAGTGTAAACACTCAAGGTTGGCCAAACTGTGTAAACACCATTAAAATTTAAGTACATGCTTCCTCAAATCCAAAGATAACTCAGAGAAAACATACCACGCTTGAAAACAATCTAGAATATTCCACAAACACCCTAAAATTAGACAAATTCCTTCACAACTTTCACTTGAAGAATGTACATAGTTAATACACTCAAACAACCTTCGACACTGTTACTCAAGAAACCAAGTTTTGAAGCACCAAACCATGCACAAATTTGACTATAGGTAGATATGACCATTGTTAGCACACTTCCAAAATCACAAGACCAGAAGCAAAACTACGAAGAAATGTGAAGCAAAACCATTTCTCCCAAACAACACTACAATATACAATTTACACATTGGTGAACACAAATCTTTCTGTACAATGATCCAAACCAAGAAATCATAGATATAGAACCTTTGAAAACCTCTGACCAGCATATTTGAACCACATAAGCAAATCTTCAACCATGAAGAAATGCAGAGAAAAACTAGAACACTACACTGTACGCTAGAACACCTTAGCAACACAATGTTTCCTCTTTTATTCAAATTTTCTCAAAATCACTTGGAAAGAAAGCACCAGAGACACATAATCATCATCTTCATTACTTCCTCATCATCACTAAACCAACTAAAACTCAAATATACATCCATGAAAACTTATCAAAGCAACACTAGAGGTTGACACTAGTAGCACTTACTAATGAAAACATAATGAAACTAATCAAAGCATCAACACAACCAATCATCAATGACAACACAAACATAAGCCTGCAACAATCTCCTCCAAGCTTGTTGAAATCAACGACAACACCATGCCCCACAACCATGGAAAAATGAATGGAGGGAATTACCACCAAAATTTCCACAATATCCATTGTTAGAAGGGTATAGGGTAGTGCCAAAACTTACTACAAGCTACCATATAGAAATTGTGGAACCTAAGATCAACATAGGAGGATAAGTAAGAGGTTCCCTATAAGGGTCATGTCTCTCTAAGATACAAGGTATAAATGTATGCATGCAATAGAAAGAAGAGAAGTAATAAGAGATCGATAAATATAGAGCATAGAATAAGACCTACCATTGTAATTGATATATGATAATACATGTAAATATTCAAGGATTGATCAATATATATGTTATGAATGGATGTGATTCTTATTTAAGCTATATATGGAATGCATTTAGCTATACTCTTCCCTTTTGTGATTACTCTTTTCTCTTAATGTATCCTCTGTGGTATAAAAAAACTACATAAGAGATATTAGGTACATATCTCTAGATTGTACTTCCCCTTTTCCTCTTGTCAATATTGGCTTCATTTTCTGGGCCCTAGAGAGAACAATAAAGAAAATAAAGGATAGGAAAATAAGTGGTAGTGGAAGAAAAGAGGATAGTTAAAAATAATTAGTTAAATTTTTTTCTTAAAAATCAACAAATACAACCCTTAGGTACCACCCCTGCGAAGGGGGTAGGCATTTAAGAGATGACAAATGGGAAGGGGGAAACAATCTAAAAATATGTAACTATTTAAAATTTAAACTAACCATGGGATATATAAGGATTAATAGAAATCCAGATCAAAAAGACCCATGGAAAAAGGAGATAACAAAAGGAAAAGAAGGATTATTGAAAAAATTATGTTGTCAATGGAGATGATCATAGAAGAAAGAAGGTTAAGAAAACCCAAGATTGATAGGAAAGATACCACAAAAGAAAGGAAGAAGAAAATAAAGAAAGGGAACAATCCAAAGAGATAACAATACAGATAATGACTGAGGGTGCTCCTGAGTGCACCATTGTGGGTGCTGCCAAATATATGAGAAAGGAGATACCAAAAATAAGAAGCTTTAATATGGATATGATAAAGTCAAATTATACAGACTATAGAAGGATAAATTGAGGATTATAGAAAAACTAAAAATAATTTAGAGCAAGAATTCATTAGAATTATGACACCACTCATAACCAAAAAATAACTACTTATCCAGATTAGGAAAAATTCCATTAAGGATAGATGAAGAATGGTTATTGGTGGTAACTCCTATAAAAAATATTCAAACAATAACAATTGATGTGGATTTCTTAGATGAATTGGTGAGTAGGAGTGATTTGAAAATAAGAGAAGTGAGTGCATTAGAAAATAAATTAGATCTTGTGAGTTTAACACCATGTAATAAAGCGACACCATTAAATAATCAAATATAATTTACCCAAAAAATGACATATTTGAGAATTAAAATATATTTGAATATACACAAAACCCTAGACCAAGAGTCACCCTTAATTACATTAAAGCAGTAGAACATATATTAGGTAATACAATAGAGAGAGAAGGCAAGGAAAATAATGTAGTAAACCTAGAGACACACTACTCTAATATCAACTTGGGACATACACCTTAATAGGTATAAAAATAAAACAAAATGGACAACCAAAACTAACTACAACAAAACTCAATTGCAATATTAACTATAAATACTCTATCTAGGTCAAGATAGACTAGTTGCATAAAACACCTATAGTTGATATACATGTGCAAGCATGATCCACATGGAACAAATCTATTTAAATATCAAAGAAGATAGTTGGCTTGGTTATATTAATAATCATGGATGCACATAACTACTCCTAATACTACACTATTGATTAATATTTTCATTTGAATGATGTGAGATTAATGCATGGTCTTATATTGGTGTCTTTTCCTTGTGCAACACAGTCAAAATTTCACTAGGATAAAAATAAACTTAAACTAAAGGACTAATGAGCTATGCATTTACATACAACGAGGATCGTGGAACCTACAATAGAACATGCTTATCAATCCATAGTAGAGTTGCATAAATCTACACATAACAAGAGAAAAATCACCACAAACCATGTGATGTTTTTAGAATACTGTCATAATCAATGTAACTTAAAGTTACATTCATGCTAGCAAATGTGGCAAAGGAAAATCCCTGGCTATGACTAAGAAAACCTTCTAGATATATGCATACCATCATGGAGATATTCTCTTATAAAAGACATTTACAATATTAATCTCCCTTTATTCCATAAGTTTGTACTTGACCCAAAAGAAATGGATTGGTTTCTATGGCTACAATGCAACATATTAGCAACTAATTGGTTTCTCAAGACCTCTGTCGAACCAACCTCCTTAAAAAACAACCATGATCTTCATTATAATTGTGACATTGTAGCAATGCAAAATCCATGGCCAAGGATCAATCCTACCAAAAATGGGCATCTCATATTCAAAGACATGTCAAACATTGATTTTTGGTAGTTGGGAAATTGCTTTGCAATAATGTCGAGTAGCTAAAGCCAAACCCGTGTTAAGTGTTGAAATCCAAATAAATCTTAAAAAATATACTCATTTAATTCCTTGGTGGGTGGTATGTGCATTAATGATGGAATTCTAGATGTTATGAAACCACCAAGACCCTTCTGCATGTCAAAATGAAGGTTCACGAAGCACAAGAGTACAACCATACCATTTGCAAGATCTTGCCACTAAATTGCATTTGTATAGAAATTCCTTAGAACTACACCTATGTAGAAGACCATTTGAACCAATCGACATCATAAATATTTGGTGTCTAGTTTGAATGAAAAGTTTCAATAATGACATCAACAAAAGGAAAAGATGATTTCATCATGGAATAAGAGTGCTCAAGATTGGATGTCTTAATGATGATATCAACAAAGGACATAGTAACATCATCAAAGTATGATATGTGGTAAAATGCAACTTGGCTAGTTTTGTGAGGAAGCCTAACTAAACTAGATAAGAATGTGGGTTTTAAAAGGTTTAGTTTAGTTCACCAACGAAACACCACAAAAGGGGCTACCGATGAAATGGTGATGGAATGATGACATCATCAAATTATGGCTTGCGAAATTCTCGAAGTGAATCAGAGTTATGCATAAGGTTAAGGATTAGGTTCAGATGGATGTCAAAATTTTGTAAACATTCAAATTTGGATTTATAATAGGTTAGACATGAAAAAAGTGAAGTGAACTAGATACTTCACTTTTAAATGGGGAAGTTTAGATAGACAACAAATAATTGCAAAATTATTCACAATTTTTTTAAAAAGTAAACTAGATATGCGGAAAGAACTTAGTAAACCATTTCAAAAATTTCAACAGATGCAGTTCAAATGGGCATCGAGATCCCACAAAAGGATTTAAAGTATACAAAAATCTTGAATCGAACTGAATATACAGATAAAGAAAACTAAAACTAGATCCAATAACCTTCAAAATAGGAAATTTAGTAGGAAGTCGGGTTCCTACAAAATGAATACTTAGTCATTTTCTTCCCATTTTCTCCTTTTGTGGGGACTTCTAATTGAACAAGACCTTACGAGGAAAACTAAGGGAATTAGACATAGTCTAGACAAATAGGAAAAAATCACAAGAAAAATTTGACTGGTTTTAACTCAGTTTAACAAAAAAAATTGAGCATTTCTTAATCCTTTTGAATAACACTTCAACACGAGGACCCAACTTAGAAAATGTTTTAGGTTGGTTATCAACAAATAGGTAACAAATGACCAAGACTATATAGGAAAATGAAGGGACTCAAGCGAAAAGGGGGAAAATAGCTTTGAGTCCCAAAAGTGGCTTTAGTTGGGGACATGTGTCTCTTGTAGGCACAATGAGAATTCAAAATATTTAGGAAAACAAAAATAAGAAGAAAAAAAAAGACCAAGATTGACTCACGAAACTCATAGACAATTAACATGACAAAACATAAACAATGAATGAATGGTTGTGAATTTTTTTTTTACACAATCCAGGCCAACCTTGTAGAGGGTAGGTGAAGTTACTTGCCTATGTCAAACCCCATCATGTTGAAGGATCCGACTTCCCTTAACATGAAGCCATCTTCTTCATTTAGCCACAACAAATGCAACCTTCTATTTACATGAAAAAACTTGTGATTACCTTTGAAAAAGTGAATGTCAACCATACTTTCAACCTTTTCACTGCATGGAAACCATAAAACATAAGCCACCAAATTGTTATGTATAGCATCATTTCTGTTTGTAACAACTAGGAGAATAACTTGAAAACTTAGATCAACCTCAAAATAAACTATGGTATTTTCATACCTACTGACCTCCTCAGGTAAATTGAGGCAAAAGGAAAACACCTCCAAGTCACACTGTAACAAACAATATGCATCATCTTATTGATCTATAAAAGGAAGCTCATACTCTAACAACTCAAACTGAAAAAATTAAGTATTAGGCCAATGAGAAATTGAATAATCATCACCCTAGAAAGTGTATTGCTACTCAACATCATTATAATTTATTTGTTGAGCTTGAGTGAAACACTCGAACTCAAGCACACTGTCATCCATACTAAAAGAAGCCACATCTTCATTATGAAGGAATAATTTGCATTCAATTAAATCTACCTCAAAGGAAACAAGAAACCAATAGACCTTGTTGTAACTTATGTTGATGCAATATACACCAACACAACAAATGTGATCATGAGAAACTTTAGGTAAAGAGTTGCAGTCTTCAAATTGTCTCTCAATTTAATTTCTATCTTGGCAACTTGTTTTAGCACATGTACTATTGAAATCAAACTTGTGGCACATATCTCCTTCCACTTTCATGTCCATAATAATACTTTCATATGACCCTTTTAAAGTGCATTGTATGTGAGAAAGAGTACATGTTGCATACCAAATAAATAGGCTCTCATATGCATTCATATGATCACCAACTTCACATTCTTTGAGTATAAACTCTTCATATTTAGCATCATCAAATACTCCAACATCCTTGGTGACATTTTCATTATCATGTGCACCTATGCCTACACTGTCCTGATGCAAACAATTAGTAGCAACTTCAAAATCAATATTAGGGATAAAAGAGGGTAGTACATCAAACAAAGAATTGATTTCTTGTTCATCCTTTACATCACCCTAATGTGCACAACTTGTACACATATATTTCTCTTCATCCACCCTACTATTGCAAATAATATAGTCATATCTCTCATTCTCCAACTGGAAACCATCATTGGTTTCTTCACTGCTATCATCCATGGACGATTGATCCAACTAAAGGTAGGTGCACACATTTTTCATTATCCTCTATATTTTTATCACATAGTGTACTGACACCTTCCTCTACTTTCCTACAATCATAATCATCATTTGATATTGTGCTTGAACCACGTGAACAACCCATGCCATTTTTGTTTGCAACAAAATGTTCATCACTAACAACCTCTTTTCTTGGAGATTTTTTTTGCAATCATATCCCTTCTCAAACTATCAACATAATCAAGACTCTCATATTTCTAATGAATGTTCACCAAATAAAATTATTCTTGTATTGAACCTAGACCTATATTAACATCATAAGCTCTAAGAAACATATCAATAAAAGAAGGTATGTTAGGTTTGGAGTCATTTGGAATCTCAGAAAGAGAAACAACAAACCTATGATTGAACTCTATGCTAGACTCTCCTTGCCATCTAATTTTTCTTAACTCTTGGACAAGAACAACAAGGTCTAGATGCAAAGAAAAATCCTCTTTGAATGCAACCACAAGATGATTCCATGAATTAAAAGAATGATTTAGAAAATTTTGATACCAATTCATTGCCCTTCCTTGTAGGAACCTAACAAAAAGCCTCATCCACATGTATTTATCCTCAAGCTGAAATCTTTTCATAAAATATGAAAAGACATCAAAAATGATCATCCCCCTCTAGATGATCATACCCATCAAACCTAGGAATTAATTTGTAGATCGAAGCCTTCATGGTTATCTTTTCATAATTGACCCAAGAAAGGTCAAGTTGCTTATAAATGGGATCAAGTGGGACAACAAGGAATGGAGAAGTCTATTTTTTTTTAACACCAGGGTACCTGTGCAATCATAGGGCCTTGACCATTTCTTCACATTGTTTTTCATGCTTCCTAAGGTCTTCTATCCTTAACTTGTTCATAAGTATGGATTCCTATAGTTTGAATGTGAATTTTTATTTTGTGTTGGGTCGTATGAATAGTATGGAGGTTCATCCTCAAAGTATTCCTAGACATTTGATATAACATAACATTTATGGTTTGAATTATATGATACCTTTGATGAAGTGCTCCTAGGATAAATGAGTCCATTCCAACCATCCATGGCTAGTTACAACTACTTATGTAGGGTAGAAAAGAGAGAAAACGTAATATGTTTCTTTATTGAGAAAGAAAACATGTTTTAGATATGGAAAGAGAACGGTGTACCTTATAACTAGTTGTAATCACCTTGATTTTTTTTCACGAAGCATGAATAGCAGTAGAAAAAACTTTCTTCTTTGACAACATAGTTTCCACCTCATGAAAAAATAAAGAAATATTTGAAGCACACAAATCTTCAAGGCACAATTCTTATTTGGGTTGTGCCCACTAATAAAGTCTTTAATATTTTCTCAATCTAGGAACCATTTTCATTAATGACACCACTTTTTTGGTGTAAGTTGATGGGACACTAACTCACCCAGATTGGCTATATCTTCAATGACTATGTTACAAGGGTTTAAGAAACCAAGATATCATATACTAGGCAATGACATAATTCTATTAGTGTAAGTTGATGAGATGCAGAACTTACCAAAACATAAATCCACTAGCTAAAATTGGAAATCAAGTTGTAAAGGTTTTTGAAATATGCATTGGGCTCACACTTCACTATCAACAACTAATTTAATCAAATCCTAACAACGTCATTCTATTGGTGTGAGTTGAAGGGATACCAAGCTCACCCAAACAAAATGCAAATTATATACCACCACCAACAACAATAAACTACTTTTAGATTCTCCTCATCAATGACACCATTCTATTGAGTCCTAAAACTATTGCTCCACTTCCTAGAACCAAATCTCACTCACAAGGTTAGGTTTGTTGTCATGTAATTGAAATCAACTCATTAATAGAACATGGAGGGTTAAAGGTCAACTCTAAGAGAGATTATCATATCTCCTACACTTCAAGATCAACTTAGACTTGGAAGGGTATTCCCAAGGTTACATGCAAATAGGTATTATGGACAACCAAACCTAATTGCAATATTAACGCCAAATATTGTCACTAGGTCAAGATAGATTGGTTGCATAAAATCCTATATAGCTAATAAACATGTATAAGCATTATCCACATGAAATAAACCCATTTGAAGCTCATAGAAGATAGTTTCCTTGGTTATATTGACAATCATGGATGCACATAAATACTCCTACTCCTACACTACTGATTAATGCTTTATTTGAATGATGTGAGATTGGTGCACGGTCCTAGATAGGTGCCTATTCCTTGGACAACAAAATCAAAGTTCACTAGGAAAAAGAACATATTGAGACCAAAGGACTAATGAGCTAAGCATTTACATATAACGAGGATCATGAAATTTATAAATAAAACATGCTTATCAATTCATAATAGAGATGCATAAATCCATACACAACAAGAGAAAGATCACCACAAAGCTTGTGTGTTTTTAGAATAATGTCATATACATCTAACTCAAAAACCCCTAGTTATGACCAAGGAACCCTCCTCAATATATACATACCATCATGGAGACATTATCTTACAAAAACCATTTACAATATTGATCTCCCTTGATTCCATAGGTTTGTACTTGACCTAAGAGAATTGGACTGGCATCTATGTTTTCCCTGCAACTTAATAACAAATATCTAGTGTCTCGAGACCATTGTTGAACCAACCTCCTTCAAAAATTACTATAATCTTTATTATAATGGCAACATGACGTCAAACCCTAACCCAGGACACTATAACAATGTCAAATCCATGGCCAAGGATCAATCCAACACAAAATTGGCATCTCAAATTGAAAGAAGGGTCAAGCATTGATTTTTTGTAGTTGCACAACCATTCTACAATAATGGTGGGTAGCTAAAACCAAACCCATGTGTTAAGTTCTGGTGCCCAAATATGTCTTCAAAAACATGCCTATTTAATTCCCTAACATGTGGTAGTAACATTAATGGAAAAATTTTGGACGTTCTAGCACCACCAAAACCCTTTTACATGTTGAAATGAAGGTTTGTGGGGCTTAGGAGTGCAGTTGGACCATTTATGGTATCTTGCCACTAAACCAAATTTGTGGAGAAATCCCTCAAAATTGCACCTACAAGGAAGACCATCTAAGCTGGCCAACTTCACAAATTTTTGGTATCTAATTCAAATGATTTTTTTTTGTGATGACATCAACAAAAGAATAAGATGACATCACCATGGAATGAGAGTGCTCAAGATGAGAGGAAATAAAAAAATGACATGGTGACATCATCAAAGTACGATATGCATAAAAAATGCAATTGGGATGGTTTTGTAGGGAAGTTCAACTAAATCAAATAAGGCTATGAGTTTTAAAACGTTCAATTTAGTTGGCTAACACTATAAAAGGGGTTGATGATGAAATGGTGATGGAATGATGACATCACCAAGTTATGACATGCAAAATTCTCAAACTAAATTAGACTTATGCATAAGGTTAAGGATCAAGTTCAAATGGACACTAGACTTTCACAAAAACTCAAATTTTGCCTTATAACAAGCAAGATGGAGAGAAAGTGAAGTGAACCAGATACTTCACTTTTAAATGGGAAAGTTTGAATGGGTAGCTGAAATATAGAAAAATAGGTTCACCTAATATGGAATGAGGAAAATGGGGATGATGAACCTATCTTCCTTTATTTCATTAGGAAATAAGATCCATACAGAGAATTAACTTACAACCCTTAGGTGAGTCAACTTAATGGGGGAATCTGTTGGTTTCCTTATGATTGAGGATGGGGGTATCAGCCTAAATAACACTTTTGGGAGAAAAACTAAAAAATAGTAAATCACCACAATTATGCCCATTCAAACTTGAATCATCAATTTAAAGCACAATATAGATAGAAACAAAAAACTTCATGCAGATTTGGAAATGGTAGAATGATGTGTACCTGTCACCAAAATGCAATTTCTAAAGACTACCTAGGACTCGTTCGCCTATAGGCGAATGGGTCCTTGTGCAAAGGTTTAAAATATGATTTTATAGTCCTCAGGCCCTATGTTTGCACTCCTGATTCCCCCAGATCCCATTGTCAGAAAGTCAGAAATAAATTCAAGGCCCAAATTTCCATGGCTTGACAACAAAGGTGACAACAAATGCAATTTTGCAAAATTGCTCTTTTGAGATCTTCAAATTTTCTTTAACCTATGAACATGCACATACATAAGAGGGGAAAATTTGATTGTTTTTGGTGGATGGGGGTTTGCCTTGGTCAACCCCCATTTTGGTAATTAAACCTTGAATTGAAATAATGTAACATGAAAGGAATGGTGAATGAAAATTGTTATGTTGCAACTCACCAAACCATTGAATAAACCTTTGGAGGATTGAAATCTTGATCTTGATCTTGCATTAAATGGCTTCAATGGATGTGGATCTTGATACTTGAATCCGACTTGAATGTAGATTTGGATCTTGAAATCTACATCACAATGTTATATCCAGAAAGATGCATGATTGTAAAAGACTTTTACATGATGCTTGGGATCTTGATTGTTGTTGTAGATGATTGATAAATATACCCTTGAATTCTCTTGATGATAATATTTTCTCTTTGGATTGATCTCTCAAAAATCTAATGAAACTTCTTCTAGTTGATTTGATAAAATAACCTTGTATTTATAGATATCTATCCTTAATTTCTTGAAAATTAAACATTACAAGTTGACATTGAAATTTGAATTTGGGATTATAAAAATATCGCCAAAAAAATGTTTTAAAAATGGGTCCAAAGGCTTAGGGAGGACCCATTCAACCAGGGGTGAATGGGTTCCAGGTCCCTATTCTCAGAACACACATTACTCAAGGTAATTAATTGTGTTGGCATTAATTGTTGTCAAGTTCCCCCTTCGGAAAATGTAATTTATTAAGCATGTAGATGGAAAATAGGGCTTATTAAGACATAATTAAGCCTATTTTAATTGAGGGGACCTAAAAAAAGTGTGAAAATGTAGAGTACATTTCCCTACACTACATTTAGCCTCCACTTTAGTGAGAGGATGACCTTGCATCAAACTCACACTAAAGTAGACAATAAAGAGAGGTCTAGTTGTACAACTATTGAAAAGATAAGATGAAAAAGGTCAAGGAGGGTGATCAAGCCCCCAAGATCTAAAATCTCATGAAAAACCAACAAAGGGATAAAGAGACACATACCTTTGTTAAATATGTAGCATCAATGATAAGATACTCAATCATACAATGTCAAAGACTTAAAGAAAGAAAGAAAAAGGGGGGTGGATCAAGCCTCAACTATTTGTCCATCTGGATATGGATCAAGCCATAGCTATTTGTCCAAAAATGTTTACAAGTGGAAACTTGTTGTCCACTATGCAAACAACATGTGCTCACATGGGCTAGTGAAAACCCATTGTCCACTAGGTGAGCCCCAAGAAGTGGCTATTACCTAACCATACCAAATTTATACCTCCTAACAACTTTCATAAGGTGCCACACAATATGAACTTCGAGCTTGATAAGGTTAGCAAGTTGCATTATGCTAGACACTCATGAACAAACATGACTCCACTGGCAAGCAAGGTGTGTTATGCTTGGTGGCCATGAAAAAGTGTGTAACTTCGAGCTTCACAAGATTAGCAAGATTCATTATGCTAGGCACTCATGAACAAAAATGGCTCCACTGGCAAGCAATGTGTGTTATTCTTGGTGCTCATGAAAAAATGGTGTAACTTTGAGCTTCACAAGGCTAGCAAGTTGCATCATGCTAGACACTCATGAACAAAATGCAAATAGGATAAGACATGTTCAAAGGGGTTTTACTTAATGCATGTAAGGTATCACCTTAGAGAACATCACGTTTGACATCACCACCAAGAGAGGACAAGTCAAAGGATAAAAGATTCACAACTTAGGGAATGCAAACCATAGCATTACCACTAA
Organism: Sequoiadendron giganteum; assembly: GCA_007115665.2. Lineage (NCBI taxonomy): Eukaryota > Viridiplantae > Streptophyta > Pinopsida > Cupressales > Cupressaceae > Sequoiadendron > Sequoiadendron giganteum. The sequence goes on along the minus strand of CM021108.1, from coordinate 432,418,375 downwards.
GAGGAATGTCATATGTTAAGAAAGTTCGCACTCTTGAAAGACATCAATCCCAATGTCACCAAGAAAAGACATGTCATGTGAATCAAGAAGACCGCACTAAGAAACATGAGCTATAATAAAAAATGTCAAAATGATAATGTCGATGTATGCCCCCATTTTAAAGAAATTGCTAAACACCATGATGTCAGTAATTACTTTAAAGTAGAAAACACACGAGAAATGCCAATACATGAGAGCTTTTATTTTGAAATCCCTATGTAAACATATGTTTTTGAGTAGAGCTACATCATATAAAGGAGAGGTTGCCCCCAAAATGCAATGCTAAAGATAACATAGAAAGAAAGTATGCCACATGTGAGCCAACCTAAGGTATGTCGTCCACATCCCAAGCTTGCTCTTATATATACATGGAAGGTGGTCAACTAGCCAAAAGAGACAATGACAAGTGTCATACTAGGACAAGGCTACATAACCTCTTACCCCCCAAGGGCAAAAGGTGAGCCAAAAATGGATGATGATATGGTGCTCCTTGCGAAAAGGAAATATGATTGCATAAAGCCAAGTTTATACCCTCATACATGGTAGTGAATATGATATGATACTACAACTACCACATGACAAGGAGCAACAAATAATATTATTGATTATAATGAGTAGGAAAAGTATCAATTTGATGCATATCCAATGAGATATTCCCACGTGTAGTATCTATTAGTTCAGGATGCACCAAGGTTAAAGTTGTCTTAGAAGAATCTTTTGTAAGAGTGTTGATATTGAGTGAAGGCTTTTTTGATGCTTTTGTTTGTTTCGAGGGACAATAACCAAAACCACTAGTTGTTTCTTGTATATTAGGCTTTATAGGGACACAAATGCCTTGTTCTCTAGCACCACATCCTTTTCCACTATAACCAAGTTGCTTCAAAAGCTCATAACCTCTTCCATAAAGATTTTCCATTTCTTTTGGATTTGGTGGTTTCTCATGATCACACTCTTCATATGTGGATGTCTAAGTGTTGTTTTCCTCTATTTTGTTAAAAAAATTGGACTCGTGTACTTTAGATGATTCTTCTTGTGTTGATACTAGGTTCATTTCTTTCTCTTTCCCTAGTTTTTGTGTAATCTTGTATTCTCCCATGAATGTAGGTGTGAAATCCAATGAACCCTAATCATCATCCAATAGCTTTGTGACTCTTTCGATATTCCTCTTTTTCTTGGTTTCTACTTTTGAAGTCGGTATCAATGTTTTCAAAGGACTTTCCTTGTCTTTCTCAGTGTGCAAACAAATTTCTGGATGAGGGTCAGCCTTGATTGTATACACTTTGTTGTTGTAGACATACTTCATTATACGATGAAGAGTTGAAGGCACTGCATGCATTTCATGAATCCATGGTTTTCCCAAAAGAAGATTATATGAAAGATCTTGAGGCATAACATGGACAGGAGTTTGCAATGTGGCCTTTCCAACTTGTATAGATAATGTGATCACACCAAGTGGTTGTTTTCCTACGTTATCAAACCTATGAATGGACAAAGAATCAGGTTCAATCTCGGTCTTATCCATTCCAATCTTATCCAAAAGGTTTATGCTACACATGTTAAGGGCTAAGCCATTGTCAACAAGGGTTTGCATTATGCCACACATATTGATGACAACCAATATCATGAAAGCTTCATTTTGTTTTCGCACTTCTAACGAAGGTAACTCGTCTTGATGAAAGGTAATGTCTAAGTTGACCGAATTCATACCTTGAATTAGGGTTGCCACATCATTTGGGGTTGCACTGGGAGAGATAACAACTTCTTGTAAGGCATTTTGAAGCATGCTATGATAATTAGGTGATGCTTGAATGAGATTCCATAAAGAAATCTTAGCAAGAGTGGTTTTGAGTTGTTCCACAAGATCATACTCTTTTCCACTATGTTGCAAGATACTAAGTGCAGGTGGGAGATATGGTTGAGGTAATGGAAGGGATGTTGGATTTTGCCTTGGTTGTTGATTATTTCTAGTGTTATATGTATGAGCAACACTATTATAACTTAGTTGCTGCAAAACATCGTGTTGAGGTGGTCTTATGATAAGAAGTGGCTCAAGAGATGACTTGGGAGGTCCAATAATTAAAGGACTTGTAGGAGGTCTAAGAATTAGAGGACTCGAAGGAGATCTAATGTTCATAACCTCAAAAGACTTATCCTTACTTTGATGATATTTTAGTGAAGGGGAGTCTAATGTCACCTCATCATCTTCATCTAAGGAAGCCACATTACTATTGTTTGAAAGAAATGTATCAATGTTATCATCCTCTTGGACCGTGATATCTTCCCTAGTAGGAGAGTTTTTAGGAGAGGAACAAACAAGATTTTTATGGAATTCATTGGTTGGGTCTTCTAAGATATCATCATGAGTAGGGGAGGTATCTAGAGAATAACAACTATGATTTTCTTTCTTATCAATGATTGCATCCTCTTGCTCAATAATGTGTTCCCAAGTAGGAGAAGAGAAACAAATAGGATTCCCATGGCTCTCAATGATGGGTTCCTCTAACACCAAAATATCTTCTTCACAAATATGAGAGATATTGGGAGAAGAACAAACTTGATTGTCATAATTGTCCATGACTTTTACTAAGTTTCACACACGGGAGAGGGATCAATGAAAAACAAGAAAAGAGAAAAATTGACTTCATATTCATATGCTTGTAACAACTTCTTAGAGTATTTAATAATATCTGAAAATAGAACATGAAGTATGATAACAAGAGACTTTTGTGATGAAAACATGATGTTAAAATTGTTTTATAGATCTAAAATGAAACAATTTTTCCAATTTGAAATGCCTAAACTAAATGGATGATTAGACCTTATTACATAAAACAAAAATTATCAAAAATTTTCAAACTGAAACAATGGTTTACCAGCAGATCTGGGAAGTGCTTAAGACCACAAAAATGCCCAAAAAATATGGTTTTGATAGGCCCTCAAGGAATCATTTGCCCATTGGCGAATGGGTCCTTGCACAAGGTTTGAAAAAATGAAAAATGCAATTTTTAGGCCGTTATATGTGTTCTTTGTTCCAAGTCTCAAAATATGATTTCTATGACAAATTTTTCCAAAATTTGATGTTTAAATGCAAGTGCAATGAAGGATAAATGATGAACAATATGAAACTCTTTAAAATGTAATTTTGACTCAATTTTTGAATGTGAATGATGAGAAGTACACTAATATGCAAGTATTATGCAAAATCAATGTTATATGCATGCAATTTTTTGAATTTTTCATATTTTAAACAATGCAAAATACAAATTTAAAACCCTATATGCAATGCAAACTAATGCAATTTAAAAAACCCTAAATCAAATGCAAATTAATGAAAATCTTAGATCTAGGGTTTGAATGGACTCCAATTTCAAAAATTTTGATGTACAATATCGGGTTCACCAAAATGAAACATAAAAAATAGGTTCACCTAATATGGAATGGGGAAAATGGGGGTGATGAACCGATCTTCCTTTATTTCATTAGGAAATGAGATCCACACAAAGAATTGAATTACAACCCTTAGGTGAGTCAACTCAATGGGAGAATCTGTTGGTTTCCTTATGATGGAGGATGGGGGTATCAACCCGAACAACACTTTTGGGAGAAAAACTAAAAATAGTAAATCACCACAATTATGCCCATTCAAACTTGAATCGTCAATTTAAAGCATAATACAGACAAAAACAACAAACTTCTTGCAGATCTGGAAATTGTAGAATGATGTGTACTTGTCACCAAAATGTAGTTTCTGAAGACTGCTTAGGACTCATTCGCCTATAAGCGAATGGGTCCTTGTGTAGAGGTTTAAAATCTGATTTTACAATCCTTGGGCCTTGTGTCTACACTCCTGATTCCCCTAGATCCCACTGTTGGAAAGTCAGAAATAAATTTGAGATTTAAATTTCTATGGCTTAACAACAAAGGTAACAACAAATGCAACTATGCAAAATTGCTCTTTTGAGATCTTCAACATTTCTTCAACCTATGAACCTACACATACACAAGAGTTGGAAAATTGTTTATTTTTGGTGGATGGGGGTTTGCCTTGGTCAAACCCCATTTTGGTAATTAAACCTGAATTGAAATAATGAAACATGAAAGGAATGATGAATGAACAATGCTATGTTGCAACTCACCAAACCCTTGAATAAACCTTTGGAGGACTGAAATCTTGATCTTGATCTTGCATGAAATGGCTTCAATGGATGTGGATCTTGATACTTGAATCTTGACTTGAATGTAGACTTGGACCTTGAAACCTACATCACAATGTTAGCTCCAAAAACATGCATGATTGTAAAAGACTTTAACATGATGCTTGAGATCTTGGTTACTGTGGTAAATGATTGATAAATCTGCCCTTGAATGCTCTTAACAATAATATTTGCTCCTAGGATTGATCACTCAAAAATCTAATGAAACTTCTTCTAGATTTGATAAAATAACTTTGTATTTATAGATATCTATCCTTAATTTCCTGAAAATTAAACATTACAAGCTCACATTGAAATTTGAATTTGGGATTATAAAAATACCGCCAAAAACATGTTTTAAAAATGGGTCCAAAGACTTAGGGCGAATGGGTCCCACGTCCCTATTCCTAGAACACACATTGCTCAGGGTAATTAATTATGTGTTGGCATTAATTGTTGTCAGGTTTACCCTTCAGAAAATGTAATTTATTAGGCTTTTAGGTGTAAAATAGGGCTTATTAAGGCATAATTAAGTCCAATTTAATTGAGGGGACCCAAACAAAGTGTGAACACGTAAAGGAGTACATTTTCCTACACTACAATAGCAAATTCCTACAAAAGCATTCACAAAAAAAAACTTAAGTGAATTGCATATGCAGAAAGAGCTTAGTGAATCGGTTCAAAGCTTTCAATAGGTGCAGTTCAAATGGGCATCAGTGTCCTAAAAAAGGCTTCAAAGTATGTGGAAATCTTGAAGGGAATTGGAAATGTGGGAAAAGGAAACTAAATTGAACTCAATAACCTTGGAAAGGGGAAATTTAATAGGAAGTCAGGTTCCTGTAAAAAGAAGACAATAATTTTCTTCATTTTTTCTCCTTTTGTATGTACTTCCAATTGGACAAGGCCTTGTGGGGAAAACTAAAGGATCTAGACACGGTCTAAAGAGATAAAAAAATCCACAAGAAAAATTATGATTGGTTTTAACTCATTTTAATAAACTTTTTGAACATTTCATAATCCTTTTGGGTAACACTTTAGCATGGAGACCCAACTTAGTAGATTTCTTAGATTGGTTATCAACAAATGGGTCACAAGTGGCCAAGACAACACATGAAAATGAAGGGACTCAAGGAAAAATAGGAAAAAAAAATTTGAATTCCAATATGATATTGCTTTGTTTGAGTACATGTTTCCATTGGTTATTATATGTTGGTTTGACTATGATCTTTTTTGTTCAATTTGATGCTTTGTGTTGAGTGGGAAACTTGTTCTAGTGGTAGGGGTGATTTAGCAACAATAAGTTGTTGATGCTTTTTGAAATAGCTTCCTAAAAGGGAATTAACCCTTATAGGTTGTTTGTCCCTTCTCATCAACTGAGTTTGATGTTTTTTCACGTCCTCTTATACCTTTTGTTGTTTTTATGGTGCATTTGTTCTCCTATGTGTGTTTAGTCAATCTCATGGGACTAAGGTGAGTGATTGTATCTCCCTTGTGGCCCATCACATATAGCTTGTTGAGAGAATGTTTTGGGTGGTGTGCATGTTTTCTTGTAGGCTTGGGTGAGCTTGAGCATGGGTTTTAGTCCCTTCCATCCCCATCTTCTATTTGTGTTGAAAGTGTGAGTGAGCACTCTATCATCAATTGTGGAGAGATTCTATCTCCTTTGTCTTTCATCATGTTGGTGTCAACCATGGTGGATGTGTAAAGTCTTTCGCTAGTATTATTCTATGTTCGTTGTGGTTAACCTTGTGCTTAGGTTGTAATGTTTTATGTTGGAAACATTGTTGTGTGCAAGCATGAGTTGTGACATGTCTATCACAATTATATTGTAAAAAAAATGTTTGTCTATGATATGTGTATATCAAAGTTATATTGCAAAAATGAGTGAATGATTAGCCTTAAATATAACAATCAAGTAAAAATCAACATAGCATGCATTAAGTTGGCCCACAATGGTTAGTGAAAAGGTTAGCAAGGTGGGAATTTGAATTTTAAATTTTAAAAGTCAATTGTTCATATCCATGCCTATATAAGAGATGCAATTAGTGAAAAGGTCGATGGGAGTTTGAATTTTAAATTTTAAAAATCAAGTGTTCATATACATACCTATAGAAGTGACGTGGGTCAAGTCTACCCTTATAAGTCTAATCTAGGATTGCAAATAAAAGGTGTAGTGATTAAGAATGCAAATTTAGAGATAATAATAAAAAAGATTAGGTTATCAATATGATAAACTGATTTCATACACAATTATAACTATGAAGTAAACTATTACATTTATGACACCCTAATCAAACCTGCGAAAACACAAAAGAAAAAGGGGATGGATATGCAATTTTAACTTTATCCCACAGTTTAACTCACTTTACTTGCATTTAATTTTAAGTTTTATAGGTGTGAAAAAACCAAAAGCAGTCATCCCATGTGACATCAATCTTGTTTCATCTCTCTGCATTGGAAACAGGAAATGAAAGTGCACTTGAAGATATGTGAGGAGGAAGATATCTAAAGCTGGTGCATATTAATACAAATCCAGAAACAAGTGGGTTCAAAGCGATAACTACGCCCGTCCGTTATTCCCCATACCAAGAAACTACAGTAACAGATACATTCACTTCGCAGATCCACGTACCAATCAACACTGTTACATATGAAAATATCTCTGCTAGAATTCGTGAATGTTCCATGAACTGGCAACAACACAAAATTGATGGCATGTGTGATCACTTATCAGAAGGCTTAGATTGAATTTTTATATATTTCTGCGTCATCGTTCCGTGGCATATACTGGCGATGAACCCAATTTTTATATATTGCCATTCAGACCCGTACCGCTGTCTTCTTTGGCATCAACGATCATGCGAAACCATATTTTATTGGCCAAGTTGAATTCACTGTACCTTTCCACCCGCATAATTCGCACGGAAGTTTCTCTGAATCCAACTTTTTCAATTAATAATACAAGCTTATGAAGACTTTTCCAATTAATAACGCAAACTTAAAAAATCTAAATTTCTCCAACTAATAATACAAATCTGAAAAAGTCTAATTGCATTGCTGTAAAGTGGCTATTGGTTCATGTGAATCTATGCCACCAATCAAGGTGCTCCACCTGTAACGATGCCTTCTCTTGATGATTGCACGCTTTAACAAAGGAAAAACCTATCCATTCCCGATTTCCCCATGAACCCAAAAACAGTTCTGTTGCAAGTTGCAACAAACTTGGACAAGCTTTAGTGAAATACAACGGCTACTAGATTTCAGTGGTCCTTACTGCCCTGGTACCTGTGATACTGCTTGTACTGCCATATATTCTCTTAATTGGGATTTAAATCTTAGCGGCTCTGCAGTCCATCTTCCTATAGTGGAGGCAGACGACATGCTATGGCACTTCTCTAAGTTCTAGTACAAAATGTACAAAATAGACTTCTAGGCAAAACTGAAGAATATAGGAGTGTGAGGCATATGAGCCACTTAGCCACCCTGGTCAAAAAGAAAGTCAAAACATTTTTTGCAATGGACACATGTGAGGAATCTCAACAGACAATACTCGCCTCAAATTATGGCAGTGGAGCTCCTTGGATGTTCAGAGGCAGGTATGTTCCATGCCTTTCTGTTTCCTTTATATGTAATTGAGTTGAGCTTAAATTTTTTTAGCAATCGGGTTTATGAAAACCCTGAAATTTTGGGGTTTACAGGTCCTTTTATCAGATACACTTAGTGAAGGCAGATATTGTTCGTCAATGCATTCCCAAGGGACTCAAATTGGTTCAGGCATTTGGGTAATATCTAACTTCTATCTTGATGATTGATGATACATTTTTTTGCTTGTGTCAAGGAAATGAAATAAGATTGGCACAATTTTTAATCAGAGGACTTTTAGCTACTCAAATATGATAAGAGGTCCAGGGATGTATGAACAAGATGTTAAAGTCTTAAAGATTATCTTCTGCACCCAAGTAAAATAAATGGATGTCGGGAAAACAGTTAATAGGTTATTCTACGGGCCTTAATTTATTTGACTTTATAACTGTCACTTCCAATTGCAGTTACACACTTGGAGGAATGTACTTGGCACAGTATGATGATAGTCCAGCAGGAAAATTTGATGAGGTATGTAGAGCTCCATTGGATTTTGAATGAATGCCCTTAGCTTGTCCATGGAGTGTGCTGAAAAACCAACCTTAGAAATTAATATGTATTAGTTTTTGTCTATTTAATGGAAGTGAAATGTTGTTATAGTGCTCTTGCATCATAGTAATGTCACACAGCTAAAAATTTTGCATATGATTTTCGCTTCTCAGATTAATCCCAAGTAGGTTATCTGGAATTCTCTCTAATTTCTTACAGAACACTTTCCTTGTCATTGGGCCAAAATACTTGAAGTGTACGCACTTCGTAGCAGAAGTTCACAGGTTTGGACATCATTGGAGTTTTCCTTTTGATGGGTACTAGAAAGCAAGCACTCCCTTATATCATGACAATACTACAATCTACAGAACAAATATGGTTTTACATGTTGGACCAGTCCCTTTGACCAGTCCCTTTGACTTGCTTTGGATTCTTTAAAAATGTGCTAAACTAGTCTTGTTACATTAGAAGGGGGATTGCTTTAGTAGTCTTCTTCATAATTTATAAACTTTTAGTCGCTGGATGTCAGAAAGCTAACTTGCATGCCATAGAAATTGTAAAATTAAGGTAGCTGTTTCTACATAGCATCATTCATTGGATTATCATTCCAAACTACTGTTTAGCTGAAGGAACCCATGTTTCTATATGTCAATGAAACATCTTATGTATGGTATTTATTAACTTGGATTTATGAACTGTTTTGATGCAGCTTGTGGTGATTGCTGGTACTGTCTGGAATTGGCCAACTTCTTGCGCGTATGCTTTCCTTTTAATCTCCTTTTTTGTCATAAGATGCTTTCATGGTCAGGTGATACCTCCCCGATATCAATCAGATTGTCCCTGCTCAGATGGTTTAAACTAGTCATTGGAATTAAAACTGCACTGAACTAACTTCTGGTAGATTGTCTCTGCTGAGATGATCGAACCTAGCTGTTGACTCCTGTTTTGTTTTCTCCTTGATATTTTAATCCTCTACCAACATTTCTCCTTTGAGATTTACCACATGTTTACCTTGGTTAAGTTCTGAAGAATTGTACCTGCCATTTGAATCACAGGTGGGCTGCAAGAGTACTTGTCAACAACAAGGAAGCCTGTGATCATGGTCGAAAGGTGAATCTAATGGATGTCCTATTTTTGATTTTTCATCTGACTTTTTCTTGAATGATTTAAGTGAGCCGCAACTAGTTTTTGTTTCCCTGCTGACCAAACTGGTTTCAAACTATATTTAAAAAAAAAAAAAAGTACATGTAGAAGATTTTGATCTTATTTCCTCTTTTTCTATATCAGGAAATTGGCCTTCCCAGTCACTTTGCTTCTTTTTCAAAGGTAATGGATATCAATATTCCATACCAGCCCTTTTCTCATTATTGAATTTCACAACATCCATGTTGAAAGTTAAAGAAGTCTGTTCTCCAAATTCTGCTTTTTTGTCTTCTTGAAGGCGAACATTGCAGATAAACAGCAACAAGAACAACAGCACCTCTTTTCAGAGCAGTGGTCTAAACAAAAGTTGCAATCAGGAAAGAGCAGCAAGCCTAAGGGCAGGTTAGAGATAACAGTTTCTGAAGTAAGTTACTCTCTCAAAAAGATTTCTAAAATAACAAATTGAATATAATAGAAGCTATTAAATCTTATGTACAAGAACATGTAGAAAACAAAACCAAGAAATAAGGCAGTTTTTTGAAATTTCTTCAATCAAAATCTTTTGTCTTTAAATTTTTTCTTTAACTCTACTTCACTAACACTTTCAATCCTCTAACAGAGTAATGGGCTTAAGATAAAAGCTTCGATGGAATCAAATATTGATTATAGATGGATGAGACCCATCATGAGATTCCCGCTTCCAAGTTTTAGGTAGGTTTGCACCATCTCCCATAAGGTTTACTATTGTGTATTTAAATTACAAATCTAAATCCAAGCATAAGCATAATTAATCTAAATCGAGATGAAAAAGGATTACTAAAGAGGCAATCCCCACATCAGTAATGGATATTTTATTATGTTATTTTTGCCAAAACTCTTCTTAGAATTAACTTAAAATAATCTTAGCAGAATCATTAAATCGATGGTGCAGTTGCTGGAGTGGGTAAGAAGATAAATCTAACAGACTCCAAGCAGCATGCATCACAGTTACACAACAGAAGCTAAAAAAGAAAAGAAAACTCAGACAATGAGAAGTGAATGCAGAGTTTTATAAAATCTTCAGGTTTCAAATACAAAGCAACTGATATTCAGCCTCAACACAAGAGGTAGTCTCAACCTCGTTACAGTCAAATAGGAAATGACAAAAAATCACAATGGACTCAGAACAGATCTGGAAACAAATTACAGTTGCAGCAATCTTAGGCCCACAAAACATACAGAAACTTCTCACCTCTATCTCAGATTGCTGGTACGATAAATACCCTACTTTAATGCTCAGTTGCTCAGACCCAAGCAGATCAATATGCAGCCAACAAAAGATCCCATTTGTAGACACACATGAAGGTGGCTCTTCAATTGCTGGAAGAAGATGTCCTCAAATGGTTACACAGTTATCTTTATATCAGCCACCTGCAAAAATTAAACAAGTAAAACAAGACAATTTATTTTTTATGTTGACCACACGTGAACCTTAAGGTGTTCCTACATCAGACATGCAAGGTACAAAACATAAGCCCCTACTCAAGGAGCTGCTATGAATTGAACTATCCTTTTACGAAAGCAAGCAAATTCTTCTTAAAATAACAATGCATCCTCCATAGATCCCTTTCTTTTCCATCTCTTACCAAATACTCTTTATAATTTATTTTCCTGATCTTCTTCACAACTTTCCTATATTATTTTATCAATGTCTTCTCTTCTTTGATGTGGAATTTGATCAATCCAAACAGCAATGCCTATACCATCCTATAGTCCTTACTTCTATACCAACGCTATCATCCCTTGCATATGGGGTGTAGTTCAACAACATTGAAAATTGGTGAAATGTCTATCCTTGGTGAAAGACCAACATCCTACACATTATTAATATAATTTTTAGTAGAATTTTGAAAGGTCCAATTTCTTGTATTTCAAATTATTATCGGCCCCCTTGGAAACCTCTCCTGCAAAAATAACATGACTAAATCACTTATTGAAAATTAATCCACTCTCCTTTTGTGATCAGCATGTTCCTTGTTTTTTAAATTACTCCTTTGCATCTGTTTTCTGATTTCCTCATGCAATTGTCACATATATTTTGTAAAGTCTTTAGCTTTTGCATTTTTTGTATCAACAACCACCTTTATCAAATTTGTTATAACACTTGGAGATCTTCCATTGACTATTATGTCCCTTCTTCAAAATTAAGAGGATCATAATGTCTCAAAAGTGGCTGCTTTAATGATATTATAAAATGAAATTATAATAAAGAGTGCCTCAAGTAAAGTTAACATAGAAAATAAGGTCTCATATAATTAAAGTTTATTTTAAATAATTTCTCTCAAAAATCAATCAAATGTCATGAAGAAAATTTGAAGAGTTGTCTTTTGGAGGAAAATTCTATTTAAGAGAGGCCAAGCAAGGAGGCGGCATATTGATCAAGCATTCTATTTTTTGATTTCTACTCCATGTTGGAGCATTGGGCTTTAGTTCAATTAACTTGAGGACAAAAATCCTCTAGGTCTATGTAATGTCCCCATTTTCGATCCCGCCTCACAGACATTAATTGATTTAATTATTTAATGTTTCTTGGCAAAAAGTGCATTAAATAAGGTAATATTAAATAATTATATTAACGAGGTGAAATAAAGTGACGCCAAGGAATATTTAAAAGACATTTTAATAAAGTCACTTTATTAATAAAGTACTAATAAGTTTTGGTGAGAAAATTAAAAAGTAGTTATAAAAAGGACGCAAGAGCTCATATGTTGGATTATTATTTTGTTGGTTTTCAGGTGGGGCTCTTCGAAGTCTGAAACCCTAGGTGGAATTCCTACAAGTATCTGGTTTCGATGGTGAAAGATTCTACCCTAGCTGGATTGAGGCGGATTCACTTAAGATTCACATTTGCACGGTCATGCAGTTGTTCCAAATTTGTGAGTCTCCTATGGAGACAAATTTGGAGGTTAAAGATAATATCATTTGCATTCTGAAGATTGAGGGTTTTAGCCAGGCTAGTCAATATGTATTGAGGTGGTCATATTGCTCAGTATTATATTGGTCTACACATTCAGATTGGGGCATTTGGATATTTATTTCTGCATATTTAGGAGTCATATTCAGTGAAGGTTTCTTACATTAACAAGTGATAAAATTGAATAACTCTATTCATCTCTATTCAAGCTTATATAATATTCTTACCTAGCCACAGAAGGGAGATTTAGGAAGATGATTTCAGTCAGAGATATTAATGTGTGCGGGAGAATAGTCGTGGGGTTGTGTATTTCATGTTGGTTGTGATTTATCCCTATAGTCGTGATAAAGATTATTGTTTGTTGTTTAAGGAGGGTCGTGGGGATGCCAAACTCCTGTAAGACACTCGCCCATACCTAGCATAGCTCTCAAGGAAGTCAAATGGAGAGAAGGGAGTGAAAAGAGGTACATGGGGATTTGTGCAACACGTTTGCAACCTCTAAGAGAGGCGTCCAAATTGGAGGATAACTAGAAAGGGAGTTGTGAGTTTCACAAGGAGGCATCCCCTAGTTCCAGACCTGTATATTGCCCTTGCATGTCATAGAAGACTTATGGCGGCGGCCTGTGTATGCATTAACAGGCAGTTGGGCCTGGTTTATTGCAAGTAGGCAACAACTATTCTGTATTTCCTACAAATCGTGGAACCTTGGATAAGGGTCGGCCTGCAACAAGTTGTAAATTGGTATTTATATGTTGTCTACAATTTGTATTTTTGAGCATGAATAGTGTTGTCAATACTGTGTTCAAACATATAAATGTTAAGGGATTTCTATGCCTTTGTCAAATGTATTGAATGAGTTCCAAAACTGAAAATCTATTATGATGATGTTATCTCTTTGTTGAATTTATTGAGAGGGGTCTCTACAGTGGTATTAGAGTTGTGCATCTTGCCATCCTAAGGGTGATCAGTAAAAAGGTAAATTCAGTTGCTTTATTGAGTCTAGTATTGATCTATCAATCTCGACAAGTTGTTGGATTGGGAAAATGAAGACAAATTAGGAACTCGTGGCAGAGTTTTTGCAAGCTTTTCAATGGTATTAGAAGAATCTGACAACATTGTTAGAGCACCTTGAGTTGTTGGAGCCTTATCTATCAGTTGGGAAGAAAGATGAGGGATGCAAATCAGTAGTTGTTGGTGACGAGGATGCCATACCTTATGATGGTTGTTTGACGGAATTCCAGGATGACTCCTTGGATGTGCCTTCATCTATTCATGTAGAGGATGTGTGCAATGAGGTTGTCAAAACAACAGCCTATAATACACCATTAGAGCTATCCTATGAGACGAATAACACTAGTGCTTACGATGGGCATGTTGATAGCACACATCATGATGTTTTTCGATCAGCTAATGATGATGATTCAACATCTTATCTTAGTGTTGATTACAAATCAGAAATTTTGTATGAGGATGATAGATCTCAAGGGTCCCATCATTTGGTAGGTCAATTGAAAGTAAGTGAAGACATGATTAGTGCAACCATAAAACATTTTGATGACACTCATAAGTTGATGGAAAATTATTGTTGGAGGGCTCCAGGGACACATCAACACCTTGACGAAGAACTTTCTCTTGCAGAATTTCAGGCACCTAGAGAAGCGGTGGTGGTAATGAGATCTAATTACCTACACCTACTTTCGGATAAAGATCATCTTCTCATGCTTGATGAGATATATTTTGATGCGCTAAAAGGGAAAGAAGAGGAAGTTGATAAGCTCACTCATGAGCTTAAGGTTAACATGGACTCCTTGAAGAGCACTCAAATGGCCCTTCAAGAATTAGAGATTCAGATTGCCGAGCTTTCTGTGGAGTTGAGCTTCGCACATTCTTCGTCATCCACAGCTGTGACTCGGTCATCTATGGTAGCCATCAGTGAAGAGCATACACCCATTGATTGTGGGAATGGGTATATTGAAGATGTGGAAACATCAATCTTGATTACAACTGCAGATGACACCAATGGAATGAGTTCACTGGATGAGTTTAAAAAGGAACAAAATGTTACAACAGGTGTCCTTGAAGAAGAATCATCTACAGGTGAAATATGCACAAGTCTCTACATTGGTGATGTAGAGATTGCTATTGATAAGTTTTGTGATGAGGAGGTAGATTCTTCTGAGATTTGTGTGTTAGATCATAATGCTGTCCCAACATTGTTTCTTGAGGATAACAGGGAATCTTCTAGTGGGTCATGTGAATTGAGGGGACAACTGAAAGTCCTGAAGATAAGGTTGTTCAACTTCAAACCTTAACTCATTTTGATAGCACACATAAGTTCGTTGAATACCTCCTTTGGTTAGCACAACTAGAAGAAAGGCAAAAAGGGGTAATGGGTGGAGTTGCTATACCCAATCTGCAGACTATCAAAAATGCCCTAGAGGAAATGAAATCAAATTACCTCCATTTGCTCTCAGATAGGGACTTGGCCATTAGGTTTGCAAAGGAGGCCTACAGAGCCAATGCAAAATCTGCCCTTCGTGATCTAAGATGTGAGACACCTGTTGACTCAAGGGATGAGGATGATGAGATATGGAATCCTAGTGACTATTCAGGTATTCCATTGGCGCAAGCGGGTGAATTTCATCTTGATTGCATTGTAAGGAATGCTCATCATTTTTATTTTAGCTTGTACATGAATGATTTGATGACACAGAGATGTGGGTTGAATAAAGGACTACACAGTTCACTCCGGTATGAGGTGCTTTCGTCTTCAGAAGAAGAATCTTGCAAGCTCCCTATTTGTTTCTACCTGATGGTTGCATACAAAATCAGGAATCAGAGACCTAGCTTATTTGGATCCCAATGGTTATTAGAGTGGCACAGCGGAATTCAACAAGTATTGGTAATGGTGGTTTTCCAATTTGGCTGTGGGATCTCAGAATTCATAGGATGGGTAGATTGCTTCATACTATGAGAGTGCTGGACAGAGTTGCAAAGCTCAAACTTATCCAGTTTATGTGGCAAAGATATAGTGGAATATTCTATAGGTTCATCTGAGATCGTGGTATCTAACCATGGTGTGTAGGTGTGGATCGTTTGGGGACAAGAAATCTTTGGGAAAAGAAGATTGCAATGTCCCCGTTTTCCATCCCGCCTCACAGACATTAATTAATTTAATTATTTAATGTTTCCTAGCAAAAAGTGCATTAAATAAGGTAATATTATAATTATATTAATGAGGTGAAATAAAGTGACGACAAGGAATATTTAAAAGACATTTTAATAAAGTCACTTTATTAAATAAAGTACTAATAAGTGTTGGCGAGAAAATTAAAAAGTAGTGATAAAAAGGACGCAAGAGCTCATTTTTTCATTATGTTGGATTATTATTATTTTGTTGGTTTTCAGGTGGAGCTCTCCGAAGTCTGAAACACTAGGTGGAATTCCTACAGGTATCTAGTTTCGATGGTGAAAGATTCCACCCTAGCTGGATTGAGGCGGATTCGCTTAGGATTCGCATTTGCACGGTCACACAGTTGTTCTACGTTTGTGAGTCTCCCTACTGAGACAAATTTGGAGGTTAATGATAATATCATTTGCATTCTGAAGATTGAGGGTTTTAGCCAGGCTAGTCAATATGTATTGAGGTGGTTATATTGCTCAGTATTATATTGGTCTGCACATTCAAATTGGGGCATTTGTATATTTGTTTCTGCATGTTCAGGAGTCATATTCAGTGAAGGTTCTTGCATTAACAGGTGATAAAATTGAATAACTCTATTCATCTTTATTTAGGCTTATATGATATTCTTACCCAGTCGCAACAGGGAGATATAGGAAGGTGATTTCAATTGGAGATATTAATGTGTGTTGGAGTATAGTCATGGGGCTGTGTATTTCCTGTTGGTCATGATTTATCCCTGTAGTCATGATAAGGAGTATTGTTTGTTGTTTATGGAGGGTCATGGGGATGCCAAACTCTTGTAAGACACTCGCCCATACCTAGCGCAGCTCTCAGGGAAGTCACATGGAGAGAAGGGAGTGAAAAGAGGTACACGGGGGTCTGTGCAGCAAGTTTGCAGCCTCTAGGAGAGGCATCCAGACTAGAGGATAGCAGGAAAGGGATTCACGAGTTTCACAAGGAGGCATCACCTAGTTCTAGACCTGTATATTGCCCTTGCATATCATAGAAGACTTATGGTGGCGGCCTGTGTATGCATTAACAGGCAGTTGGGTGTGGTTTCTTGCAAGTAGGCAACTGTTGTTCTGTATTTCCTGCAAATCGTGGAACCTTGGATAAGGGTTGGCCTGCAACAAGCTGTAAATCGGTATTCATATGCTATCTGCAATCTGTATTTCTGAGCATGAATACTGCTGTCAATACTGTGTTCAGACATATAAATGTTAAGGGATTTCTATGCCTTTGTCAAATGTATTGAATGAGTTCCAAAACTGAAATCTGTTATGATGATGTTATTATCTCTTTGTTGAATTTATTATATGTAAATGCAACTTCAATATCATTGAAAATGTTCAGTTCATTTATCATGTCACCTGTTTGACAAAATGCCAACGACTCAAACTGAAATTTCGTAAAAATATCAATCAAACCTGAGAGGGGTCTCTAGAGTCTAGAATTGGAGGACAAAACCCTCCTGATTTCCATCATTAGATTAGTAGACGAAAGCATTTGATTCGAACTTGGGGCAATTTCACCCAAAGATTGCAAATGAGTTTCAAAGTGAAAAAAATTGAAATTACAGTGAAATCTATGTTGTATCTGTGTTGGAAAAGTTTGCAGTTCAGATTAGCATTGGAGAGCAATTTCCCATTTGCATAGAATTGAAGGTGCTAATATTCAAAGAACAATGGTGGTTCATATTTTTATTCATTCATTGCGAAGTTCATGAGAGGCAGTGAAATTCACATTATTATTCAAAGAGCAGCAATTAATATTATTATTCAAACAGCAGCGATTACTATTATTCCAACATTCTTCAAGAGCTGTGATTTATATGCCAGCAATTCATACTAAGAGGTTTCGGGCTATGTTAGGGCTGATTTGCAAACCTTTTTGTCACAGAATTCCAATGACCATTCCTTGATAAAATTTGTGATTCATATTGGAGGGTGTGCAGACTTCATTCCTTAAAGGTGGAGATTCATCCTATGCTTCAAATGCTACCAATTATAGTAATTCCAGCTATTCCTCAAGCACTATATCTTGTAGAAATTCCTATTGAGTTGAATCAAAAAAGGCCGAGAATTTCATTGGCTGAATATTTGAAATTTTGGCCACTTAAATAATGGAGATTTATTGTCCATAATTACTACATATATGATTCTTTAAAACAAATAATAATATTTTCTTTCTTTCTTGTGGAGCTAACCCTTAAAAAATTGTTGAAGTAAATTAGAATTATTAGATTGATCAGATTCAAATAATATCCCATATAGAATATTACATAGACAATATGGAACAAGGAAACACCAATTGACATGTTAACTGAATTATTGTCCGTGAATTCTACATGGGCAAGGACCAAATGCCATTGAGTAGATTTGTCTCCAACTAAGCTTTTGAGTAGATTGTCAAGACTCCTATTGACTACCTTTGTTTCTCAATCAGTTTGGGGATGATGGGTAGACCGTAGAACAATAATCTAATCTGTGAAGTCTTCAACCTTTACATTTTTTCTATCAGCAACCAGCTTTATCAAATTTGTTATACCTCTTGGAGATCATCCACAAACGATATGGAACAAGGAAACATTAGTTGACTTGTTAACTAAATTATAGCATGCGAATTCTACTTGGGCAAGGACCACATCCCACTGAGCAGGTTTGTCTCCAACCAAACTTTTGATTAGATGGTCAAGACTCTTATTGATTACTTTTGCTTGTCCATTAGTTTGGGGATGATGGGTAAAACTGAAATCTGATCTAGTACCCAATCTTTTCCATATGTAAATGCAACTTCAATATCATTGAAAATGTTCAGTTCATTTATCATGTCACCTGTTTGACAAAATGCCAACGACTCAAACTGAAATTTCGTAAAAATATCAATCAAACCTGAGAGGGGTCTCTAGAGTCTAGAATTGGAGGACAAAACCCTCCTGATTTCCATCATTAGATTAGTAGACGAAAGCATTTGATTCGAACTTGGGGCAATTTCACCCAAAGATTGCAAATGAGTTTCAAAGTGAAAAAAATTGAAATTACAGTGAAATCTATGTTGTATCTGTGTTGGAAAAGTTTGCAGTTCAGATTAGCATTGGAGAGCAATTTCCCATTTGCATAGAATTGAAGGTGCTAATATTCAAAGAACAACGGTGGTTCATATTTTTATTCATTCATTGCGAAGTTCATGAGAGGCAGTGAAATTCACATTATTATTCAAAGAGCAGCAATTAATATTATTATTCAAACAGCAGCGATTACTATTATTCCAACATTCTTCAAGAGCTGTGATTTATATGCCAGCAATTCATACTAAGAGGTTTCGGGCTATGTTAGGGCTGATTTGCAAACCTTTTTGTCACAGAATTCCAATGACCATTCCTTGATAAAATTTGTGATTCATATTGGAGGGTGTGCAGACTTCATTCCTTAAAGGTGGAGATTCATCCTATGCTTCAAATGCTACCAATTATAGTAATTCCAGCTATTCCTCAAGCACTATATCTTGTAGAAATTCCTATTGAGTTGAATCAAAAAAGGCCGAGAATTTCATTGGCTGAATATTTGAAATTTTGGCCACTTAAATAATGGAGATTTATTGTCCATAATTACTACATATATGATTCTTTAAAACAAATAATAATATTTTCTTTCTTTCTTGTGGAGCTAACCCTTAAAAAATTGTTGAAGTAAATTAGAATTATTAGATTGATCAGATTCAAATAATATCCCATATAGAATATTACATAGACAATATGGAACAAGGAAACACCAATTGACATGTTAACTGAATTATTGTCCGTGAATTCTACATGGGCAAGGACCAAATGCCATTGAGTAGATTTGTCTCCAACTAAGCTTTTGAGTAGATTGTCAAGATTCCTATTGACTACCTTTGTTTCTCAATCAGTTTGGGGATGATGGGTAGACCGTAGAACAATAATCTAATCTGTGAAGTCTTCAACCTTTACATTTTTTCTATCAGCAACCAGCTTTATCAAATTTGTTATACCTCTTGGAGATCATCCACAAACGATATGGAACAAGGAAACATTAGTTGACTTGTTAACTAAATTATAGCATGCGAATTCTACTTGGGCAAGGACCACATCCCACTGAGCAGGTTTGTCTCCAACCAAACTTTTGATTAGATGGTCAAGACTCTTATTGATTACTTTTGCTTGTCCATTAGTTTGGGGATGATGGGTAAAACTGAAATCTGATCTAGTACCCAATCTTTTCCATAAGATCCTCTAAAATTGACTCAAACTTAGTATCTCTATCAAATCTAATACTTCTAGACAAACAATGCAACCTTATGACATTGTGGAAAAATAGTCTTCAAATATTTGATGCATCATTAGTTTTCATACATGGTATAGGTGAACCATTTTGGAGAACCTGTCCACTACTATAAAGATACTACCATTTCCCTTCTAAGTTCTTGGTAATCCTACTACAAAATCCATACTAAAATCTTCCATGGTCTATCTAGAATAGTTAATGACTTATACAACCCTACGTTCCTACTACTACCCTTTGCTAATTGACAGATA
This sequence comes from Sequoiadendron giganteum, assembly GCA_007115665.2. Lineage (NCBI taxonomy): Eukaryota > Viridiplantae > Streptophyta > Pinopsida > Cupressales > Cupressaceae > Sequoiadendron > Sequoiadendron giganteum. The sequence continues at coordinate 432,398,177 of CM021108.1, read as the reverse complement.
TTACATCTAGCTACAAACTTCTCTAAACTCTATTTCAAACTAAGCCAATAATATTTCTCTTTTAACTATAAAAGGGTTGTGTCCTTTTGCTAATTGATAGATTTTACATCTAACAACAAACTTCTCTACACTTTGTTTCAGACTAGGTCAATAGTATTTGTCTTTTAACTATAAAAGGGTTTTGTCCCTTCCAAAATGACCACTAGGACCCCCTCCATGCATACTAGGACCCCCTCCATGCATTCCTCTTATGAGGTCCTCATAGAGCCTTGGGGTATACATAATTACTGACTTTTACTCAAAAATCCTTCTTGAATAAAGAAATCTTTACATACCTTAGTATCTCAACATACCTTTAAGATCTCAACAAAATCAAGATCATCTTTATATAAATCTTTCAAGTAATCAAAGACCAATTACCTCAACCTTCACAATCGTCATCAACAATATCCTCCAACTTAGTGCATCAACTACTCTAAATGACTATCTGTCCCTATGTTTCAAAACGAAAGAGTAACTTTATAGGTGCTCAACCACCTCACTTGTCTCTACTTCAATTTTGATTTGGTGTTCACATACTTTAATGCTTGATGATTCATATATAGAACAAACTTCTTAGGTGATAAGTACTGATTCCATTTCTTCAATGCCTAAATGATGGCATAGAACTCTTGGTTATAAACAAAATACTTTGTTTTTCCTCATTTACTTTCTCACTAAAGAAAGTTATAGATCTACCCTCTAGACTCTAGACTCAACATAGCTCCAATGGATTCTCCACTAACATCATAATCCACTTTTGTCATGTCCCACCAAAATGCCCAAATGGCTGCATATTAAATCATTGACTAGGTGATATCATAAAAACCAATGCAAGGAGGTGCCAACAATATTCATAAGGGAGCGCTAATGAAAGATTTTAATTAAAATTAAATTATACTTTACAAGGGTAGCAATGGTGAAAGGTGGTGACTCTTTCACCAATAAGGTATGAAGGAGGGATCATTCCATGAGAAGGGATGAAAAAAACTTTTAAGAATAAATATTATGTGAAAGGTTGTAACTCCTTCAAATATGAAAGGTTGTCACTCTCTCAATAATAAGATATAAAAGGGATATCATTTCCTTGTGGAGAAATCATCAAATGGGGAATGAATGAATGAATCAATTTTGGAAATAAATTATTATTCTCAAAAGGCAGCAATGAAGGGTGAAGACCCATTTATGGTGAAGGGTGGTGACTCCAAGAAATGGATATAAAGGGAAAATCAGTTCATTGACATTCAATCAGCAATCATCGCTCATCTATCCATCAAGAAATCAAGCAATCAAACTATCAAAAAGATCAATCAAGCAAACAGCAATAAGTCTATCAATACATCAAGCAATCAGTCTTGAATTTGAGGAAGTGTCTTGTAATAAGGGAGGACGAACACCCTTCCAAGTTCATGAGAGATTAAGGATGAAAACCTTATTTCTCTTATCAAGTTTGGATGAAAACCCAAATCTTGATCAAGGAGTACAGAAACCCTCCAAGGTGGACTAAGAGTTTTAAGGATGAAAACCTCTAATTCAGCAGATTTGAAAGCACTTTCAAAGAATTTCAAGATATGATTTATTTTTAGACTTATTTATCTGAATATTATAATAAATTCATAATATTTGACAAAGTCATTGTCATCACAATTTGAAGGAGAATTATTGTGGAAAATCAAGATAAGCTCTACTTTCAGAATTATTGCATAAGTTATAAATCTAAATATTATAATAAAATTTCATCATTTTAGATAAAGTTATATTTATAAATATAATTCAATTTTCATTTGAAGTTGGAATTATTGTTTCAAGGCAGAAATCAGGAATGTTCTAGAAAGGGACATTACAACTTGAAACACCTCAAGATGAAGTGGTGCCAATACAAGCTATTTGGTCACCTTCTTGTTCAAAAGCTCAAAGCTTCTCTTTTCTTTTGTTGTCCATGTAAATATACCCCTCTTCATACAAGAAGTCAATGGTGCACAAATTCCACTACAATATCTTATGAATCTTCTATAAAAATTAAGCAATCCATGGACTATAGCACTTCTTGATGTAGGCCACTCCCAAATTGCAATTACCTTTCTAGGATCCATCTTTAACCTTTCTCTAGATATCACAAAACATAAATATATCAATTCTTCAAAAATGAGTATTTCTTTAGATTCATCAACTTCTCTTTCATTTTTTCTAAAATTTGTCTCAAATGTCGTGTTGGGACTTGTTAAAATTTTGGAGTTGGCATTTTTTTATCAGGCCCCTTGGTTGTTCTTTTCCTTTGGTGCCTGTCGAACCTTGGGCCTTGCCAAGAATTTGGAACCTCCTCAAGCCCCAACAAGAACCAAGAACCCAAGATTTTGATTCCAAGTCTTCTTCTACTCCTACTCCCTACTCTGTTGTTCCTCCTCGAAAGTTAGGCCCCATTAGGAACTTGAAACCCAAGGTTCTATTTCTAGGTTTACTTCTGCTCTTGCTCCTCGCTCCGTTGTTCCTCCTCGAAAGTTGGGCCCCGATTGGAACCTAGCAACCAAGGCTTCATTTCAAAGTTTGCTACCGCTCTCACTTCCCAATCCATTATTTCTTATCGGAAGTTGGGCCTCAACAAGAACCTAGAACCTTAAGGTTTCGATTCTAGGTCCACTTCCACTCCCTCAACCCATTGTTCTTCCTCGAACCCTAGAACCTAGAACCCAAGGTTTTGGTTCCAAGTCCACTTCCACTCTCACTCCCTGCTTCGTTTTTCCTATTTTGAAGCCAATCCCTAGCTAGAACCTACAACTCAAGGTTCCAGTTCTAGGTCTGCTTCCACTCCCACTTCTCGACCCATTTTTCCTTCGTAGAAGTCGAGCCTCGACAAGAATTTGGAACCTCAAGGTTTTGATTCTAGGTCCACTTCTGCTCTCGACTCCTAACCCACTGTTCTTCCCCAAATCTCAAAACTCAAATGAAACTTGGAACCTGGAACCCAAGGTTCTAGTTTCGGATTTTCTTTTGGTCCCAATACCCACTCCTCTCTCCGCCCATTGTTCCTTCCCAAAATCCAAGCCCTGACAAGAACTTGGAACCTCAAGGTTTTGGTTCCAAGTCCGCTTTTGCTCTCGACTCCCTACCCTTTGTACCTCCCTAGATCCCGAACCCCTAAGAACACCCTCTTGAGTAATTTTCTTTGGGAACAAGTCAGCAAGTTGGGTTCGGCTATTAATATGTAATTGTCCATTTTGTTTGAGTCTAATACCTGTTAAGGTATACCCCTAGGAACACCCTCCTAAGTCTAAGCTGAGCTCAAAGCATAGGAGATATAATCCACTCTTGTAGAATTGGCCTTTAACCCACCATGATTTGTTGATAAGCTGATTTTACTTGCATGACAACAACCCTAGCCTTGTGAGTGAGATTTTGTTCTAGAAAATGGAGCAGCGGTTTTGGGACTTGACATATTGCAAATGTTCTTTCTTAGTTTTGATAAATATCAATATATCCTTAGGATAAGCAACAATTAAATTTCCCATAAATAGTTCTTAATACTTCATTCATTGATCTCATGATAATAGTAGGGGCATTGGTTAAGCCAAAGGGCATAATTAACCATTGATATAATCCATCCTTAGTTTTGAAAGAAGTTTTCCTCTCATGACCCTTCCTATCCTAATTTGATGATATTCACTTTTTAAATTTTTGTTGGAGAAATAGCTAGTATCACTTAAACAATCTAATAAATCATCCATTCAAGGTAAGGGAACCTATACCAAATAGTGAACTTATTGATAGCCCTTAAATCAATGTAACATTCTCCATTCACGGTCCTTTTGTGACAAAACTGCTGAAATTGCACAAATACTCGAATCTTCCCTAATCAATCCCCCATCCAATAAATCATGTACCTGTTTGTTTAATTGTGTAGCCATCTTTGGATCCATTTGATTGGGTGCCTTGTTGGGTACACTTGCTTTTGAGATCAAATCCATTTGATGAGAGATTTTCCTCATAGGTGGCAATCTTGTAGATAGGTCCTTATTGACAATCTTTGCACAATCTTTCAATATATTTGCAACTTCTATTGGGGATCTCATCCTCTTAGGTTCTTCTTTAGAAAGAACAACACATTGGTATTTTTAATTTTCTTCAAAAATTATTTTCTATATAGTAACACTATTCCATTACTAGTCTCTTTTGCTTCTTTCATATGCAGCAACTCATACCTTTTGCCATCTTTAGACACTATAATTGTATTCTTTCTCCCATCATGTATCACATTCCTATCATATTGCCAAGGTCTTCCTAAAAGAACATGGCAAGCATCCATTGGAACAACATCACACCATACCTGATCACAATATTCATCAATATTAAAATTGATTGTGCATTGATCAAACACCATGACTCAATGGCCCTTTTGCAGCCATGAAACCTTGTACAAGTTGGAAAGTGCCACTATTTTCAATGCCAATTTTCCCATCATCTTTGTAGACATCAAGTTGTCAATGCTATCACTATCTCTAATCAACTTGTAGCATTTACCCCTAGACTTACACTTAATATTGAATATGTTCCTCCTCTACCACAGTTCAACTCCTTGCTTTTATGATTTCAAAGGTACTATATTCAACATTAGAGTGTCTGCATGTTTTGGTTCTATCGATGCAACCATGTCATCTTTTACTTCTTTGGCTTAAGCAACATTAGTTCTATTATCACGTCTATTTTCTTTAGTATCTACTAGGCATTATAGGCCCAATTCTCATATGCTCCATAGCTATAGCAAGTGCCATTGAACCCTTGACCACATCCTTATGATCCAAATCCTCTTCCTCTTGATGGTTGAAATCCTCCTCTTTATAAACTACTCATACCTTCATCCTCCTTCAAGGTCCAACTGCTTGCTTTCCACAACCTTTACCCTTGCTATAACTTTGTTGTTGCTTTCTAGCCAACTTATCATCAACCTTTAATGCATAGTGGTATGTCTCCACTGATATAACATTAAGCATACCAATCTCATCATGGATTATTAGTCTTAGCCCATTATTATATCTTGAAACATTTCTTCAGTATTTTCAAAACGACGGCTTGAATTGTCAATCTGTACAATTCTTTTGCATATTCTTTCATACTCAACAACTTCTAATGGAGATTATGCAACTTTTTAAATAACAATGTAGAATAATCAAAAAAGGCAAAATTTTACACTTCAACTTACTTACCATTCAATCCTGTTCTCTGGTCCTTTACTCCACAAACTCCTTGTTGTACCCAATCCCACCATAATGATGCATGACTCTTATATTTGGTAACAACAGTTTTTACCTATTTGGATGGTGTCTTTAGTTTGCTCCAAATGAATACTTCTCCAGATTTGATATCTAGTCAATTAGCTCTTTTGGATCCAGACTACCAACGTCATTGGGTGAATTGATCCTATGCTTACTTCTCATTTTGGAATTAGACCTGTTTTAGGTTCTTCCCTTTCCTCTTGTTCATCTTCCTATTCATTTTCTTTTGAATCACTCACTCCTACCCACACTCTTCTTCATTGTGCAGTTTCCACAGCTTCCATTCAAGCCTGTAAGCCTCTAATGGCTTCCAATAATTCTATGTTTCTAACAATTCTAGGGCCTCTTCCTCTACCTCTGTGGGCCATTCTTCAACTCCAAGATACTTCAGCAAGCTCTGATACCATCTGGTGCAGTAGCTGGAGTCAGTCAAATAATCCAACAAACACCAAGCAATATAGATCACAGTTACACAACAGAAGCTTTAAAAATAAAACACTCAAACATGAGAAGTGAACATAGAGTTGTATAAAATCTTTAGGTTTCAAATACAAAGAAAATGAGATTCAGCGTCAACTCAAAAGACAGTCTCTATCTTGTTACATCCAAATAGAAAATGACAATAAGTCACAATGGACTCAAAACAGATCTGGAAACAAATTCCAGTTATAGCAATCTTAGGCCCATGACACATACACACACACTTGTCACCTCTGTCTCAGATTGCCAATACCACAAATACTCTACTTTAATGTTTGATCTCTCAAATCCAAGCAGATCAATATGGAGCCAACTAAAGATCCCATTTGCAAACACATATGAAAGCAGCTCTTCAATTGCCTAAAGATGTCCTCAAAAAGATCTATCTGAATTATATGGTTATCTTTATATCAGCCTACTTTCACTGACTCTCAACCGCTTGGAAACTTCTAGAACTTGTGTGAATAAGATTTGATATACATTGGAAAACAATAACACCACATCAGCCATCCAATTGATGATCTTTGATCCAAAAAAGAAAGAACATGTTGGAATTTATTAACTGCATCAGCCATCTGCAAAAATTAAACAAGTAAAACAAAACAAAATAAAAAAAGATTTTTTTGTGTTTGATGCTAATTGCCCATGAATCTTAAGGTGCTTCTGCTTCAATTGATAGAGTAAGCAACTGCAACAAAATACACTATGTAATATGATAAGGCTCTTGTACTCTGAAGCATCATTTAAATTGTCATTTATTTTAGTCCAACCAACACCCATCAATAGAAAAAATTATGTTAGCTGATTGCTTAAATATCCAGGCACGTTCTTCATAATATTTTCAATATCTGCTCAGTTTACATTTTGATGCTCTAGGTTTTTGTTTAAGATAACTTTGGTAATAATGATCTTTTTACTTTGGTTTGCAATGACAACAGTGGCTGCACAAAGTTCCAGCCTGAGCTTCTCAAGTACTCATGCACAATGGCCTGCAGGTTGGCTCCTATGCAATGTCTCTTTGACTTCTTATATTAGTCACAGAAAATTTCAGGCAATTGTTTATTTGATTTGTCTTCAAATGTTGTTATCAATATGTTAAGTTGCAGTCTATGGTAGTCGAGATGATTTGCATGTAAAGAATGTACTTTACTGTTTCCAAGCATGTGTGAACTTAACTGGGTATTGAAGGCACAAAATTTATTATAACATATTGATATCAATTGGCTCATCTTCCATACAATACACCTTAATTTTTTCAACCTAATTTGTTGTATAAACTTCTTTAAATAAATTGTTTGTAAAGATAAATGTCTGCTAATAAATGAATAGTGACTGACTTCTATTTATTTATTTGTTTCTGTAGAGTGCGATTTGTAAAGACAGCAATAATTTCAGCGAGTAATCCAAACCTGAGTAACGATGATTGTAGAATATCAGGTACTGGATATGGAACGGAGCTGGAAATAAAACGAAAGGAAGAATCTGCTGAGAGGGATGCCCAAAATTTGACAATTTCTGTGCTCTCATCAAGGCCAATTATTGCTTTAGCTTTCGATGATATGAAAATGCTTGTGGGAACTCCCATAAACATCACTAAATAATTACAATTCTTCTAAACCTTATTGATTTTCTGTAAAGTTAGAATGGAAAGGTCCATTCATTGTATGTTCTTTATTGGCATCTTATTATTCATACAATTTCATCTTACTTTGTGTTCTCAAATTTAGAAATAGATTATTCTATGGATTCTGGTCCTATTTTTCGATATTTTCTTGATGCTTCAATTTCTCAGAAGTATCTGATACACTGTATAGACATAGAATTGATGTATTTGTCTTACAAGAGAAGATTGATGAGACTCAACCCTGGTATTAACTTACACTAATCTCTTTGGAAGTGTATTCCTAAATATTATGTTTGAGCTTGGGGTCCCATGTTTAGTAATGTGCAGAATCTAACATTCATTAGGAGAAAACATTCTCTTACAAACCTGAAATCTTTAAAGCACCTTTCCTTCTTGGTATTAACGAGTATCCAATTTAATAGCTTCAAGACCATACTTTACAGAGAAAAGTCAAGCCAAAAAGTGATAATGGAGGAAAAATTTGCTGCATTGAGAAGTTTTGTCTTAAGAAGTTACAGTTACAAAAATGCAGCTCCTTTCAATGCTATCTTAAATGGAATGTAATCTTGTGCTATTATCATATTATCCTATTTAAAAAGAGTTACATGCATAACCCTTATAATGTAAGTAAATATTAGTAATGACCAAACTCATGTTAATGGTTCTTAATTTTATCTTGTTTGTGGCTTCGAAGGCATAGAAAAACAGGGAATCTCAACTTAGTAATGGAAATGTAATCTCCTTCTCCTGATTTGCCTTAGAATTTGCCTACTAAACACCAATTGCAGCAACTAGGGTTAGGATTCGACTTACCAATTAAAATATTTCTTTAAAAATGCAATCTTGGGTTTGAATCCTGCAAACACCATGTGAACAATATATATATATATATATATGCTTATGAGAGTCAGACAATTACATCACATCCATAGATTATCAACAATGCAAACATATTAGGATTTTGGGAGAAGGGACATGATGGGTCTGCCCGAAGCCATTTACATACCAAGCCTAAGAGGGTGTCTACCACAACCCTCTCCCTTGGCAGCTTGTAACTGCTTTCCCCATCAATGTCTCAACCCCCTAAAGACACTTGCCATCTTGTGGAATTGAGCGGGGGTCGTAAGTGGTTTACTTGGCTCTCTAGGTAAGTGCCCTCTAGTCCTAGGAGCCATTACGGTCAACTCTAGGATGGCTTACTTACTAGCCTTGTTTACCTACTCCACCCTAGGCCCTTCCCACAAGGTGGATTTCAGTCAGTCAAGTATATTTCTAATTCTAGCATAGAAAATTATACATTGATTATTCTTATTATCTTATAAGTAATATGCATACATGTGTAAACTGTAATTAGCATAAAATACACCTGAATATATATATATTTGATAACAACAATCTGCTCTGATGTATCGGACTGATTCCTCTTTTGTTCCCTGGTCTGTATGTTTTCCTTTTTCCAATCAATTTGTTCTCAATGTTTAGAAGATATTGCTTAAAGTGAAACAAACAGATTAGTTTAAATTGAGTAATGACTAATAAGAATTAATAATTGCTGCAAGCATCATTATTCCATAGTCGTATATAATTCACATATCTAAATATATATATATATATAACTTACTCCCCTTATTGATTTACCATCCGTCTTCATTTATCTCTTCTTGAACCCATCTCCTTCTTCCCACATATTTCCTCTTCCAATTCTGATTGTATCATAATGTACCTGCTGCTATGCTCAGGAATTTCCTGTGTGCATATATATTTTTTTCTATCTAATTCCCTGATTCCAGTCTGCTCTATTTTCCAGCTCTTTTATTCCCTTTTATACCATTTGATATGCCTCTTCATGAAAAGAGGTGTTTCTTCAATGTATAAGTGGACATGCCTTTTTATTAATTAATTCTTAAATCTTTTATTATGATTGTTGTTCCTTAGTAATATGAATCGCTGCCCTCATAAATCATTTGTTATCTTCGATAGCTTCTTCTAAACATTACCAATGATTGCTACCTTCCTTTTCTTCATATAATCGCTGGTCTCTGAATATTAGTTACTGCCCTTGTTAATTGCTGTCTTAATGATAACATCAATCGCTGCTCCTTTAGGAATCGTTTCATCTAATAGTCGCTGCCTTTGTTGCTTACCTTCATAATAATTGGGTTTTGATATTATTTGATGTTTTATATTAATGTGGTAATATATAATTATATTATTATATCGTAATAATTATAATTATAATAATCCAAATTATTTGATAATTATGCGATCAGTGAAGAAAGGACAGACCTCCCATCAGCATAAATGATCCGTCTCTCTTCCAAATTGACTGCATAGGTGTTTAATTCGGTATGCCGTGCTAGGATGTGATACTACTTGGCTGGCTATACGTGTTTTGGGAGACGTGGGTTGCTAACATGCTTGCCCAAAGATTGCCAAAGAATGTGGTAAGATTGATCAGTACAGTTGTACCTAATGGTTAATTGCTCTCTCCACGGAAAGATGTTCAAGGTCCTCAGATGGCAGTAATTGTGGTCTAGATTGGCGTCGGGTGGTAATGTGAAATTCGTGCGAAATGACCCGGGTCCTCTTTAAAAGTGTATCGGTGATGGCATTTGTACTCATAACCGAGATGAATACCCCTGTGCGTTTGCGCTGCTCGAAGAAGCAGACGGCCTTTTTGGGCGCAATCACTGACCAGAGGCTAAAGAAAATATGCCTGAACAAAGACATTTTGTGTTTAGAAGCTGTGAGAATGGCGTTGGGCAGGAAGTTTTGTTTCTCTTCCGACAGGACAAGAGCAAATTCTGACCTCTTCCCAGTTCTTGGTGATTGTTGGATATGTATGTCTCCAAAGTTCGCTTTCTACTCCTGCTTAGATCAGTGTTCAAGGCAACCATTCTGGTGGAAGACCTGGATGTGGTCACTGTTGCTGAATTGGGCGTTGGGATACCTTGGCTGGATGATATCGACCGTATGTTCCGCCGTGGGGTCGCTGTGGAATGACAACCGTTCCTCCTTGACTTGGACGCGAGAAGCAGGGCTCGCCACAGGCATTGGGCGACAATTGGCTACAACTTTCTTTGCGGCAGGCTGGGGATAGATGAAGTTGCGGGCATACGGTGATGCAAAGAATTTGCTGCGGTGGTGGAGACGTGCAATTTCTACGATGAAGATGAATGATGGGGGCTGCAATCTGCTGGGTGCTCGGGACATTTTGTGTAAAGGTCATCCGAATATGCTTTGGATAAGTGAATTGATATGGAAAAGTTGTAATGGGTATCTAGGCTAGTTTGATTTTTCTCTTTTTGAGCTGGTTGGGGTCACTGTAATGCTCATCCACAGACACCCATTTTCGGTTTTTCTCAGATGTAGATGTTTTGCTACTTTTTATATATATGCAATCTTGGTTGCGTTTTGAACTTTTGCGGATCAAAAAAATAAAATTATTTGATAATTATAATTATAATATTATCTTATGATAATTATAATCATAATAATATTAAATTGTTAATATTTCTTTATATATATTTAATATGTATTTTGTTATTTATTTTATTTATTTATTTGCATTTCAATGCTATATATCTTACAATTTTGGGGCCATGACGGGAAATGTCATTGATTTGAAGATAAAAGTTACAAAAATTAAAATCTCACCTCTCATAATAAAGGTTGGCTGGCAAACTTATAATAGTTTTTAACAAATTATTCTTTTATTTGAAATTTTGTGACGTATGTTCGTTTAGAAAGTCTCTACATCAAAATTATAAGCATTGTATCATGTGCAAATACTCTGCAAGTCCACAAATAAACCAAACCATAACTATCCAAAGAAATTCAGCTCACAGGCAATCAACAGTATCAACTTTTTCAAAACTATAGAAGTATATAAAGCAGCATACTCTGGCACTCAGTCTTGCCTGGAATGGTAAGAGTAGCACCACAGAGGACTTAATCAATTTGCAATGATGAGTGCTGATTTTTCTAATAAATTTTAAGGATACAAGATCACCAAACTCAACAGATATGGACATCTTGAAGCAGCAGTAAGTGATTCTTCAACAGACACTGAATTTAAGTGAAGCATCCATGGTGGATGTTAGCAGTAACTCTTTGTATGAACAGTATCATTGATCCAAGTACCTTGTAGTCTGCATTCCATGTCTATAAGACTATTAAACTCAATAATAATACTTGCAAGCCCAAATGGATGATTTTTCCCATTAGGCATTTGCCGCAGAATGCCAATGTTTGTACTCTGCAGAGATACAAGACAAAGCTATTGCAGCTCAGAACTAAAAATTCAAAATGCATTAACAATGGCAACTATTGATAAAGATACAGATAATTATGCAGAATCATGGACTTCAAATTGCAGGTGAAATGAATGGTATAATGGAAGCATAGTTTGTAGGAACATTCACATTGAAAATTTTAATCAACCTACAATTTATGTACTACTTCCCATGTGTGAGAGATATAACAAGGTTAGTTATAATCAACAAGATAAGTACATTTATAGCACCACTCCTGGATAACTAGCAGCTCAAATTTAATTCTTTGTTGGGTAAGAGGGGAGGTGGAAATCAGATCCTCACAATGCTAACATAAAAAGACTCTCTACAATGATGTTTTCGGATACAATTGGCTAAAGCATTCTTGAACATATCATTATGAGCAAAATTAACTTCATAGTAATTTCATCTTCTCTGGGACATACAATGCTGATGCTAAGTTGTACCTCTTTTTTCTTTTGAGGACATACATGAAGCCTTTAAATGAGCCCAAATAGATGTTACGCCCACTTTGAATACCCATCAACCAAAGTTTAAACTGCTTGCAGATCTCCTTGTTTAAGAAATTACCAATATTAATGTGCTTGGTAATAAATTGATTCCACATGTCCTCCAGATAAATAAACTGTAGAAGAAAAATCCATAGTTGCTGAACGTGGGTGTATCAAAGAAAATGTGCTTAAGAGTATTCCTCATTCCACAGGAAATATAGTTCGTCCTCACATGGTTACTACTTTCCAGGATAGAAAAATTAAAACTCTTAAACAACAAATGCCAATTGAAATAAGCTTCTTTAAGCAGCCAAACTTCTAGCACACCTGTATCCAATTGGGAACAGTTATAAATGCCTGATCATATAGATCGTTATAATAATATTTAGATGAAGAAGTTAGAAAGAAACATCTTTCCACCTTACCCAAAAAAGTTGGTCAAGGCATGTCCTCAAACCATAAAGCTTAGAGCTGCACTTAAATCCATATGAAGGATGTTTGACAAGGCTAAGAAGATTCTTAGAAGATAGCATATATTGGGAGAAGGACCCCAAGTAAAAGCAGGATATTCAGACAGATCTATAAACACAATTATAACTTGTTCACGCTATGCAGATTGATCTTGGGCAATAATTATTATATTGTTGTAATGACTTGCTTGATGAGCCTGAATACTTCTTGGGAGATGTCATTACTTCTTGCTTGTTAGAGTTACCTGATGTGGCACCTGGTAAAATGGTGTGGATAATGAGCTGCAAATTTTGAGGAAGAGAAGATAGTGAAAGCAATAAAGATACCAGGGACTGCTGCTGGAGTAATGCAAAAGTCTGGGTTGCAGTTGAGACAAGCATGTAAACCATGGGAGGCTCCTCCTGAATGGACAGTCAACATCTGCACTTCAATCTGAAGGAGCTGAAGGTTCTGACCATGACAGCACTGAATGCTCCGACATTAACTAATTATCATATGGCATATGTAAGTAGAGCACTAATACTTAGTAAAATATAAGAAGATATGGCTGAGCTACATTTTGGAAAGGATAGTATACAAACATTGTGAGTATAAGGCAGTTACTATAGCTTTCAATTTTTGTTAACTGACGATTATTGTTTATCAATGTTAATTGATCAAAGTTAAGAGAGACACCTAACACTAAGAAGCCAAACATAATGTTGAATTTTTTTAACAAAAGATATGAAAATTATTATTTTGCTTTTGTTGATTTCCTGTGTTAAATGGAACTATGATTGTTCTCTTATTGTTATGACTTTATCATTACCAAATAGAATTGTACTCAATCACAAGGCTTGCAATACAGTTAAGTCCCTACCTAAAATTGTACAGCTGAGTTGAGGATGTAAATGAATTTCATCCTTCTAGCGAGTGAAAGTAGTTTCGTTAATGCCTAAAATTGTTGCTAATGAATTTGTTCCTTTTAGTGTACAAAGTAATTGTGGTAATGGCATTCAATACCTTTTGAATTCTTTGTAAGAAGGATTAACATGTGGAGGATCTCCTAATCTAGTGAACTGCCTTTGATTCCTTACTGGCAGTGGTGTGATGAGCTCATGTTCAATAGTATTAACAAAATGTGTAAGATCATACTCATATTGTTGCTCATCTTGAATGGTAGGATATGTATAGGGTATTGCATGACAATCTCTTAATGCTGAAAGATTGGTATTATACTCCGAGCACTCATTAGGACTAAAAGTGAAACGTTTTTTAAAAACATGTGCAAGATCCATAAAAAAAGTGTAAAAACCATGATGCAAATCAAACCATAATAAAGTTTCATAACTAAAGTCTCTATAAATGTGTACGAGGAACATACAATCATTGAGAGAAGTATAATATACGAGGCAAAACTTTTTAAAAATGTAAATATATGTACCTCCATGATGATCATTTCTATCACCACTATATCCTTCAATCCATGGGTCTCTAATAACTATGAAGTATAGGATCTAAAACATCAGGAGAGATAGAAGCATTTTCATTTGTTAGTTGAGAAGCACAACCACCATTTGCAACATTAGGTAAAGCATTACCATCAATCAAACAATCTTCATGAAAATCCTCATTAAATAAATCATCAAGAGATAAGGTGATTCTAAGTGGTGTTAGATGACAGTTTCACTAGAGCTCTAGGCTCACTTACAATTTTACAAACTTACTCAAAAAAATATGCTTGGGTACATGTCGAGAACATAATAAATAAAGGTTTTATGATAAACTACAACCAAATCTAGGCCAATTAACAAGAGAGGGTGCAACTCTTCTCCTCTTTAAGCTCTACTAAACCTAGGATGATGTTTCCTAAAAATCCCACAAGACAATTAAAGAGAAATGTTTAAAATAAATTGCAGACAAAGACTAAACCCATTTAGCATAGAGATAATCCTATATTTGTCACTAGTTATGTTCTATGCTAGCCTTTCTACCTTTGCAACCCAAGATCTAATACAATAAAAAATGATCCAAAACCAATAGGATCCTATTATAACGATATGTTTAGTTTAAACTCTTATGGATGATGTTCTTTGTGAGAGCCCTACAAGCTTGGTAAAGATTAACTTAATTCTGAAAGCTAGAAACATGTTTAATAAGTTGTTTTGAACATTTACATTTGAAGGTTGATGCTTTGATCCAATTGACAACAAAGTCAAAACTTAAGGAAAGTGCTAATGAAACTAAAATTTCCTTACCAAAATTGGTTAGATGATAAGATATATAATAGTGAATATAACAACAAACCAAAATGTATTAGAAAATCCCACCAATCTAGTTACATCTTCATTCGAAACACAATTCAAAAATGAAAAGACATTCTTAATTGTCCATATGTCATCCACATATATCCTATTTATTATGTTTGAATTTTTTTACATCCAACTATAGTTAGCTCAAAGACTAATCAAACATAATAACAAGCCAATAAATGCGGCCGTAGAAACATTGTTCGCTTCTTAAGATACTATGCTACCTATGGAGAAATTCTTACTACTAAGAGGTCCTCCTTTGACACACTTCACAAGAATTCTTAAAACTCTATTGACATTAAGCTTTAAGACAAGATATGCAACTTTGATGCTAACCTACACCAAAAAATGCCTGAGGCAAAGATGACAAAAAGATCCTCAACTCAAGAAAATAAGCTCAATTTATAGCAAGAAGGCAAGGCTCGGCTCTTTGGATGTTTAATACATCATTTTTGCTTACATCTCAAGTGTGGTGGTTATTTTCTTGTAACAATGTTTGCCTCAAAAATTTTAAAACCAAAAGTAAGATGCATGAACCTTTATTTTCCACAATATGATGTCGAAAAAGTGGTAGACAAGGCACATCCATCTTTTTACGTAGTTGCTTGATCGTACCATGGAGAGTCTCTACATAATAATAGACCTTATTCATTATTAACTATCAGTATTGCACATTCTCTCCAACTTGCTTAATGTCTCATAAGTCTTCTCAAATGAATGACATTTCCTTTCAAAATAGTACTCTGCCCCTTTATCATCTCTCTTAGATCAATAAAGGTAGACCTAGTTTCCACAACCACATCATTGTTAGACAAAGATCCTTTTTCAATTCCTCAAGCATATGTTTTGGTTGCTCTAAGGTGTTTGAGGATTCAAGATCCATGTTTGATATAGCAATCTTTCTAAGTTGAGATTGAATGAGCTCCCTACAAGATCCCTTGTTGATTTATATCCATGTTGAATTTTCTTGACTTATACCTAATTAATTGCCACATGTAAACCATCGAATTGCATCTTGATTCCCTCTAGGATTGCATCTAGAACTCTCCAATTCTCAATTCCACTCTTGACACACAAATTGTAAACTATTTACATAATTACTAGCAATATACACTTAACACTTAAATCAATGGACCTAAGGTGATATTCACTTCAAAGAGATAAAATAATTAAATAAAAAGGGGATTCTCCTTGCCATAGGTCTTATCCAAGTCTTCCCATTCTCCACTAATAGTTAAATTGGCCTCCTTTTTAGAACATTTTCCAAAGTAGTAATCCACCTAGTTTCCAATAAAACTTTAGTCTCCCTTATGAATGGTGCCAATGTGCATTTGCAATGTCACAACTTCCTCAAAAAATGTGGAAATACTTGGATGTCAAGTTATGATCTTGGAGGAGAGGACCAAAGAGAATAGAGACTACGGCTTGAAATCGACTCACATAGGATTGTTCTTCTTGATCAAACAATTAGGCAACTCATTGCTACATATGTGATAGGAGCTGATTGTGTTGATTGTTTGGACATTTGACCTTGTTGTTCTCATTTGATTAGTTTGTTTGTGATGATTGTTTTGATTGTGTTGGATGCATTGATTTCTTGCTTTGTTTTGATCAATTTAATCTAATTTTAAAGGGATATAATGAGGATTTTTGGGGTTTTAATTATTTAACCTAATAAATGAAATAATAATCAAATAACTAATTAATCAAATTAAACATATGTTTCTATTTAATTCAATGTAATTAATTAAATAGTTAAGTATTCTTTAATTATGCAAAATCTAATTGATTGATTACCAAAGCAAACTAATTAATGCGTGTAAATCTTTCAAGTAAATAATTAAAGTACACTAAATTATTTATTTTTTATATTTTCTTCTTCTAGAGGAAATGAAATGATTAACAAATTCATACTTAAAATAACCAGCAAATTAAGTAATTAAATCAATTAGATGACTCTATTTGATTTAATATAATTAACTAATAATTAACTAATCAAAATTAACTATGAAATCTATAAGGAAAGAAAGCTTCAAAGAAAATAAAAGAAGCAACAAATTACTTTTCTTTTCTTCTTCAAAATACAATCTTTTAGCAAAAATCATGGAGGGGCAAAAAGGAAAGAAGTTGCAAACAATCATTTTCATCTTTTCAATAAAAATCACAAATTGTAAGAAAATGAAGATTTCCTCATTACTTGTTTCTTCGTACTTGTATTTGCGGCTTCTAATTTGCAGCAAAAAGGGAAGAAGTAGTTATTTTCTATTAAAATCATAGATTACAAGAAAATGAAGATTACCTCTTTTCTTATTCCTTCCTAGTTGTATTTTCATCTTTTGGTATGGAGAGTTTGTGTTTTATGTGAATCTTTAATCCACTAGAAGAGTTCTTAGTGCTTCTTCAAGATCTCTCTAAACAAATTAGAGGATCCCAAAGAAGCACTTTTGGGAATCTTTCTTTGGTAGCTATTGATTTTGATTTTAAGTTTTGTAAGTGATATAACATTTTAGAATGAACAACTGCAAGCTTTGAAACTCAACAATACAAAATACAAACAAGAAACCTTATCTTTTGATTTTTTATTGTAATACTTAAGAATACAAATAAAAAACAAGAAGCTTTTCCTTTCAATCTTTTGCAAAGCTTTGAATTTCAACACATAAGAAGCTTTCCAAAAGATAACTAAAAGTAAATCTATATCTTCTCCACTCAAACTAAATTTATTCCACATCTACAACACCTCTTTCATATACAAAACAAACAATCTAAGTATCCAAATAAATGCACTTTAAAATTAAAAAAATATAAACTAATACATCTACAACACCTCTTTCATATACAAAACAAACAATCTAACTAACCAAATAAATGCACTTCTAAATTAAAAAAAATATAAAATAATACATCCACACCTTAGATCAAATTTATCCAAGATATGGAATAGGTTTAATGGATGGCAACAATGTCCTCAAGAACCTAGTTGAAGCTTCGTTCCTCCTTCAACTTATGAAACTCTCTAATGATGAAAGGGGGTACAAAGTTGGCTGGACTAATTGAAATAAATACTTCTAGGGGTTGTCATTTGAAGTGCAAGAGATCAAAACAAAATTTTGGAAGTTGTTGGTCTCATATTCTTGGTTGTAGTCATTGCTTGGATGCAAAAACTTGGACCCAATGATCTAAAGAGCTTGCAAAGGTTGTGCAAGAGGCTGGAATTGGAAGCTTGGGAACTTGCCAATTGGTCTCAATTTTGCATGAAGTTAGATCTCTTCAATGGACAAAATCTGCATTGATGATGTAAAGAGCTTGCAAAGCTCATGCCAGAGGCTGAAACAAGAAGTTTGGGAGCTTGTTATTTGTTCGTTGGTCTCAAATTCACATGAAGTTAGTGTTCAATAAACAAATCTAAACCTCAATAATGAATGAAAAAGAATTATCAATTGGAAAGCAACGTTTTAGGTTTTGAAATAGAAAGCAAAATTTCTAAAGATAACTGACTTAAGAAAAGCATCAACTTTGAGTTAAAACACTAAAATAAGAAAAAACTCGCTCATGCAAAGATCATGCTTTGGAGGCAAAAATAAGAGTTCTCCCTTTTGGTAGCAACTCATTCTCCAAGACAAACTATAGTTCATCGAGATGAATGCACTATTCCCCAAGGCAAATGCACTATTCACCAAGGCGAATCAATAAATTTAGGACAAATACATATCTTGAGGTAGAACCAAAGGTTTTTAATTAGAAAGAGGTTGTGGATGCTTTCCAATTGACTTTGGTTGACCATTAAGTGACACATGGAGGATTCAAAGCTAGTGACAAGGCATTTTCATCATGGAGGAATAAGTTGACGATCAAGTTGTATTAATTTCATGCCACATAGGGTTATGAGATGGATTAACAGATCATCATTGGACTGCCATGTATGCATGTCCATTTTTAGGCACTTATATAAACTCATCATTCCAATCATTCAATCTTTTGAGCTCACCATTACTATCTCTCAAATAATCCCTACAAATTTATGGCCTTTTTTTCAAACCTTTACCTATATGTTCAACATAGGAAATTGTTTCTATTATAAGGCTACAACTCTCATAAATTGTTGCAATATGTAACTTATGGGACCTAAATCCATCAATTGTTAAGGTACATCTTTTTTGGTCTATTCTAGGGACCCATCTATATCTTACCCCAAAAATTACCATTTACCATAAGAGGTCACAATGTTTAGTAAGGAGTTGAATCCTATGGTATATGGTCCCTTAGACCAAAAATCTTAATCTAGCCCTAAAACTATCAACCACTAGTTCTACTTCATCCTTCTTTCTCTTGTCTTCATCCAACAAGGTGTTAAGAACCTCACATAGAATAACATAAATGCTCCAATATATTCATAAATAGATCAAATCCTTGAGGTGGGGCAACAATGATCCTAGTTGGAAGGAGGCCCCTCTACATTATATCTTCCTTGATATTACAAATCTTTAATGTGACCAATTTTTAGAAAGCTCTTGAAGTCCTCTTTCCAAATAATCCAAAAAATTGTTTTTTTTTCAAAAACCTATGTGAAGCACACAACCCTCTATAAGAAATTTGGCCCTCATTTGGAAAAAAAAACTAGCAACAAAATTCCTCCCAATTCACCCAAATCAAAGCTCTAATAACATATGTTAAAAACCTCACATAAGATGATAGAAATATTCCAATGTGTTGAAAATGCAGATCAAATACTTGAGGTAGGGCAACACCATACAATGCCTCTTATTGTAAGGTAGCCACTTCACACTATATATCTATATAAAGCTCCACACACATATAATACACTTTACACCTCTCACATGAGAGATTTTACCACATTATATAACACTCAACTACCTATAGCTACCACTTACCCACACATGTGCGATAAATACTTTTATTCTAATTAGTTAGAGGCATGACTTACAAAGCATATGCACCCCTTCTTTATCTATTACTACCTAATATGCCATAAAACCATATCCCACGATACAATACAAGTGGCTTCTAATTCCTTTATTCTATTCTCCTTTTCTTCCTAACCTTCAAAAAATATCACTGCAATTTGGAACATGAGGACTAGAGGAAAAGCCATTTGCATAGGGGCTTCCAATTGTTCTTTTAGTTATCATGTACTACTTTCAAATTGAATAGCTCACTCTTCAAGATCCTATTTTCTTCTTCAAGTCTCTAATTATCCTTAGCCAATTTCTACATTGTTGCCTAGCTAGATTGTGCAACATACATTGCCATTTGAGCAACTTCAATTGTTGATACATCCCTCCCTCTCTTGACCATGAGTTCCTCAACAAGTCCCTAAAGGATGCATTCTATCAACAATCTGTTGTGAGAATGAGCCATTGCCCATATAGCCAAATTCTACATATCTGGGTCAAAGGAATATCCAAAACATAAATCAACTACTTCTATTGATCTTTAGATTAGTCATCAACACCCTTTTTCTTCATCATGGTGTCCAACACCATGGATTGAGAAATATCCCATCCTAGAAGCAATAAAAATCCACTAAATCTAACCATAGCCCTTCCCTCCCCTGGAGTTGTATTGTCAACATCATTTTTTGTTGAGAGGGAAGCCAATCTATTTTTTGGCGTGCCTTCTTCAGAAAAATCAATAACTTTTCCCTTATTTGCCAACTATACTTTCTTTTCCTTGCACTTTTGAACCCAAGCAAACTTCTTGGATTCATTAGTTTTACAAATGATCATTTTCCAAGAACTCGTGGCATACTTTGTCTCTAATCCATTTCTTCAATGCTTGGGGAATTCATCAATGTTGATTCCGCTTTTGGAGTGACCATTTCATACCCATCTAAGTGTTGAGGAGATTTGATAAAATCATATTATTGTCCTTGTGATCCTACACTCTCCCTGGTCATCTCACTCATTGGATAATCTGCAACACAATGAGATCCCTTGGTATTACTTGGCGTACACTTCTTTGAGGTGTTCTTTGGGTACTTGACTATGCAATTGTTCCAAGTCTTGATGGCCCAACCTCTCCTAAGATCTAGATAGACTCACTTATAGTGGGACCTAATTCCTACATTTAATCTTTTGTTGTTTAGGCATGACTACATATATATGTGCATGATCCAAAAGCTTTTGTATTCTTTTATTTTTTTCTATACATCAGAGAATACCCTTGGATACTTAGGATTCATCTTTTGTCTCTTAATTTATGCCAACCTAAACATTAAACATGTCTCCTTTCATAAGGCCTTTTATTTCTCATCTTTATGACTCCTAATAAGGTGTTTTGATTTGTCATAGTGATGTTGCAACCTTGATCTGCCTACAAATCTTCTCTATTAATGAGCCCCTCAAGGTCATAAGATCTCCAAGTTGTGTGCTTCGTAAACAAATCATCAATAAATTTGAAGGCCCCATTTGAATGTGTCTCTACCATAGAACTTGAAATCCTCAATCTCAACTATAAAGGGAAAAATTCTAGCTTTGCTAGCAACTCCATAATGCATTTTGTTTGTTGAGAATGTTTTCTTGATTGCCTTGACAAGAGCAACTTTGGGAAGTACTACCTAAAGTAGTATGTAGGGAGAAACATTAGCTCCATAGGTTCTAATGATAGTGTATTCATGGTGAATGAATTGTTCTCCCCAATTGTGATCCCATAAGCCTTGAGTGTTCATTTGCAATGGCCTAATGAAATTGATTACCTTAGTGGCCATCCTAAGCCTTTCCAAACCCATCAACTTTTGCAATAGAGGTGTTATAAAATAGTTCTCAAATTTCTTGTATGAAGCAAAATCATGGTGAATGTCCATATGTACTATCAACAACTACATTGGTTTGGTCTCTCCATTGGGATTCTCAAGAAAGCTTGGCTTGTGAAATATCCCCTTATATTGTTTTCGATTTTTGAGCACACTATTTCACCTGTTAACGTTAGAGAAATGATAAACCAATTAAAAGCAACCCTTCATTTTCTGATCACCTAGATCCCAATGAGGGCAAGGTGAGAGCATACAGTGGAAAGGGGATCGTTAGATGAAATCTGATATTGAAAGTACAGTACTGAAATCAACCCTTCACTTTTTGATCACCAAGTTCCCAGTGTGGGCGAGGTGAGAGCATACGGTGGAAAGGGGATCATTAGTTGAAATATACTGAAAGCTGGAAATACAATGTGTTGACAGCTTAGCCGACCAACTAGAAACTAAAAGCAACTCGACCACTTATTGAGCAGGAGTGGAAGAACAAAATGCAGAAATGAAATGACTGGGCAGCTAGCCGACCCCTTCCACTTCTCAACGGGTATGAAAGAAAAGAACAATACTGAAATGAAATAGATAGATAGTGAGGCCTATCTCTTCCACTTGTTCAATGGGAATACAAAATGTAA
This sequence comes from Sequoiadendron giganteum, assembly GCA_007115665.2. NCBI lineage: Eukaryota > Viridiplantae > Streptophyta > Pinopsida > Cupressales > Cupressaceae > Sequoiadendron > Sequoiadendron giganteum. Next base: position 432,375,818 of record CM021108.1, on the reverse strand, counting down.
ATTGCAGAAATATAAAGAGTTGATCAGTACTATTGATTCAACGTTACAATATGAAGTATAATCTGCAAATACAATGAGATTTAGATATCTTGTGATCACCAAAATGTTAGAGCATAATCTCCTAACAAGTACATGATATCCAACATATGAAATATGGCCAAATGGCTGAAATATCAAGTCCGATATAAAATTGCAGCAAACTGAAAAACCAAACCAAGTAGTACAAATTTCACCTTATTGGTCATAACTTCGTCAATACTTCTCTGAATGACTTTAAACGAAATGCAAATGATGCATAGTAGAGGGGTGACCAAGAACAAGCCAAGAAATAGTGCCAAACACCCCAAACTAAATCTGCACGCATCCCAAGGCACCCATGAAGAAAGGATGGCCTCCATGACTAGGGCGACTAGCTCTAGGAAAATAAAAACTCGACCAAAAATTCTGAAACTTGCTGAAAGGGGGCACCCAAGGTAGGCACAAACATGGGAAGAATACCCAAAACCAAGCAAAAATTGCCCTGTGAGCTACAACCCAAAACATGCTTCAACTAGCACTAAAACAACAATGTCAAAAACTGATATAAACTCTCCAAAATTAGAAAACATCAAAGAACTTCATCTTCACTAAGCTCAATTTGCTCTTCAGAGTAAAGAACAGTCTCACAATCAACTAGGTATTGTCTTGCAAGTACGAAACTAAGAAGGGGCTAGGAGGTATGCGTTCCTTGAAGCAAGGGCCTAAAGAAATTTCAGCAACACTTCGTTATATTAGCAATGGATCCTCACAAATGAAGGCAAGCTCTCTTATTTATAACTTCCTCCTCAAATTCAAAACCTTTTCCCTCCAATTAGGGCGCCCAAATTGAAATTCACATTCATCTTTTAGTTTGCATTTCAGTTGCATCTTTGACTCCTTGACTTGGGCGTCCAAAGCACATGAGAATATAACTTTATTAAAATTGCAAATTACTCACAAAGTTAAGCATCCAAGATATTTAAGTGAAATAACCTTATATTATTCAAATATCTCCCCAAACAAGGTGTCCACTTTTTCCTTAGTCATATTTTCACTCAAAAATAATAAACTCACCAAATGAGACGTCCAACTTAAGCACTAAACTTGCCAAAACAAGCTCCAAGAAAGTTGGAGATCAAACTGCTCATATTGCCTTGCCAGAAATAGCCACTGCACTGAAAAGTTGAACCGTTGCTAAAACTAGCACTGCCAAAAATAGTACTTACTATAAATAGCATATTGCTAAAAATATTAAGCGACTTAAAATCATTTTAAGCACAAACCGGGCAACCGTCGTAGCTTACTAAAATAGCAAGTCCGAAAAAGTTACCTGATGCAAATGCATGTCATACCACCCTAAAGTTCTCTGAAAACCCATAAAGACCCAAAGACCATTCTGTAAAACTCCTGCATGCAAATCCTTGAATCCACAAAAGAAGCCTCCTATAAATTGGAAACCATAATTTTGCATCTGACTAGCCTACGAGCATCCGAGAATAGGCTATTAGTCATTGGAAATCGTAGTGCAAAAATGGGGACATTACAGTTTGAATCTCAATAACGTAAACCACTCATCCACCATACAATACAAAAAGATGTGGCAAAGAATAAAGTACCTCCTAAACTTATTGGGAGGACACATTTTCTTGAACTCAACCAACTCATTATGTTGCTCTCTAGAGATGTATTCCCCAAAATCATATAAATTGTTGCTCTTAGGGTGCTAGTTATCACATAGATAGGCCAACAATATCTCGGGTAGTATGCCCCTTTCCTACATTCATCTCTCTAGTGTTCTCACTTTAACACTTGGAAGCTCACTTCACAATTTTAGGGGCAAGGAAACATTAGGGCACAACCACTTTGCTTAGGTCCAAGGTCCATGATTTGTGTACTAGGATACACACCCCAATCCTATTCCATGATTTAAGGAAGAGATCCCTCCCATAGGTTGTGACCATTATAGGATTTTTTATTTTCCCTTGAATATCCTCCAAAAGCTTTAGAGACATCTCTTCCATGCTAGTGGATATCTTATACTTTTTGGATGCCCAAGGGATGGAAGAAATTGTGTCAAGGCTTAAGGATTTTCTTGGTAGAGCCATTGGTATTTTGAAACAAAATAGGGTTTTCTAGGGTTTAAAAAAATGACTTGAACATTGCTCAAGGGGTTGAGAAAATTGCATATAGAAAAAATAACTAAATTCACATTTTTTTCCTACAAATTTGCAATGCACCATACCCTTTTATTTTGAGATATGATTATGTTCCCTAGGCCAAGTACAAATTAGCAATGAGATATCATAGAGAAAAACTTATAAACTTAACTAGGAAAATATCTGCTTGCCAACATGTAGGAAATTGAATTTGCCTGCAAAATCTTTGATCTCCTTAATTATGTCTAGATCTGATAATTTACACAATGAAGAAAGAATAAATTCAGATTTTCCTTTCAATAAATTGCACTTAAGACTTGACTAAACCTTCACATTAATTGCATTCTTTCATTGACATATAGCTTCCCTTTGTTTCCTTTTCTAAAAATACAAACATTGATCGCATCACTTAATAAATTCAAATATGATCCATCATCAACAAGTGAGTCTCTTATCTGAAAAGATGTACAACTTTGAGATATCTATAAACCCTAAAGTGCTCCCCAGTAGGATCTATAGATTCATAGAAGCTCATCAATGAGTGCCACATAGCAATCTTCACTTACACCAATCACAACTATATCTTGCTTTCATTATTAACAATTCATATCAACTATAAAGAAAAGAACGACTTTGGCATATGTATAGATCAAAAGATGTGCTCTCAAATGATCTATACATCTGCCAAAACCAATTAGAATATGCCACTTCACAAGATTTGGTTGAGCTTTATGGACCAATCAATGACCATCAAATGATCTACAAAGCTTCCTTGGGCCCACACCAAGCATCTATAGATCTATAGAAGCCAATTACACTATACCATGTTGCCTTTAGTTCTTCAATTGACAAGGGCCCACCAAATATTGCTAATTTTACTTTTGTAGGTGCTATTGATTCCACTATGATCCAATTAAAGAAAAACATGTCATCATAGCAAATGTTGAAATATTCCACATTGGTCACACTTGCACAAACGACCTGGACAAATTTGGAAGATCAAAAGGTGGGAGTTGACTACTCAAGCCAATCCAAAAAAGTATAGAAACCACTTACAAATTAACACAAGACAAAGAATACTTAACATTTAAACATTGGATGACCTCTTTGACCAATAAACAATTCTGTGTAAACAATAATTTTAACAAGTGGAAATGTTAACTGCAAAATGAAGAGGAAACCATTGTAAAAATTACAAGCTTAGAACAATAAGACCAATATACAATTCCACATAAACAAAAGATTTAACAAGTGACAATATTAATTGTAGAATGATGAGGAAGCCATGGTAAAAATAAAATTACAAGACTAGAACAATAAGACCTAACAACAAAACCATCATGAACCGAACCAAAAGTTTTCTCAGAACAATACTCAACATGTTGATAGATAATAAAATGACATTGGGATTCAATGTCCTTTTCTACTTGACCTAGGTACATGATTTGAAAGTTTTGGTTGAGAGTCATCACAAAAGTGCTGGTTAAAACAAAGTCATCTTGGACCCAACATAAAATCAAGATTTTGAAACTATGGGTCAAATCCACCAATGTAGAAATAAGTTAGTTTAAATTTGCAGCTGCACATTTGAGCATGTGAGAGGAACTAATAATGTATGATCTAGCGATTGCTTGATCAAGAGTTAAGTTCTATTTTTTATTGACAATCAGTAATTTGGGTCAAAGAGAACACCAAATCAATCAAAATTGTGTTCTAGGCCAAGGTACTTAGGACATCCATGCCAAGTGATGTAAAAATGAATGAAAAGAATGTTGGCAATGCATTTTTTCACCATAATCTATAGAGAGTAGGTACAACTGGGAATATGTAAGACAAAAACTATACTAACAATGTTATGGTATAAATTTAATTTGTTCTTTATTTTGAATTCTTTTTAATGTGAATCTTCAATAATATTTGTTATACATCTTACTTGAGCAAACAAAAGTCTTATGATATTTGGTCATACCATTCGAGCATCTTCTCTAAACTTACTAAAAATAAAATAATTTTGATTTAAGTGCCTATGACATCAATATCATACATACTAAATTAACAGCAACCTTAGTTACCAAAAACAAGAAAAGGGAAACATGATAGAAATGACATCATGGTGAAAAACAAGGTTGGATGAGGTTGTCCTTAAGGGAAAAAAATGGTTTTCCCATACATTAATACTAAAAGTCTAAAACGTCTCTACTACCTACCAATATAAATAGTCATCGATTATTTCCATGCTATCAATTTATTGATATTGGGTAATGGGATGTGTATGGGATTACATGTTAATCATGTACAATAGGATCCTCAAAAGATAATGAATCATAAGATTTTATATAAGGTTCCATAGTAGAATCATTATAGTCATCTAAACATGTATCATGAGGAAACATAAACGACTTCATAAGGTATCCTAAGGAATGGCCACTAGAGATTGGAAGATTAGAATCACCATGAAGACAAATTTTAGGGAAGTAAATTATTCGACAAATGCAAATGAAAGATCATGGAACCATAAACTCATCTCTTATTGCAAAGTGTGAAATATTTTTGGGGACTGCAATGTGAACATTAGATATCTAGAGATTACACTCAATCACAACACGGGACTCTGAATGGGAAGGCTTTCGTTGCAGCTGAAGCTGAGGAGGAGGTGGGGGGGCTCCAATATGAATATCAAACAACCACAAAGCACACTCAACCTCTGCAAGCAACCCAGAACCAAAATATGTAGATAAATGACAACAATGTAATTCTTCTTACACTTGTATACAACCAATGATAAAATTTTGCAGACCAAAATCTGTAAAGAAATACTAATATTCTTGAAATGGAGGCAAAGGAATCATACATTCTGTCTCTGAAGAGAAAGCACGGCCCTTCTCATATGAGCAAGTAGTAAACAAGTTGCCCCCCTCAATCTGCACAAAATAAAGTCAAGTGAAATTTGAAAATGATGTCCCCATGCATATGGTTGGTGACAAAGAGCAACTGAATTGGTGTCCTTAATTTATAAATGGAAAGATCGAGTGAAAGCAATTGTGTTCTATGTCTATCCCTGCCCCCATAAGATTAGATGCATACATCATAATGGACATGATTTGAGGAAAGGAGAGTGTAAAGTGGCCACATATAGCAATATATTGGCCCTAGTGTGTAAGAGAAGTATAGCATGCAACAAGAGAGAGAAGTAGAGGAGAGCAAAACAAACATGGGCTAAGCAAAATGCCCAAATAATCAAAGTAAGAGAACAAAAGAAATATGATAAAAGAGGAGGGAGCACAACAATCATTGCTACAGCTGAATACCAAAATAAGCAATATAAGAGGAAAAAATACGATAAGAGAAGTTGGGCACAACAATTGTGGCTCCATCAAAAAATCCAAAGGCATAAACCAAAAAGCTGAAGAAGCTATGTGTTTAATCAACATCGTGAGAATGTTTGTGAGGCATTCTATAGCTTTGCATAACCCCAAGTCCATAGGGAAATCAGAAAAGTACAATAGGAAACATAAAAATATAAGAGGAAAGTGACAAAAATAACAATCACAACCAAGTGTTTGTGTAAACATGCACCACTAAAGGTGTCTTTGTGTCATCCACATACTAGCTAAGAACATGAAAACGTTACAAAAATGCAAAGAAGCAAAAATTGAAGTAAAAACATGTAAAAAAATAGATATCAATCTGACAACCAGTAAGATCTTGGCAATCCTCTTCTGCTAGAAGATAATCATCATCTCAATCATCACTACTAGAATATTCATTACTAACCATGTGAGGTTGGGATGGACCCAGATTTTCATGTAAAGTGGGCCCATTTACAACGAAAGTTTGGGAGATACGAATGATATCCAGTTTTGGTCTAGGCTTGTAAACTTGCTTTTGTTTATCATTGACTTGTGTCATCTTATTTGCTTGATCTTTTGCATCATCTTAAAAGCTTTTTCTTCATATATTATTCACGTGTTGATGATGAGACGTTTCTAGTGTATGCATTCATAAATACATTATCTCTTATTCAACCATCACACTATTATTTAGAGAGCATTACATCAGCCTCTATGATCATAGGGACAAACATACAGATTTCCATTTCTTTGTGGCTTATCTTCAAACTTGTTGAAAACCATTAAATTGATCCAAAGGCTTGACAAAGCCAAAAGATGGGAAGCTAGTCACATTCCTCTCCTAGCACAAGAAGTTTTAGGGGTGCTTGGAAACTCCACCATTTTTATATGGAAAAGGTGAACAAGATTCTAAGGACCTGAAGTACAAAGATCAAGGCTGCATCATATAGTAATTTAAGAATTAAAAATAAGTGTTCATAGCATAGACACACATCTTGCAGCTCCATCATAACAAGAGCATCTAGGAAGAAGAAATCTATGGGAAATCTAAGCATAACACATGATATTTGTGGAACACTTGACCGCTTAAAATGGTATAAATGCAAGCAAGGAATAAATGTACTGTTTGAGATCCACAAAATTATTGACATTCTCATTATAAAAATCAGAACTCATTGTCTATGACTTGCTAACAAGAGAAAATGACATTTAATATTTAAAGATCTTTGCCCAGTCTTGAACTATAACAATAGTAGCAAAATGCTTCTACAGTTAAATTTATTTTTTATCCACAAATTCTCATACAGCAATTTAAAAACAGATATTCATCAAACTAGTTTATGCTGTATGATAGAAATTTCACAGAAATCAGGGCACAAATATTATTCCTGATGATGATGGATCACGGAGTGTGATCTGAAACGTTGATGCAAAAAATATTCACACAATCGAATCCAGAAACCTTAAAGCAATTATCTCTATGGATTGTGGAAAGCTATTTTCATTAATATTAATTTTGGCGATGACAGCTAGATATGATCAAGCAAGCAACTACAATCTTTAATATCATAGGTCACATGGTCGAAATTTGATATACAGGAATACAAGAGATTTCATACATATTTGGGACAAATTGAAATTATAGCAATGTTTCAGCATGCTCCCATAAACTATTGTTTGCCTTCTTTTTTGACAAAATATTACAACATTTCTTGATTTATCAAGATTCACATTGAACGGTAACATTTTCTTTATGCTTTCACAATCTTCCAATTTAAATTGTTGTGTTCTTTTCTGGAATAACCTCATTACATTCCTGGGTTTGGCCAGATGATGGTGATGATGATTGAAGAAGGTGAGGCCCAGCACAGAGCCACAGGTGAAGAAGGGCTTGCTCTGCAGTGGGTCATTTATCGGGTACAAAGTCTAAGAGAAGAAGAAGACAAGAATATCTATAAAATTATTTGTATCCTTTTCAGCAAGCCAAATTTCTCTCAGAGCACATTGATCAATGGCTGAGACGGTATATTCTTATTGCCTTTCAGATGACCATCTCTGTCAAATATTTGTGGAAAGCTTGTCACCCAAAGCAATTGTCTTGGGCATCATACCAAGAAGCTCTATCATTTAAGACTGCATGATCTTCAACCATGTCATACTTGCACCTGCTCTGAGGATTAACCAAGAAAGCACCTGTGGCAAGTTCAAAGGCAATGCAAGCAACACACCATATGTCTGCTGAAAAAACAGTACCACTTATGATAAGTAAGATGTTTTTCTTTCTGTTCCCATCCTTTGTTTCTTTTGTTTATGCAGAGAAAATAACCACAGGTGGGCAGGTTTAGTTGATTTGCAGCATGGCAACATGGATTCAAATTTTCTAGATTTTCTAAATTTGCTTAGTTGTGTGTTGTATTAGTGAGTTTTCCACATAGATCTAGTTTTCAAAAAGTTTAAAATTAATGGTGTTCATAGATGTCAAGGATGCACTAGTTGGTTAAGTCCAACATCACAGTCAGAGTTAATGCTAGCACCTAAAGAACTTACAAAGCCGTGCAGTCAGATGTTATAACATTGAACAAATGGAAAATAACAATGCTTGTTAACAGTGCTCCAAAAAATTTCAATACAAAGTGGGCGGTCCCTAGGAGCCATGTCAAATATGATTTTATAGGTTAGATCAGTTCCTTTGGCCTGCCATTGGACTCAAAATGGGCCTTGTTAGGTTACAAGGGGGGTTGCTTTATCAGTCTTCTTGACAATTTCTGATCTTTTACTCTCTGGATGTCAGAAAGCTAAGTTGAGTGCGATAAAAAATGTATGATTAATTGGCTGTTTCTACATAGCATCATTCATTTTGATTAATCATCCCTGTCATGTTGTTTTTAGATCAGATATGAACAGTAAGCAAAAAAATTAAACACAGAACAGTAACACAGAGATTTTATCCTGGGAAAACCCTTCTACTCAAGGGAGAAAAAACCCAGCAACACTTCACTAATAAAAATTAGGTACAATAGTGCAGAAAATCGCACTTGAGAATCAAGCCAAAGTAGGCAGGGTACAATTGTAAAATCCAGCACTGTCACAAGAGCGAACTTCCTTCTTGATGGCGAACTTCTTCTTGATCACCAAATAGCGAAATGAATTGAATTGATTATGAATGAGGAGAGTCTCTCTCCTTTTTATACCAATCCAAGAATAAGCTTCCACTTGAGCCGACCCAGCAAGTATAATTTCTGTTTAAAATTAATTCTGACTTGTCTCTTGGCCAATTGGGGCAATACCTCCTAAAGCTAAACATCAACACTCCCTCTTAGCTAGGGAGGTATAGCAAAGTCTTCCTCAAGTCCCACTCAAGGATATCATATCTTGTAATGGACTCTCAACATGACGTCCACAATGGCTACACCCAATTGTGGGAAGCACAACTTAGTCTCAAAGATGTGTTCTATACAGGGGCTTTCACCTCATATCTCTCTATCTCAGAGAAATATACGCTACAAGGGCTTTCACCTCATATTTCTCCGTCTCAAAGAAATATACACTACAAGGGCTTTCACCTCATATTTCTCCGTCTCAGAGAAATATATGCTTACAAGGGCTTTCAGCTCATATTTCTCCGTCTCAAAGAAATATATGTTACAAGGGCTTTCACCTCATACGTCTCAGAGAAATATATGTTACAAGGGCTTTCACCTCATATTTCTCCGTCTCGGAGAAATATACGCTATGATAGATCAGTCCATCATTTTGTCCATTCCCTTGAGATAGGGAGAATATCTTAATGATGTTGTGACTCCCTCTCAGCGAGGGCGACATTCTCCACCACCCCAAGATTGTCTTGGAAGAATACAAACTTCACCTTGGAAAGAGGTTTGGTGAGAATATCATCCGTCTAATTATTAGTACAAATATATCGGAGCTAGATTGCTTTCCTCAGCACCATTTCTGACCCTATCATACTTGATGCCCCCAATGTTCCAAACACTAGCTCTACCTCTTAGCTTAGAGTCCCAGACTTCACAACCCCTTTCAAGATCCTTGCCTTGACTTAACCTGATTTGAGTAGAATCTTCAAAACTACTCTCTCTGCCACTGCAAGAACCCTACCTCGGCTTTCTTCACTGAGCTAATCCATCCTTTCGATACAGTCATGCAAAACCTTCCATGCTACTCAGACTTCTCATCCAAGTGCCACCACAAACACCTTTTTGCACCTTCTGCAGTACTAACTCCTAATTGAACTTAGCTCCAAGCATCCACATCAACCTCCTGACCTCCTCATCCAAGGTTGCCTGCAATGCTTGCCCTAGTGGAACGCCTCCATCCCACACTTCTGGCACTACTCCTAGCAGCACCTCCAACTGACTTGCAAGAGTCTAACCCTCCTTCCTTCACTCCAAGGCTTAGTCCTCCTCGACCTCATCCCAGATCACCCTATTCTGAATAGGTTTGCGGTGTTGCCAATGTCAAATCTAGGTTGATTGCCTTGCGCAATTCTCATTCTCTGCAGCTGGAAAAACCTTCCAAAGACTTGGCACCTGGCCTTGCAACACTGCAACCCACTTAGCTGACCCCTTCACACCTCTAGCCAATGAATCTGCTTCCTCACTTGACCCAGTCTCCAACTCTCCTTGAAGACCTACCTCTGACTCCTCTTCGAGCCCAAACATTTTGGCATAATTTCTCTAGTCTCCACTTCTGCTTCTCATCGAGCCACTCCATTTTCTCGTGTCATAGGACTCCATGGGATTGCCCTGTGCCCATTCATATCCAAAACACTTCCACCACGAGAGCAACTCACTTACGCTTGCTGATCCACTTACTCCATTCTGTGTATCCCTAGATGCTTGGCCTCTTTATTCCTACCTCTGAGATGGTTCTACTGCAAACTCACCTGGGTTTGCCTTAGTGCCTTCCAAAGACACCCCTTTCTGCATTACTTCACCCACACTGAGTAGCCCCAAAATTTGTTGTGTTTCTTCTATATGCCCATTATACTGCCTCTTGGCACACCTCGCACTCAATTTTGCCTCCTTTGTGCTCACTCCTCATGGATGAAACCTTTGCAACACCTTCATCAATGCCTTATTGCACGGTCTTGACTCTGCCAGAATTCCTAGTTCGGACTTCTCATTCAGCCTGACCTTGTCCAATCCAATTGGTAAGGATTTTCCCTTGTGATTCGGCCTCCTCTTGGTCTCTCCCACCTTAGGGCCTATCTGTCACCTAATTTACTCCTCGGATCTGTCCTTGACAACATCCTTCTCCCTGAACTCAGTGTCTAACTCAAGTCCACAATATCCGACGAGGACTTATGTTCTGAACATATACTGCAGTTTTGGAAGCTTCTACCCATAGGAAATTCTGCAAACTCTCATCATGGATCATAGCCTTTGCTGCCTCTACTATAGACATGTTCTTTCTTACGGAAACTCCATTTTGCTGAACATAAAACTCCCTCTTGATCCTTGCCTCAATACAAAAATTACGAAAAATCCTCTAGAAGTGTACTCCCCTCCATTGTTTGATCTCAGAACCTTAATCCTCTTCTTGGACATGTTCTCAACTCGTGCCTTGAATTCTTGGAATCTATCAAGAACTTCCTTAGACTGTTTACAATATTGTCAAGGATGATTGCAACTATTGCCAATTTTCACTAATAGCAGGTCATCCTCATGGAGAAAACAATGGAGATGGTAAATTTTGACTTTCAGAGCATCATTAAATGACCAATATAGAATTATCATGAAGTAATGTAATAACAATTGCTGAGCTAACAGTTCTAGGCATGCTTGTAACCCACAACCTAATGAAGATGCAATTGTGACTAATAGATGCAAATATACACAGTGAAATAATGAACCTGCTATGGTTGCTCTGGATAAACAATGATGTCTTGCCCCAGCCCGCATAGACTTTCAGATATGATCCTCAACCTAATCGTTCTTCATCCAAGACAAGTTGGTGACTTTGTTAGGGGCTTCTCACTTCTTACATTAAAAAAAGGCTCTTATCTTCCTTTGAAGTCTCTATCCTTGAGTTTGCAAATAGGTCTTCCCCGTTCTCTACTTCCTTATTTATTGTCAAATGATCATAGGATTCAATAATGTAATCTCGCTGTTAGGACATATGTCAGAGCTGAAGAAAAGAAAACAGTTGTTCCCTCTAACTGAGAATTTTTCTTCATCAACAGTACTACTGAATAGTTGTGAACACCATGAGTTACATTCAACTCCAGTGTGTAATGCCAAACTCACAGGAAGCATGAAGTAGGATGCCACAACTTCATTATAGTCTGGTATTCGCATCAGACTTCTTGTGAGTTGTAGAAGTCTAATCGTGAATAGGTAACTAATGGTGATAGTCGTTGTTTCTCCATCAATTGCTAATTGTAATACCCAAAACGTCCTTCCTTACCTGATCTGGCACACTTGTCAGAGACTTGCAAACAGTCACTTAAATCTGTTGTTACAATCTAATCTGGTGCGCTGGTCACAGACTTGCAATTTGTCTTTTGATGGCTCTAGAATAGTGCACTGGATGCCAACCACAGATGATGCTATTTATGCCTCCAATAAGGCTTGCAGTAGACCACATAACAGTGTGAAATCATTGTTTAAATAAACAATCTATGTTCCATATCAGGCTGCCATCTGTCCACAATGAAACTTTCAAACTGATAATATAACTGCCTTTCTGAGCCACTAGATATGACCGTCTTTTAACACAAGTTAATCTGCCTTTTAAACTGTCTTTAAATGGATGACACAATAAACACAATACATGTTCATGGCGTTCCCTAGCAATAGGGTCTTTGAGGATTCAAGACAAATAAACCCAAAAGATAAAGGATAGACATACCCCATTTCCAGATTAACCAAATATCACAAAGAGTAAGGATTCGTATTACCAAAATGAGCAACACTGAAAACTTTAACTGCCTTTGAAACCTTGAAGCCATTTCTTGAATTGTCAGCCGCAAAACCACTATTTCCACCAAGCTTCTCCAAACTTCTTCCAAGCCCTAACACAACCTTCAATAAACTGCCTTTGAAATCCTGATCGTGCACTCCATCCATGACTCCAATAGTGAAGATCTCGAACGCACCAGCAACCATCTTCACCAGTCGCGCCCTTCACTCAGGTCTGCAAGCAAATCGGTCAAATTTCCTCACAAGTCCTCCAAGACACCATGTGGCCTATGCTCTCAAAGTTCCTCCGCATGCCCATCGACTTGATCAACAAAGCTACACGGCCTCTTTCTTTCTCAACTCCCTCCATTCCCACATGTGGTCTTCACATCCATTTTTCATGCCCTAAACACAAAACTGTTCAGTTCCACACAACCTGGAATTTTTGCTTAGTCAAATCTGATCAGTTTTCTTGAACCTTAGCTCTGATACCATGTTGTTTTTAGATCAGATATGAACAGTAAGCAAACAAAATTAAACACAGAACAGTAACACAGAGATTTTATCCTGGGAAAACCCTTCTACTCAAGGGAGAAAAAACCCAGCAACACTTTACTAATAAAAATTAGGTACAATAGTGCAGAAAATTGCACTTGAGAATCAAGCCAATGTAGGCAGAGTACAATTATAAAATCCAGCACTGTCACAAGAGCGAACTTCATTCTTGATGGAGAATTTCTTCTTGATGGTGAACTTCTTCTTGATCACCAAATGGCGAATTGAATTGAATTGATTATGAATGAGGAGAGTCTCTCTCCTTTTTATACCAATCCAAGAATAAGCTTCCACTTGAGCCAACCCAGCAAGTATAATTTCTGTTTAAAATTAATTCTGACTTGTCTCTTGGCTGACTGGGGCAATACCTCCTGAAGCTAAACATCAACATGTCATGTCCCCTTTCGAGTCATAGGCTGGCAAAATATTTTTAGCCTATCTTTAATTTTTTTGGTAGGCTATTGGGATGTTGTACAGAGAAACATTATTTAATAATTTAATTTGAATCATCTAAAAGGTAACTTTATGTTTATTTTAAAAGGGGTGACTTAAATTCAAATTATTAAAAGATAAAATGTCTGAAGTATTTTAAAAAGACGCTTCAATTATTTTGGGAGGGAAAAGAAGAAAAAGGTAAATAATATTAAAATGATAAAATACCTCAAAAAATTATAAAAGAGGGGTTTGGGGTATAAGGTAGGCATCCATTTTGAAAACAAAATTCTTCTTCCAAGATTGAACAATGTTCATCTTTTCTTTTGAGGACGAAAACCCTGAAGCTTTGGATTGAGGATGAAAACCCTCCAATCCCTTTATGGTGATTTCATATAGAAGTCACATTTGAGCTCAAGATTGATGTTTAGGTATTTTCCTTTTGTTTCTACAGGCAAACTGGCTACAATTTTGAGAAGGCTTTAGTGTTGAAGTTGCTACTATTGTTCTTCATAACTTGAACGCCATTGTGTAAGCTCATTGTTGCTTATTGTTGGCTGAGTTAAGCCATTCCTAGAGGGCGTTTTAATGGTGAAGGATTGCTAAACAGAACAGGGTTTTATAGCTGCCATTAAAAGAGATTAACTTGTTATTTAGTTCTGGCTGAGCTCATACATCCAACGCTGCAATAGCAGCCCACAATTCAAGCGTATTTGAATGGTGATTAAATAGTTGAAATGGCCTATTGGCTAACTACTAATTACCAATTGATACACCTAGATTGATCCGTTTAGCATTCTTCTAACCTGCAGACTGGTTACTGGCTACAGCACCTCCATTTCTGGCCATATATGTTATTGTTGGCTGTCTTCCTTCTAACCTGCTGACTGGTTACTGGTTACAGCACCTCCATTTCTGGCCGTATATGTTATTGTTGGCTATCTTCCTTCACACTATTCAATTTTTCAGTATTGGGATAATTATTTGCTTTGGCTGGGACATGGGATTTCAGTGGACTGCTGCTGCTACAGTTTTTATCAGCTAGAAATCCATTTTGAAGATTTATATCAGCCGCTCCATCTCATTTGACCTTGCTTCACAATTTGGGTATTTTACATTTGATGTGTTTTGCAGTTTGTTTTCCAATTGTTAGACAAAATACAATTTTCAAATTGTTGGACAACTTTTTGTTATAATTCCTGGAATTCAAAAGAAAGTATCACTGTTTATCATTCATATTGTAAACATTTGTGCAGTTCACTGCCAGATTATCTTTGAAATGTAAGTCTAGATGGTTATGCTGCCAAAATGTGTTCAATTATTTAAATATTTTGTACTACATACATTATAGAACTGTGCAGCTTTCTGCTAGTGAGTAGTATCACAATCACCGTATGCTCTCACCTTGCCCACATCAGAATCTTGGTGACCAAAAAATGTGAGGATTTTCATTTCATACTAACTTTTGCAAAAAAAATAAAAAAAACAGTAGTTGGATCATTACAATTCTACAGTACTGTTTACCTTAAGGAACCCATGTTTCTATATGATAATGAAACATCTTATGTATGGTATTTATTAACTTGGAATTATGAACTGTCTTGGTACAGCTTGTGATCATTGCTGGTACTGTCTGGAATTGGCCAACACTTGCACATATACTTTTCTCTTAAGGTCCTTTTATTTCTTAGGATGCTTCCATGGCCAGGTAGTAGCTCCCTGATTTCTTGCAGATTGTCCATGCTCAGTGGTTTAAACTAGTTGTTGCAATAAAACTGAATTGCACTAATCTCTGGTGGATTCTCTTGTGAGATGATCTAACCTAGTCATTAACACTTGTTTTTATTTCTCCTTGACATTTCAATCCTCTTCCAGCATTTCCACTTTGAGATTTAGCACATGTTTACATTGGCTAATTCTGAAGAATTGGACCTGCTATTTGAAACATAGGTGGGCTGCAACAGTACTTGTCAACAAGAAGGAAGCATGTGATCATGGTCAAAAGGGGAATCAAATCGATGTTCTATTTATGTTTTCTCATCTGAATGTTTTTCTAAAGATTAAGTGAGCAGCAATGAATTTTATTTCTATGCTGACCAAACTGATTTAAAACTCTATTAAAAAAAATAAAATATATATATATATGTAGAAGCTATTTATCTTACTTCCTCCTTTCCATAAGGAATTTGGTCTTCCCAGTCTCTTTGCTTCTTTTCTGAAGGTAATGGGTATCAATATTCCATACCAGCCCTTTTCTCGCTATTGAATTTTACAACATCCATTTCTCAAAGTCCGAAGAAGACTTTCCTACAACTACTGCTTTGTCTTCTTGATGGCGAACATTGCAAATAAACAGCAACAACAACAACAACACCTCTTTCCAGAGCAGTGGTCTAAACAAACGCCGCAAACAAGAAGGAGCAACAAGCCTAAGGGCTGGTTAGAGACAACAGTTTCTGAATTTACTTAACCTTTAAATTGAATATAATAGGAACATATAAATCTTAATTAGGGTACATGAACATGTAGAAAACAAAACCAAGAAATAAGGCAGTTCGAAATTTCTTCAATCAAAATCTTTAGTCTTTACTTTTAGAAAAGAATTATCTACTGCATTAACACTTCCAATTCTCTAACTAAATAATGGACTTAAGATAAAAGCTTCAATTGAATTAAATATAGATCATAGACAGATGAGACCCATCAGGAGATTCCCACTTCCAAGTTTTAGGCAGGTTTGGACTATATCCCATAAGATTTACTATTGTGTATTTAAATCACAAATCTGAATTCAAACACAACCATGATCAATCTAAATGGAGATGAAAAAGGGTTACTAAAGAGACAATCCCTAAGTCAGTAGAGGGATCAATAGTATTCGCTACAATTTAGTATGTTAGTTTTGCCAAAATTCTTTTAAGAGGAATCTTAAAAATCTTAACAGAATCACTAAATTGGTGGAATGAGCAGCTGCCACAAAATATACTATGTACTATGATAAGGCCTTTGTACAGTGAAGCATCATTCAAATTGTCTTTAATTTTAATTCAACCTACACCCATCAATAGAAAACATTATCTTATCTACCAAACTAACCTGATACATGGACATCTTGAAGAGGATATGGTAAGTGATACTTCAAGGGAAACTGAATAGAAGTGAAGCATCCATGTCAGATGGCAGCAGCAACTCTTTGTATGAACAAGCATTGCTCCAAGTACCTTGGAGTCTGCACTCCATGTCTATAACATAAACTCACAATAATACATGCAAGCCCAAATGGATGATTTTTCCCATTTGACGCAGCATGCCAATGTTTGTGCTCCACATAAATACAGGAGGCAGCTATTGCAGTCCAGAACCCAAAATTCAAAATGTATTAACAATGACGGCTATGGATAAAGATACAGATCATTTTGCACCATCATGGACTCCAAAATGTGGGTGAACTGAATGGTATAACGAGAGCATGGTTTGCAGGAACATTCATAGCCTTTTCAACCTACAATGTATTGCTTCCCATGTGTGAGAGATATAGCGCGGTTAGCTATAATCAAATAACATAGGTAAATATATGCCACCACTCCTGGATAACTAGTGGCTCAAACTTAATTCTTTGTTTGGTAAGAAGGGAGGTGGAAATTAGATACTTACAATACTAACCTAAAAATACTCACTGGACTTTGATGTTTTAGATAAAATTGGTTAAAGCATTGTTGAATTTATCATCAAGAGCAATAGTAAGTTCACCTTCTCCAGGGCATGCAATTTTGATGCCAAGCTATATTCTTTTTTTCTTGATGGCATGCATGAAGCCCTTTACTGAGCCCAAAGAGATGATACACCCACTTTGAACACCCATCAACCAAAGTTTGGAGTGCCAACAGATCTCCTTGGTTAATAAATTACCAATTTTAAAGTGCTTAAAAGTATCCCTCTCATTCCACAGAGGAAATATAGTTCTTCCTCACACAGTTACTACTATAAACGATTAAAAAACCCTTAAAGAACAAATGCCAATTGAAATAAGCTTCTTTAATAGCCAAACATCTAGCTCACCTGTGTCCAATTGAGAACAGTGATCAAAGCCTGATAATATGGGTTATTATAATGATATTTAGATGAAGTAGTTAAAAAAATCATCCTTCCACCTTAACCACTGCATTTGGTCAAATTTGAAATTTATTTGGGAAAGAACGACCAAATCGCCCAATCAATCTTACAGCTACGGATTCAAGATGTAATCCCACATCTCTAAGATCGTGCGATTGCTTATCTTATTTTATTTGTTAGTTAAGGAAGACTCCAGCATCATCCACAATCCATTGTCCCATCTGGATTGCATAAACCTTAAGAATAAGTAGATACGCTTTGGTGGGGAATAAGGGATGTCCCGGGTCCTAGGCTTGAATAGCAGCCACATACAGGCGTAAATCGGGCAGGGAGCTGGCGGGGGTTTGTGTCGGGCGGCTGTTGGCATGTAGGGGCCCGCGGCCCATTTGCATGGGTCCCACACGGATGCCTTTTTATGCATTTTATCGTGGGTTCTGCACACAGGTGCACTCATCCTTGTTCATTCATCTCATGGTTCTCTTTTTGTTTTTTGTTTTTTGTTTTCATTTTCTATTCTTTTGTTTTGGTTTTGACAAACAGACCATCGTAACACATGGAAACTTGGAAAAAAATTGGCAATAAAAACGCAGGGTAAGAGAAACAAAAGAAATTATATGGTGTGAATACATTATAGGGTTTTCAAAATCACACCATTCTGAAACAGTGGACTAGGTCAAGCAAAAATTGCATTAAAGGATTGAAGTAGGAAATAGGTGTTAGTAAATGTAAACTAATACTAAGGGAGAATAAAGTAAGGGAGAATAAAGTGTGGGTTATTCCAAGTAAAAATGGAGCGGGTAATAAAAAAACAGGTTCAAAAGAAGAAAATTATTATTATTATTTTTTAAGGAAAATAAGATTTTATAAAGTTTTGAAATGTAAAAGAATATGGAATATGTAAAGGGGGAAATGAAAGGAGTTTATAACTCCACATCAACTTTTTTTATCTAGTTAGCATACAATAGTTAATGAATGTTAAGGCATGATGGAATATATGGAAGTTAGAGAACAATAAAATAATTGTAAGTTCTATAGTATCGTTGAGCAAACCAACCATTAATAGAAGATAACAAAGTGTTTAAGAAGTAGGTAGTATTGCTCCAAGAAGCATTGAAGGTAGGGAAACATCAATGACAAATCATGAAACAAAGTTGGCAATCTACTAAAAAATCAACAAAAATAGGTATAGGCATGCCAGATCCAAAAGAGGTAAGGGCTAAAAAACAAGTAGCACAAAAAGTAAATACTCACATGATGAAAATGAAAGAAATTATCATAGGTACCACTCAAAGAAGGTCAAATCATAGGCACAAGTATTGAAAGGACCAACAAATAAGACAATGGGAGCAAGAATAAAACATCTCGAGTCACAAGAAAGGGAACACAATGCAAGGCATGAGAGATTTAAAAATATAATTAGCCAATAGGCTACATATAGTGTGAGATTTGAATCTAAAACAAGTCTCATCCCTCCAAACCATTGTTGAGTCATCGGAAAACAAGTTTCAATTGTCGTTTAATGGTAAACCATTCGTCATTTAATGGTAAAAGCCTCCAAAATCTCACTTATCACATAAAAGCCAGATAAATATTGATTTGACAACTAGATGGGAACATTTTATTTCCATTTGCAGTGTTTTTTGTCAATTTGATGGCATCTTTCTTTTTTCATTTGCATTGCTTTATGTTTTAAATTTGTATGCAAATATTTCATAATCATATAATACTTAATTTCTTTAAGGAAAAAAACTAGATTTAAGTTTATTTCATTCTATTATTTAGCACTTATTATTAATTGTTTGATCCAACCACATGCAACTAGAATTTGCAGGGCATCCATACATAAACACATACTCTCTAACATATTAACACACATATAATTTTCTATTGGTGTAATCCTTGAACCTCCTTTAGGTGCAAGGGCTAGTTATTAGAGGGGTGAGAGATTACGGTGAAACTAAAAGTGCACATTCAATCTTACCAATGAATTTCTTAGGGATAAGATACCATGGAAAGGACAAAATTGTCAAACAAGAAGAGTTGGAAAGTTAAAAGAAGAAAGCCATAGACCTATCAATATTGTCATGATGGAAATAGAAGATAAGAAACAACTTTTAAGATAAAGGGTTTTTGAAAGATTCATTTTTCATTCTAAATGAGAACTTAACTCCAATGCAAGAAGAGGTAAGGAGAGAATTGGCTAAGGTGAGGGTAGCAAGGAATGAGGGTAAATAGGCATGACTACAAAATGATAAAGCTCTCATTACGAATTTTATGCCTCAAATCACCTCAACATGGAAGGAAGGTGAGAAAGGGAGGGAAGAAAATCAATGCTAAAAAGGTGTAAAGAAAAACAAACATGGATAAAAAGAGGTGAATATATTGTCATGAGTCATTGAATTCAAGGTAAATAGAAATTATTCCCCCCAAGAGCACATAAAGTCAATTTGTTGGAATCATAAAGGATACCCATGGAGGAGGGGACTTGGGTTACAACCAATTGCTAAAGGAAAAGACACAATTTGACTCATGGAAACCCATGAGCATGATGGTTGCAAGACTCCTACTTTTGAAGGGTATACAAAAATGGTATTTTAGAACAAGGTAGTAGTAAATGACAAAGTTCATGGAGGAATAATGAAAAATTTGAGGCATAAACATTTAGTTGGAAAAACAAGACACAAATAAGTAATGTATTTTCAGTTTAAAATTAAAAAAATAGAAGACACGTCAAAATTGTAGTTTGTTATTTTACCCAATAGGCCTAATTTTTTTACAAAAACTATGGGATGTATGGCAACGATCCTTATATAGCCTTAAAGAGGGTATATCATGGTGTTCTCAACATGGTGAAGTTCTTCTAGGAGAATTTAATGCTAGGATAATAAATGAGAAAACTAGAACTTTACATAGCAAGGAGGATAATAATCCTTTATGGATCAATAAAAAGGAAAATCATTAGTAGGATAGATGTTCAAAGGATAATAGGGGCATTAATCATTTTGGAAAAGAATTACTAGTTTATATGTGGCACTTATGGTTTGATTATCTGCAATGGTACGCATGTAGGTGGAAGAAATCTAGGAATTAAATGCACAAAACCTACAATGATGCAAGTGTTGTTGATTACATCATTTTATCACAAAGTTTGATATGTGGGATAATAAAGTTAGTGATACAAAATATTTCTATGGAGCTAAAATCATATAACAACCTAGTTTGTACAATGTTTTCTTGGTCAAGAATTAATCAAGATATGTTAAAAGAGCAGTTTGATCACCAACACCTAGCAAAGGGGAAAAATCTTATAACCCAAAAAAACTAATCTATCTTCATGGAAGCATTAAGAAAAATAATGCAATAGGAGGAAAAGAGAATACAAGATTTCAAAAGCCACGAGTTGACAAGCATAGTTCAAGAGGCTATTAAAAAGATGTAAAAGGGCAAAAATAGGAAGAGCAAAATAAGTTGTTTTTTGACAAATGTTTGGTTCAATAAGGAGTACAAGGCTACACAGAAGCTCCCAAGAGTTAGGTAAAGAAGAGTTGAACAAAAAAAAATTACAATCATATTGTAAAAGAAAAAAATGAGAGTACATGAAACAAGGAGAAATGAATTAATTTATTTAGAGAAGAATAATCCAAAACTCTTTTCTTAGGAACTTCAACAAATAAATTAGCATGCAAAGAATAACATATCAGTGAAATAATGGCTTGCATATGCAAATAAACTATAAGAGAATGAATCACATGTTAAGGCCCCCATAGTCAACATGACAACAAAATTATTTACTTTGTAAGAGGTTAAGTTATTAAGAGGATGAGAACCAAAAAGGCTTGTGACATGGTTGAGTTATAGGTAGAATACTTGAAATGGGAAAAGAACATCTTTGCCCCTCATATCAAGAAAATTTTCAACATCATTTGACACGAGTTTCCAAGTGATTGTACAATGAACATGGCAATACCTCTTTTTAAAAGTAGTGATGTAAATAATCACTCCAATTATCAAACCATCATGATAAATCCTTTATTTGCAAAGTTCTTCAAAATCATGGTTGAGTACAAGATCATCAAGTGGGCAGAAGAGAAAGATAAGAGGGAAAAAGGACAAGTAGGTTTTAGACCAAAACACTCAACTATAGATCGTGGCATTGCTTTGAGGCATATCATTGAAAACATTTGGAACAAAAAAGGGGAAGCTTATTGTTATTTTTTTGAATTCAAGAAAGCTTTCAACATGCTTCCCGAGAGTAAACTATGGTGTAAAAGGAAGGATATTGATATCCTGGAGTGGTAATAAAGAGAAAATGTTTGTTGCTTTATGAGGAGGTCCAAGTAAGAATTAGTACTTAGATAGGACTTTTAGAAAGTCTTAGGAGTGACATATTTGTAACATACTCACTCATACTACAAAGAGATACGAAAAGCTTCATCCCTTGCAACACATGAAAAACTAACTGTCTGCAAGCTATCATGATGAATCTCTCCAACACTGCATTCACATACTTACTCTAGCTTAACCAAAGCTTTTTGTTAGCTCTGTATCTTCTAGTCTCCATTCCCAAGATATATTGAGTTGCACCTAAATCCTTCATTTCAAACTATGATGACAATTGGGACTTCAAATCTGAAATCAAACTTTTATCTTTCCCAAAAAATGACATATCATCAACATACAATGCAATGATGAGAAAATGATCATTAACAATTTTATAGTAGACAGAATGATCATATTTAGATCTCAAAAATCCTAGACTCAACACAAAGGTGTCAAATTTATGGTACCACATCCTAAGAGATTGCTTAAGACCATACAAAGACTTTTCAACTTCCATACCGGATTTTCTTTACCTTTAGCCACGTATTGTTCAGGCTGTGACATATAGATTTCTTCCTCCAAGTCACCATGAAGGAAGGCTTTTTTCATATCCATCTGCTCCACTTCTAAATCATATGTTGTTGCTAGTGATAATAGGAACCAAATAGATGTCAACTTTGCAACACGAGAGAATATCTCACGATAATCTAGCCCCTCCACTTGTGAATAACCCTTTGTGACCAACCTTGCTTTATGTTTTTCAACACTACCATCAAGACCAACTTTCTTCTTGAACACCCATTTGCAACCAACGAGCTTGTGTCCTTCAGGAAAGGACACCAAATCCCATGTATTATTTTTCTTCAAAGAAACCATCTCCTCATCCATGGCTTTCATTTAGGAATCTACATCACTCATACCCATAGCCTCTTGCACAGTCCTTGGCTCATCTACATTAGCATTCAAAGAAAAAATACAATTTGAATCCAACAATGAATAACCAAACCATTTAGGTGAATAACCAAACCTATCAGGTTGTTGCCTATCTCTCATAGACCTCCTTAATTGCTAAGGTTGAGGTTCTTCTTCTTCAGAACTTTCAGAGCTTCACAAGCTCTCCTCATCATTAGGTCCATTTTGGGCTTCAAGTTCAACTTTCTTAGGGTCAAGAGGAAGATGAACCACATCTTCTTTCTTTTGTTCGTCTATAGGCTACAAAATAGTGGAAGAAGGTTTCATCTCTCTGAAGATAACACTTTGACTATAGAGAACCTTTTCGGCCACTGGATCCCAAAGCTTGTACCATTTCAAACCAATACCATATCTGATGAAGATACATTTAACAACCTTGTTTTCCAACTTTTACCTTTTCTCCCTTGGCACATGAGCATATGCCTCGCAACCAAACACACGAAGATGTCTCAATGAGGGCTTCTTGCTCGGCCACACCTCCATAGGTGTCTTCTTAACAAGAGTTGATGTAGATATGCTAACCAAATAGCACGTACTGGCAACAACTTCAACCCATAACTTTTGTTCAAGGCTAGTTGCACTTAGCATACTCCTAGCCCTCTCCATCAACGTCATGTTCGTCCTCTCTGCAACTCCATTTTGTTGAGGGCTATATGGAATTTTATTATGCCTTTCAATCCCATGTTCTTTACAAAACTTATCAAAATTTGCAGAACAAAACTCACCACTATTATTAGTCCTCAAACACTTAATCTTCCTACCAATTTGATTTTCTACCAAGGCCTTAAACTCCTTAAACCAATTGAAGACTTCAAATTTACTTCTGAGAAAATAAATAAATGTCCTTCTACTGTAATCATCTATGAAAGAAACAAAATATACAGATTTTGATAATGAAGGAATATTTACAAGACCAAAAACATCATAATGCACATAGTCCAAAACTCTAGAAGATTTTTGAGAACTGTGATAAAACTGAACACAATTTTGCTTTCCATAGACACAATGTTCACAAAAATTGAACTCAAGATTACAATTATTAAGCCCCTCAACAAGGCATTTATTTTTCAGGATTCTCAAACCCTTTTCACCAGTGTGACCAAGTCTTTGGTGTCAATGCATTGTCTTCTCAGCAGGTAACTTCATCTCCAAAGCATGAGCACCCTTGGGTATCCAAAAAGCACAACCATCAAAAGTGGATGCAACTTTCTTTTTTGCTACCGTTTCCAATGGTGAGGATAGTGACTTAGAAGTTCTTTTCTTCTTTTCCACAAAAGAACTATTGCACTGAATTGTGCATGCATCCAACCGAAACAAAGTTCCTATCCAAACACTCCTAGCAAGCACCATAGCTCCTCTTATCATCTTGCATCCTCCATTCAAGAAGACAATCTACACACCCACATCATTCAACTTACAAAAAGAAGGTTTTGTACCAAACCAGAGATATGCAAGACACCATCGATCCCCTTCACTCTACCATCTAGGAATCTTATCTTGACTCTTCCACGACCAACAACATTTAGGTGAGAGTCATCACCCAGGTACACCTTCCCCCATCATAACTTCCATACTTAGAAAACCAATCTTGATGTGAAGTCATGTGGAAAGAAGCACCAAATTCTATTGTCCACACATCTTGCGATGCATGCATTGCCAAGGCAGTGAAAAAATAATCTAAATCATCCTGAGAGGATATATTAGATTCAAAATCATATAATGTCTTCTTTTTCTTATTTTTCTCCTCCTTACAATCTTTGTGGAATGACTAGATTTATCACAATTCCAACATTTCACCATGGTCTTACCAAGAGACTTAGATCTTCCATGGGATTTGGATTATGAATTCTCTTGCTTCGTGTTCTTCTTTTTCCCTTTTTCTTTCATTCTTCCTCGAACCACCAAAGCCTCCTTAGTCGTTTCAGAAAATTTTCTCCTCATCTCTTCAGCTAGCAATGATTCAACCACTTCATCCATGTTAAAGGTGGTAGTGGTACTTCCAATGGCCATGACAAGGTGGTCCCAAGAATCCGATGGTGAGCACAACAAAGTAATGCAACGATCCTCCTCCATTTTCACACCAACGGAGTTCAACTAAGAAACTAGCATGTTGAATGCATTCAAGTGATTTGTGACAGATCCTCCTTCCATCTGCAGAGAATACATCTTCTTTTGCATGAACAACTTATTTACCAAGGATTTAGCTTGATAAACCTAGGCAAGTTTCTTCCAAAGAAGTGCAACAGTCTTCTCTTCATGAATGTTTAGGAGTATTGAATCAGCTAAATAAAGTCTTATCATACCCTTAGCCTTCTGATACATCAAATCCCAATCTTCTTGTTTCATGCCTATTGGCATTTTTCCAAAAATAGTTGTCCACAAGTTGCGATCTACTAGCATTTCTTCCATCTTGAGCTTCCACAACTCAAAGTTACCTCCGTTAAACTTTTCTATCTCAAATATACCAGATGTGCTCACCATCTCCTTCCTACAACAAGGTTAACACACACTTCTGCAACATGCTCCCGCTCAAATAAGATTAGTACAAAAAATCCTTTAACCCACAATAGGAAACAGACGTGATCAAGCTCTAATACCAACTGAAAGGAAGCCAGGTACGTGAAAAAGCTTCCAAAACCAATCTATTAGAGGAGAGAATGTGCAAATTTCTACAATTTCAAACCCTTATTCAATTACAATAAAGAAAATGCACATAAAAAGTAACATAAATAGAATCAAAGATACAACAAAAAACACATAACACCAAATATACATGGGGAAAACCCTTATGAGAGAAAAAACACACACTCCAAAATCATTATCTATAAACAATGGTTACAATACACTTGCAATGCAAGCTTCTACAAGAGTTTGTTTGTGTTACAATTCTGGAGTAAATCTGATAGCATAACGATATCTCAACACAACATCATACAACTCCAAAGCACAAGTGCTCGATATATAAGAGCTTACAATGCATAAATTAGAAATTTCTAAATCAACTTCCAAGGGATAAAATGCAACATGGAAAGTGCCAAAACCACTACACATGCATAACAATAAGTTTCCAATTGTCACGACATGCAACACTGCAATTGCCAATTATTACTAAACTTGCACATGTAAAACTTACACTTGCCAAATAATAACTGCACCTCAAAAACTCACATTCCATGCAAAATCAACACAAAAATAGAAAATTCCTTCATTCACAACTCCACTTGTAAATGCAACTTTCCAACTCGACTCCTCCTCAGAAATAGAAACTACAAGTTGTAACTCACAAGACAATGTGAGATAATTGCAACATTAAATATTTAAAAAATCAATGCTACAAAAATATTAAAGATTGAGACACCTTCATTTTCCTAACATCCACTTGTCCCATTAACAAGGGGATATTAGCAAATTATTAATGTAAAATAAATATTTAATAATACTAATACAATATGAACTATATAACAATTCCTATATAAATGAAAGGTTGAATGATTTTGAAATACTAACAATCAATATTTGAGAAAGATGATAAAATAAATTGTTATTTTGGTATCCTTGATCCTCTAAAATGTTTATTACAACTTTAACATATATGGTTACTGTTACCTATTTTCCACCTACAGGCTCAAATAAGGAATAACACTTTTTCTAAGAGGTATTCATTCTAAGATTTGATCATGTATTTTATGCCCTAGTATGAAAACATTTACTTTGATCCCATTCATGAATAAATATTGCATTTTTATGAAGAAGAGAGAAGCAAACTCATACACCATAAAGTATCTTTTTTAAAAATATAAATTTTTATTCATCAAAGTATTCAAACTGCTTCACACAAGCCGTGAAACTAGCCAAGGAAAATAAATTCAATGCTTGAATTTATAAAATGAATACATGTGTGAACAAAAAAAAAAAAGAGTCATAAGGGGGCCAATCATTGCCTAAACGATTGGCGGTGTTGTTGTTGCTTTGACTTTGTGTGTTTCTACTACCATTACTACTCCCGCTTTCCGCTCTCCAAGTGCAAGATCCTGAAATAACAACAAAAATGAAGTTAGATCCAAAGGATCTAAGCAATAACTGGCCTATCATCATTATACCCCACACATGCATTAACATTGTCCAAATCCAAACATTGCTTTATTTTTCTAACTAGTTTGTGTCATATGCAGCAAAAGAATATCAGTGACACTTGGATGTAAACATGGATCCCACAAGGGTTCGAGCCTAGCGTGTCATTGAAAAACAGGTATCAAGCATGAATAAACATGAAGAAAATGCAGTATTAAATGGACATGTACATCTATTTCATGAAACCTTTTGTTGTATCCAAATGCAGTTACACATGTATAAGCATACAAGAACCATCTTGTGATGAATATCAACTTAAAAAAAACAAAGATTTTAGGGGCAGTGACATGCAAAATGGAGCAGCCATGAAGAGTGGATCTTACAAATAAAAGGTATATGTATGGTCGTAGCCCAAAGAGAAGGAACAAAATAAACAAAAGAGTCTTCGAATCTTGGTAGCCATAGAGAATGAAACCCGTGGTCACGAGCAAAGAAAAACATCATTTTTTTTTCATGAAGCAAAATGTCATGAATCAAAGAGCTGCAGGAGGCCGCGGCCATGAGGAATTGTTTTTCTTTTATTTGATACTCAGAAATATAATAAAGCGACAGGAAGAGCTTACCTTCAGTTTTGTTCGTGGTTTTGTTAAGAAGAAATGCCTTTTTGTGCAGAAACCCACCATGTTTTCACCTGCATAAAAATCAACAAAACCATCAAAGACCGAGCTACATAAGAAGCTATTGCCAGCCACATAAAAAGTTATGAAAGTCACGACATCTTTAGGAGGGCACACAAAAATATAAGGAAATGCTTACCAATATATAAATCATGAAGGAGAATCCACATAAAGTACAGAGTGATGCCTCCACTTGGCTAAGTCTTCTATCAAAAACCTCTAAGAAGTTCTGGAAAACCTTGGTGTCAGCAGACTTGGCTTCTTCAAGAAGCTTCAACAAAATAAAATGAATGAATTTTTCATTCCTTTGTTTTGCTTTAGGGTTAAGACCCTATTCTGTGTGGTCAACCAAGTTAGGTTTGTTGTTTTTCTTTTAAAATTCGCATTGAAGGTCATGATTATCTAAGTCATTTTTGACTTAGTAATCCCTTTATTTGGAGATCTATATCGATGCATGGAGTGGAGAGTCTTATTTTTGCAATATATTGTAAAATGTTTAAATATAAATGATGTTTTATAAGTCATTTAATTTAAACATTATCTTTCGAATGCAAAATAGGAATATGTGCTTTTGTGACTAAGTCATGAATGGATAAGGATATGTTTGTACTTATGACTTGGAGGGCATCTTGGGAGGTTAGATCAGTTTGCCAACATGAGGAGGGTATCTAGGAAGGTTGGAGAAGATTCAGGGGTCAGATTTGACTTCTCCCAAGCAGTTAGGATGCCTTTATTTTCAGTTGGAGTGTTTTCAGAGGTTGTTTTGTTGAATCATAGGGTGGCTAATGACTTGGGGAGAATTTTCCCATGTATCTGACTTCTTTTTGGAGAGTGGAGTGTCCTATTTTGGGGGCTATTTTTCCTGGATCTGACCCTGAGTGGTTGAGAGTTGTATTTATGAGTTTTGAAGCTCATTTTTCTAGTGAGTTCTTCTACATTGTATGACAAAGACTTTTGGAGACTTCTAGTACCAGAGTTTGTGTTCTTTTGGTAGTTGTAACTCATGATATTTTGAGGACATCCTTACAGTTGTTTTTTTTTATAATTCAAGAGCTTTTGGGACCTACTTTAGAGTTCACTTTTGTATGCTTCTATTTTCAATTTGATGTTTCATGCTGAGATTTCCAGTAATCCTACATGTTATGTCTTGGAATCGTGTCTTAAGTGGAGACCTTGCAGCTAAATAGGTTATAGATTGTGAAGTTTTATCTAGTTCAAGCCTGGTTAGTTGTGAAGATTTTTATCTTTTCCTACTAATTCAAAGTTCTGAAACTGGTTTAATACCTATCTATGAAACATTTTTATTCGGCTACTCATATGCCAAAGTTGTGTTTTATGCGCTTTGTATTGTCAACTTTCACTATTATGTGTTGTTGAATCAAGATATCATCATAGTTTCAGTGTATCACCTTGAAACGTTTAAGTATCTAGTTGTTTATTATTTAGTTTTCTTCCTATCCTTTTCCCCTTCAAGTTTTCAGAGCGATTTAAGTGCATTCAGGTGATTATCTTAATAGGAGCCGGCCTAGAACCCAGAGGTTTCACTTCATTCCAAGTGTCCCACATAGAAGTGAATCCAATGTTTTACCAAAATTGTTGAAACTTGTCAAGTTCAGAATCGGGTGAAAATTTTGGTAAGTAACAGTTACATTATTACTCTATGATTTTATATCATTAAAAAATTAGAGTTAAAAAAGGTTATATAAGATTTTAGCAATTAGGCTTAGAAATTTAGATAGTTGTAGTTGTGATACACACAACTTCTCCAATGTAAATGCTAAAAAATGTTTTCTATTTGACCAAGTCTAGATTTTATAAAAGGATGAAGACAACAAAGGTTTTTCATGTTTGAAAGAGGTAATTTTTTTAAAAATATCCATTTAAAATATTTTTGGTTTTATCCTTGATCAAAATTTAGTTGGTCATTGAAAAAGATATCAATTTTCAAAAGAAAATTTTTATTTATTTTTATATTACAAACATAAATTAGGAAGCACTAAGATTTGTTTTGAGATTTTTTATTTGAATTACAAGTACAGCAACAACCTTGGCAAGAGTTTTCAAATTATTTATTTTATTTTTTATTATTATTATTATTCTTGCAAACACAAAGAAATTGCCATGGGGCACTAAGGGAAAGAAAACACATCATAGATGAAAAATAAAATTATATTTTTAAGTTAGTAATAGTGGCTAGTGTTTAATAGGTTGGAATTCTTGAAAAGGGTAGGTAACATCAATAGAAAGGAGTGACACTATTATAGGAGGCACCTTGTGGGGAGTACAACCCCATAGGATCACTATCAAGAGGAGTCGACCCCTTCGTGAAGGTCATGCCTTGCATAGTGAGTATTGTGCCCATGGGAGGGGGTTTCAACCTCTATTCTTTGAATATATATATATATATATATATTAATATTTTTTGGTTCAATATACATATTTTAATGGTTTAAAAAGAAAAAAAATCAATAGCTATACTTGGAAAGTGCACAACTAGACTCAATGACCTTCATTACCAACATATTTCAAAATGAGAGTTTTGAAGAGTATTGAAAAGGAAATTTTGTCAAAATATTATAGTTGCAACAATTCTAGAAGACATGTATGAAAAATGTTGAAGCATAGACAAGGCACGTGAACTATTTGATGGATTTCCTAAAAATAAATTCATGGAATGTAATGATTACAAGGTATCTTCAAAATGGATTTAGTGTAGGAAACTTGTTGGAAATCCATGGAATGCCATGATTGCATGGTATCTTCAAAATGGATTTAGTGTAGGCAAGTTGTTAAAAAATACAATGATTAGATATTTGTATAAATATGGAAGGATATGATCTATTTCCTAGAGGTTATTTTTATTGGTCTGACAAGTCAACATTTGATTGTAACAAAATACATATATAATTTTAAATTATGTTATGAAAAAAAATAGACAATAATTTGTTGGCTTTGATAACATTTTGAGTTTAAAAAATTAATGTGACTAATATTATAAAATAATATTTATAATTTTACTATAAATATGTTCATCTATAATTAAATTTAATATATATGAGACTGATAATACATAGTTTATGTGGGAAAACCCTAATATTAAAAAAACCCACAAACAACACCGTTTCATTAAGAACACTTACATAAATTTCTATTTAAAAAAAAAGAGAACAAAACCTAGGGCACCAATTCTCCTCACTTTCATTTGAGCCACAATTTACTCTCTTTGTAGATTGAATTTAATTAACCTACCCATTTCATTTATTCTCATTGAGAGAATCATCCCTTAAATATAGGGAGAAGGGAAGGTAAAATACTTGAAAGGGTATTTGTCACACCTTTTCAAAAACCATTTTTTGTAAACAATTAATAATTTAATAACTATATGGTATTTAAATAATGTTTTATAGATAATTTGATTTGTAAAAGGTTAATTTACCTTATATTTAGAATGGTGTAAATGTTATAGAGGTTTTGGCCCCTAACAATATTATGTTCTAACAACAACTCATCTCAAAACTAGAGCACATTCAGTTTCTCAAATTCACTTTAATATGAATGAGCTATTGGTACACAATACTAGACTTGCAAAAAGGTATATGACAAAATCTATCAATGTTAATTTGACTAGTTCACCTTAATATCAATATTTGCATAACTTTTTAAACTTCACTCAAGAATTTATGCCATCATGACACTAATAAGCATTCTATGAATTTATCATGTTCTTTGCATGGGTTTTTGCAATCCAATATTATGTATAGGAGTTATGTACATTCCTTGATAAGGCAACACATGTCCATCTACACACTCTCCTTTCAACATTAGAGTGTAGGGATCAACATACCTCAATATTTGCAGGTATCCACAACCAAAACATCAATTCAAAAAATATATGCCATGGCATTTTTATTATCATCAACCACACATTTTTACACCTAGCCACACACCTAAGTCCAATCACACATATAGGGAATTCTCACACCTCTCAAAATGGGAACAATGGTACACATACACTCATCTTTTTTGATGTCAAATTATATCAATTATATGCATCCTTTAATATAGTTCTTGGTTCACTTCTAGATGTAATGGGGACCATTACTCTTGAAGAAAGGGAATATGATCTAAGTACAATATCATGCATTAATTCAAGAAAACCCTACATTGCATCTCATTCACCATTCCCTTGTGTGATAGTATAATGCTAAAATGTCTCTTGTATAGATGTACATACCATAGTTATACACAACCAAATAATGCAACAACACAGACCTTATAGTTGTGCCAACTTAAGATCTCTTTACATGCAATCTTCAATATCTTTTCTAGTACCTCCTCAAACATCATGCATTATATATACTTTATAATTATCCATATTATGTGTCATTTCACATGCTTTACCTTTGTGAGTTCACATTGGACCATAAATATGTGACACATGGAACAACATCATCCACGTCGTATGCTTCCATATGTGCATGACACTTGGTGAACCTTGTGCTACATGAATTATCTCCATAAAAGTATAATAGTTGGCACCATATATGTTGAAATTTATCATCATTCCCATTAAATATTCGTATATAAATACATGTATTGTACATGTTGTAAAGTAGTTAGAAAATATCTAAAGCATAGAATAGTCCCTCCAAATTCTATTGGAAAATTAGATGGGTGTGTGTTGCCTTATTTGATCATAATAAATTGCATTCCTAGCCTTATTATTTATCATTCTCTATAGCCTATTCCATTTATGAATAGGACATAATACTTATCACAATTTTATCATGAATTTATGATGGTTTCACACTTCAAGCATGCTACTTGGAGTTGCCCTATTTTCCATTAGCACAACCCTAAAATCTTATACTTTACTAGCTAATGTGTAGAGTTGTCCTTTAATTCTAGCCACAAATTAAATCACATAGTAATGTTCTAACCAACTCAACATAGTGGTGAACTTATAGTGCATCAAGGAAGAGGATCACACCACTACACATACTTATATGAGTAAGTGCAAAGAGACCCTCAATGATAGATCAAAGGTTTGTAATAATATATTAAAAAGAAAGAGAACTAATGTATGTGTAGTGAAAAAATTTCAAAAGAAAAGAAAAAACAAACATAATATTGTTATGGTGTAAATTTGCATCCTTGTGAAATTTCCCATAATATACCCTTAATTTAGCCTTTTAACATTGATAATGCTAAAACCCGCCACCTTAAGCTTTTTTTCCTATCTGTGTTTCGTCATTTTTGTCGATGGAGGGAATTTTGACTAGGATGCTTTTGCGCACTGCACGAATGTCCTTGATGAATTCCCAAGTCAATGGACATTGGGATGTTACATTTCATGGCATTTGCAAGTTGTAACTCCTCCTGCGACTACAAACTTTCTTGAAAACGTCTCTTTTGCCTCCAAAAATCCATTTTGAACTCAATTCTCTATTCTATTCAATCTCTCTCACATTCTACACAAGTTTCATTCTTGCAACTTCTCACTTCACTCTCTCCATTATTGCTTCCATTATTTCTACACCATCTTCTTGCAGGTTTCAAGCTACTAGCACTACGTTCTTGCATGTTCATCTTGTGCCCTCAAAGCTACCATCCTTCCTCTCGGCTTCTTCAATCTCATAGAAGGGAGGGAATTTTATTGCATTATCAATATTATAGTTAGCATATAGATTGTCTTTGATTTCTATACATATTTTCTACTTCTTTTCTTTATCATCTTTTATGTATTATGGTCTATTGGTTGTCCGTGGAGGTGGAAACACCAAAGCGGGGGTTTGACTGAGGCAAACTCCAAAACACAACCCCAACATTTTTTCGGTCTTCGTGTGTGCAGATACTTCATTCATGTGGAGCTTGTGGGAGGCTAGACTTGCCGTAAGTTGGATTTCTACTACCCTTTCTTGTTATCTCATTCGTAGTTAATTTATCGCATTTATAGAATTCTTCTTATTAGGCTACTTATCATTTTTATACATTCATAACATTCTGTCGTTTCTAGTTAAATTGTCAGATTGAAGTTCTTGGGTTGTTACCACACCCTATGTGTTTCGAGTTGTGAACTCTACTCTCTATCTATACAAGACACTAGTGTGCCATAGAGACACCAACGTGCCACATTTTCATCCTTGACCCGTGCTACCATCCTCTGGTCAAGAGCCAGCTAGTTCATTATCCAAGACCTTTGTGCTTTGTTCACCCAATTCCTGAAATCCCTTATCCTAAAATCCCAAAAACATAGATTATCTTCTCCTTTGTTTGTCATCTCATCTTTTAACCTTTGTCATTGAGGTGACTGAGGGAAATTCGCTCCCTTTAGACCCTATTTATCATGGGACTTGGGAGCAGTGAATCCCCTCCTTCACATTATAGTGAACTCGACGTGAACCATCCTTCTCCTTGTGTCCTTATTTCATAATTTTTTTCTCACATGTAGTTGGTAGTGCATTGTGATGCTCTTTATGAGCTTTAGGACCTAGTCAACTACCTTTGGTCATGTTGTTAGGAGTTATTGAAATCTAGACATGGGATCTAATAATTTTAGTCCTCCCCATATTATTCCATCCTTTAAGGATTTTTTTGTTGGGCTTTCCACCAAATATACTCTTCCTATCATTGAAGGTAGGACTCATGTTCCTATCCCTCTTGCCTCACCTACTACCTTTGCCTCCTCTTTGAAAGATGAATCTACTCTATAGGTCCTTGTGTAGTAGGTTTACTCCTTAGAGTCTTGTAGAGCTTGTGGGATTCTTGGTAGGAGATCAAGATTTTTCCCACACATCTCTCGTGGTTGAAAATTTGAAAGATCTAGTGATGAAAGAACAAAGAGGTCTAGAGCTCCTTCGTGGTATTTTTGATATTGTAGAGACTCGTGTTCCCTCTTACAACTCTACCTTGAGTGCTACTTAGGATGTGGGATTAGGGATGGCTAGAAAATAGCTAGAAGTCCTAATGCCTGAGGTGTCGGTGTGCATGATTGATGCAGGTCCCTTTATCAAGCAGGATAGTACAATCAAAGTAAATAAGGTACCTTTAGGCTTTAATCATTCCACATCTGGAGCTCAGGAAATTGATGTCGGTACCTCTATCAACGTTGGTGTTGGTGCCTCCTCTAGTGTTGATGTCAGAGCCCCTAGTGGCATTGGTGCTAAAGGCTCTATCAGTACAGGTGTTGGTGGTCATGCTAGTGGCTTAGTTGGTCATACTTTGTCTACTGATTTGGTCCTCAAAGCTCTTTTATAGAATAGGGGATGCATTCATAATCAATTAGTGAATTTGACCAGTTCCTCCTCCCAACCCATGTTTCAACCTTTTTCTCATCATAGCCCTCTTTCCATTTCCATTTTGAATACTCTTATCCCTTAAGGTGTGGAGTTCCTGAAATTCAAAAAGTATAATGGTCATGGGGATTCATTGATGCATGTCTTGTCCCTCAATGCATTGTGCACTAATTTATTTCATAATGATGCACTTTTGGCCAAGTTATTCTCATGTTCTCTAAAGGATGCTGCATTGGAATGGTATTGTGCCTTGCCTGACAATTCTATTTTCTCTTTTGATCAATTAGTCAATTAGTTTCTCCAACAGTTTCAGGCCAACATTGAGCCAAAGATCTCCTTCAATGATCTCATTCGATGAAAGAAAGGAACTCACAAGAAGTTGATTGACTTCATAGCTCGGTATCTGGCTATTTTTGTTTAAATTTCCCATCCTTTTCTTGACTTTGATGTTCAAAAATTGCTTATCGGGCACTTGCAGCCTGCGTTGTAAGAAAAGTTTATTGTAATGAAATATCCTTCTTTTATCCATTTGTGTGATGTTTTGAGAGAGTATCATCAAGCGATTGTCTAGTTCAGGGATTCATCCTTGCACTCCCACCAGGATAGTGAATTAGTCATGTCAATCTCTAGCAAGAACAAGGCTATGGAAAACACGGTCTTCATTCCATTAGATAAAAATGCTCCAAGACATAATAGAACTTCTACAAAATCATCTGAATCATATAATAGCATTCTGTAGAAGTTATTAAAGGATAAAGTAAGAACATTTCATGAGATTTGACCATTGTCTGATTTGTATCCTCAATGGTATGACTCTCAAAAGTTTTGTCAATACCACTAAGTTGCTGGATGATACCAAAAGATGTGTGCTCCTACATCATGTGATTTAGGGTCGCATCAATGATGGGATTACCCGCCTTGATGTAGAAAAGAAAATTCTAACAAGTCTGTAGAAAATCCTAACAACCAGCTACAGATATACAGAGATCCTTTCTCATCACACTCGACTAATTTGGTTGTTCCTTATTCATCATCTTCTGATCTTGCCCCATCTGAATATGTGAATGTGATTTCATTCACTCCTATTTCTCCTGCAAAGCATGTGAATTTTGTACTTGATATTGCATTCACCCCACACGATCTTCCCTTGAACAAGGAGCTTTCTTCACTCTATGTTCTATCCCAAATCAATGGTAACAACATCACGGGTGTTATGGTTGATATATCAAGCCATGTGAACATTATCATAGAGGAGGCCTTGTTTATTAATAAATTACATAAGGAGAAATATGATGAGTCATAGGCTACCCTTCACACTCATGATGGGTTCTCTATTGCACCTATGGGCATAATTTATTTGTTAGTCCTAATGGGACCTAAGGTTGTGGATGTCCCACTTGTTGTGATCCTGGAGTCTAACATATTTAGAGCAAGGTTGGGCATTCATGGCTAGCCTCCATGAATGCAGTCACTTCTATGACCCACAAGTGTTTGAAGTTTCCCCATGAGGGTATCGTGCACGTTGTCCAATATACTGGATACAAGCCACTGGTAGCACGTGGGGGATTCTCACTTGACCATTTTTGGCCCACCCCATTCAGACCTCTCCCTCTTAAGGAGATCTTTTGTACAAATATGATTACAAATATAATATTGGGGGCTCAATAGCGAAGGGTGGTTTTCCCTTGTCTACTTATGTTATTTTTCTAAAGGCCTCTCTACGTGCACAACAACAAGCTTGATATTTTTCCCCTCCAAAGGGGAAGGATAAGCTTGCTCTTGCCCTTGGGCCTTCCCCTTCTAGTTCTTCTTTTGCACCTTTAGCTTCCTCTTCCCAACCCTTGGTGGTGTCCCCTATTCCTTCTACTATGCCTAGCATAGGAAAAGGAAAGGTGCCCATGTTCTTTAGCTTCTTTTTTCACCCATGGTGCCCTAAACCACCCTTTATGGCATGGGGAGGCATTTTTTTGGCCTATGCGACCTCTGTTTATTCCTCCACCTACTCCTAGAGCAAGGAAAGGAAAGAGGCTTGCCACTAAGACACATGCTATTGTTTCTACTCCTAGGTCTCTTGCTCCTCCTGCTTCTCCTGAGTAGACCACCTGTTATGCCTTGCATAACCACCCCATCTTTTGCCTTGGTCAAAATGGGTCCCCCTTGTTGTTCTTTATCTTTAGTTGTTTTT
The DNA here is from genome assembly GCA_007115665.2 of Sequoiadendron giganteum. Classification (NCBI taxonomy): domain Eukaryota; kingdom Viridiplantae; phylum Streptophyta; class Pinopsida; order Cupressales; family Cupressaceae; genus Sequoiadendron; species Sequoiadendron giganteum. The sequence goes on along the minus strand of CM021108.1, from coordinate 432,338,757 downwards.
CAAATAAATTTTGGAGTCGTTTGCTTCCAACACTTTGTTTATTTTTGGTTTAGTCTGGCGGAAGTGGAAGCGGAACTGAATTGGGTTCTGAAAGTTCAGTTGAAACTCGTTTCGGGCCCCATCCTGACAGTCTTGCTTTCTTTTGGCTTTTGTTTTTGTCTTTAGTGGACCCGGAGTCGGAGTGGGTGTTAAGTTGGTCTTTTATCGAAAATTGCAAAATCACGATCAATTCCGCCCCCGCCTCCACTATTTCAACTTTTGGTTTTAGTCTGGGTCTTTGTGTTTAGTTTTATTCTGTCGGTCTTTTTCTTTCCTTTTTGTGTTTAGTTTTGGTTTTGTGTTTGGTTGGCGGAATCGGAATCGGAATGGGAACAAAGTTAAGAAATTTCTTAAGTTTCTAAATTAGTTTCCATTCCGACTTCGCCCTCATCGCTTTTGGGTCGTTGACTTTTTGACTAAAGTTGCACTATAGAGAAGTTTTCGTTCTCTTTCAGTTTTGACTCCGCCTTAACTGCATTTAATGCATTAATGACATCTGCTCGTGTAGGTAGAAATCTTCATTTTTACCTTCATTAAGGATTAAATGAATTATTATTATCATTGTTAAGAGATTAAGGAGCACGAGAGAGCAACGACGGAGTTCGTTTGAGCAAATTGATTGAAGGAGGAGAAGACTGTTGCGAGCGAATCAATTCAGAAGGTTAGCTGGGTTCTTGTGTATTCGAGGTAGGGTCTCATGTCATTGTTGTTCTTTGTTTATTTATTGTCGTGTTTGTTATATCTGCTCATGCTTTGAATCATTTCATTTTAAATGAATTCATGGTTTTTGGTTTGTTTGTTCGAGTAGGTTCTTGCTTTATTTTGTTTGTCTGATTGTGTTCTTCACATCTTTGCTTTTGTTTTTAGTGTTTTAGGGCGTGGTCGCTTTCACGATTTAATCGTGATCGCGTCGTGCTATTTTGATTTGCAGTAGGTTGGTTTAAATAGAGAGTTTAAGTAGCGTTGGTTTAAATTAGGGATCTACAGTGAGGTAGATTAAATTCATGTTTTTTACAGTGATTTAGAGTGAGTTGAATCTCATTTTTTTATTTAAGGTTTTGTCGTGCTTTCAAACTGGTAAAATGGTAAGGTTTAAAATTCGTGCCCTAGTTTTATCATGTTGTTTCTAGATTAGGGTTTCATAGGTTTCTGTGATCACATTTAAATGATTAAAATATGATGCCCTAACATACAATTGTTCCTAGGGTCATATGGGTATAGTCTTATTTAAGCCTCTTTTCATTTAATACGACCTTGGTTTTAATCATGGAGTTGTGTGTTAGATTGATGAAATATTTGATGACATCATGGTCAACCTAGGCAGAGATAGGATCATAATTGATCTTGAACTTGAGAATTCTGTTTTGCAAAAGGTATCGATTCCATTTCCATCCCGTCTCCAGCTCTGCCATATAATGAGAAGTCTTCTTTTGAAATAACGATAACCTAGACGGAAGCAGAGGCGGAATGGAAATAGAATATGAAAATATAAAAATATGAAGAAAACAAAATCCCTTTTTCATTCCAATCCCGGTTTCGATCACCTTCCTGGTTTTGACTCTGAGCCCGTTCATTGTTAGTGAAATATCTATATTAGTTTTGGCTCCGAGTTTGGCAGTGTTGTAAAAGAGACTGTTTAGATTATGTTTCTGTCTGGTTCCGCCTTTGGTGCATATATGAAAGGTATGGGTTTTTAAGCATGTTTTGTGATGATATTTAAAGACCTAATTAGAGGTTTTGCTTGCAGGAAATTTGAAAGAGGTTAGGAACATCAGGGGAAGCTGCTCAGAGGAACCAACCTGCAGGAACATCAAAGGCATCACCAAAACCAAAGAAGTTGAAGCCAGAACAATTGCCTTACACCTTGAGGTATAATCACAGGAGTCTAGTTATCAAACTCAGCAAAGTGGAATCCGACTGGTTAGTACAACTTTGAGGAGGCATATGGTGAAACATTCACTGAGGATGCGATGCCTAGAATGAAGAAGATTGTTAAGTCTGGATTGGCTAATATAACTTTCTTCCCTTTGTCAGTCCAATATCTAGAATTGATCTTAACTATAGCTAGTGCCTATAATCCTGCTACAAGACTATGCATGGATTCACAAAACAATGTGATCATCAATCTTACTCCTCAAGCATTTCAAGATATATTTAATGTCCCAGATCCTAAGAATTTGGTGCAGTTGGATGAGGCAGAGGATTTGGAGAAATATATTGAATATAAGGACTCCAATAAGTCTCATTTAAACAAAAAGTGGTTGAGCACAAAAAAAAAATCTTTAAGTAAACTTGCAGACCAGCCAAAGAGGGCAGATTTCTATAAGGAGGTATCAAACCTAATCATGATGCTGTCTAGGGCCTTTGGGAAGAGAGATACATTTCGGTTCAAGGATTGGATGTTTCCTTTCATCCAGACTATCTTAAATGGAGCCCAGCAGTTTGACTGACCGATGATTGTGTCAAATGCTGTTCATGATCAATTAACTAATGTTAGGTAGACCAAATCTTTCTTTATGACTTCTTAAATTGTATATGCCACAACAAGGTTGGGTGTTTTCCCAGGTTTGAATAGAGTGGGAATAATGGGAGCCTTGGATGGACAAAAGAAGGTATGGGAGCACTATGACCAATTATCTCTTCAGGTTGCTGAGACTCATTTCAAAAGAGTCAATGATGCATTTTTATATGTGGTCATCAATCAATTGAATGGGGATGCAGGGTACCGGTTGAGTCAAGAAGCCATGGCATTCATTGTTGAACGGGGATGTTGGTACATTCAATACCTCAAATTCACATATTTCAGGTTATTTGGTTTTGAAGGCCATCCACATTTTCTCCCAAGGTGCTGCAATAATAAAATAGTGTTGATGGAGTTTGTATATCAGGCTCTTAGAGTTAATGCTCGGTTTGGGATCAAACATAAAACTGGATGTCATAAGTTCCCCATGAAGTTGGGTGAATATAGCTGTCAACACTTGGTAGGACAAAGGTGGTCTATAATGAATTGATATAGTTGAAATTGGGATTATACACAGCTCGTAAGTATTTTGATCCAAAGGGTAAGATGCATGCCTTGTTGCCTTTGGTGTTTACTAAACATTTCAATTTATTAGAAGACTTCTGGAGTGATCGACAAGATGAGTATGATCTAAGGAAGAAGAATTATGAAAGATTGTCTGTTTCACTCATGTCAGAGCTAGGTGTTAAAGAAAACATTCCTGATGCATTGGTGGATAATGGAATTGTCTTGGATCCATCCTATGAAGCTTTGAATATTGGCACCAAGGGTCTGGATCCAATTGATTGGAATGCTGAAGAAACCATTGATACTAAGAAGATTGGAAGGACAGTATTGGATAGGAGTGTGCAGTGGTTAATGTTAAGAACTCAAGCTCCTCAAGGACCAGTCCTTAAGAAGGGTAAGGGATATAAAAGGATTAAAAGGAAGACACCTCCCAAAGAACCATTGGAATTCCTTCCTCCAGATATTGATGAGATAGAACTTGAGGCGGTAGATGATGAAGAGGAAACACAAGAAGGAGATGTTCCAGTAGGATCTGTTGTTTCAACACCTACATTAGGTGAATCATCCGCCCAAGTCCCAATTACGAGGAAGAAGAGTAAAGAAATTCAAGAAGGAGCTCTTCATAGCATGGCTGAAACTGCTAAGGGAAAAGAAATGGAGAAAGAAGTTTTGGAGGTAGGGACAACTTCAGATGAGACTCTATCAGAAAAAAGATATGCAAGAGAACATGCCTCTAGAAGAGGATATTGAGCAGATTTTGACACACGAAGATCAATGGAAGTTGTTTGGAGATGAGAAAAGAGATTCTGATGCAAGGGCTGTAGTGCAGAAGCAAAAGGAAATTGATGCTAAGGTACAAGCTGATGCTATACTACATCATCAACAATTGAAGGCTAAACAAGTTGAAATTAAGGCAGTAGCTGATGAAGTAGAGAAACAAAGAAGGCAACAAGAACATGAGCTCAAAGTTAAAGTAGAGAATGACAATTTGGAGCTAATACAGAAGATTCATGACCTTGAGGAGGAGAAAGCAAGGAACCGAAGGGAAAGAGAAATCTTGGTTGCCAAGCTAAAAATTGTAGAGGAAGCTCGACAAAAAGAAGAAGAAATGGAAAGTTTAAGAAAGGAAAAGGATGCTGAAGAGCTGGTTAAGAAGCAGCCAGAGGAAAAAGCAAAGGCAGAAAAGCTTAAGGCTTTGGAGGAAGAAAGATTAGAAAAGGAAAGGCTAGAGGCTTTGGAAAAAGAGAAATTAGAAAGGGAAGCTCTAGAAAGAGAAAGAATAGAGAAGGAAAAATTAGAAAAAGAAATGTTGGAAGAAGAGAGGTTGAGGAAAGAAGAAGAAGACAAGAAAATACAAGAACAAAAGGATAGGGAAGAGGCTGAAAGACTTGTGCAGATGCATATAGTGCAAGAGCAACAAGAGAAATCAAGGGTTGACTCCCAATCTCAAGTGAGTATGCAACCACCTTCTACCATTGTTCCCTCTTCCTCTATGATGACTACTGCTCCAAGTGCTCCCACTTGGCTAAAATTGGACCTTTAGAAGAGGGCAGTAACACCTTCACAACCTCTCAATTGGGAGGATATTATGAATGGAATTGAGCAGGAGAGACCTTAAAAGAAGGCCAAGATTCTACATTCTACCTGACTCACAGACAAAGGAAAAATTGTTGCTGAATGTGCCATGCCAATGACAAAAAAGGAGGTAGGGGACATGCAGCTAGAAAATTATCGGTTGAGTACTGTCAACTTGGGAAGGCCCACTAGGAATCAACAAATGAACTTGATTGATGTGGTGGCTTCAACAACCAGGTCAAGAATGATTAAGGATAAACAAAAGAAGGATGAGCTTAAGGCTCAATTGGATCAATTACATTCATTCTTGAAAAGTTTCTCCTCTCCGAGATCACAACAGGTAACATCCATTGAGACTCCTATTTTGTTAAGTAAAAAGGAGGTAGATGATTTGGTGCAGGTAAAAGGCAAAGCGGAGATGGTGGACAGGTGGATGGACAAGTTGAACTGAGAGTTAGGTGAAGTTTTGGTTGATGGTTTTGAAGCCTACAAGGACACAGAAGGGTTAATAAAAGAGATGCATCAATACATTAAGGCATCTGAGAAACAAGAAGAAGAGTATAAAGAATACAGTTAGAAGTTAGAAAGAGTGAGTGCATTGCCTTTAACTACTCTTCTGGAACAATCAATACTTGAGGAGGACAATAAGGATTTTGTGGAGAAAAATTCTCGTATACTCCAGTTTAGAACTAATTTCTTGTGTAAACATAAGGATGAGATCCAAGAAGCTGTTAATAATTTGACTAAGCAATTGGAAGAGCTGGAAGTGGTCATTGCCATTATTGTAGATGTAAATGCATTTACAAAAGAAGGCATGCCTTTGAGTCAAATAAAGGAAAAATGGGATGAAAGATTCAGAGGACTGATGCAGAAAGGAGATGATGGCGGAGATTTGGTGCTAGATCGGTTAATGGATGTTAAAGAGGAAATAAAAGCTGTTGGAAGAGAGTTGACAAAGGTGAAAGGTATGAGGGAGTTTGCTGCAGCAGAAGTGGATCGAATCAAATTTGAAGATAGTTGGGTTGATGGGCCATAAATAGATACATTACAGCAAGTCTTCACCAGCTACGATGAGTTCATTATAGATCCAGCTTCACATGCATGAATCCTTGCATGCATAATTTTCCTCTTCTTTGCATGTTGCATGCAACACTAGCAGTCTTGGGGGGCGCATGACTTCTTTTTCTCTCCTATCTTCTATTCTCTAGTTAAACTAAATGTCTAAATGTAAAGACTCAAGATCAAATTGATCTGAGTTTCCAAGAGAATTTTGGTTCCTAAAAAGGTGGATGACCTAAAATAGAAGTGGAGTTTGAGTTTTTGTATATCTATAAATACCCAATGGGTATCATATTGTAAAGGTCAGCTAATTGAGAATAGGATTGGCTTACCTAAGATTAGGAGATAGAATTTTGTAGTGATTTATAGAGATACTTTGTACTTGATCTTTTTACAGTTAATAGAATTATAGGTTTACGCAATATGGTATTACAATTGAGTTGTTTGATTTGATAAGGCTGATAAGTTATAATCTATCTGAATGCCAGTGATTGTGTTGAAGCATGCTAGTTTATTATGTGATGAAAGTCATTAGAAGAAACCAGATTTAAAGATTATCTTGTTAGATTATCATTGAATTGAAGTTATTAAAGTCTGTTGATCTATAATCTTGATGATGAATGAATGTGTGTTGCTTTGAAAAGTCCTTGAAATATTTGTGATGTGTAATTGTGAAGTTAATTAAGCACCTAAAATGTATGCAATGGTATAGATTATGCTATAGATTGTGTCATCTTATGGTTTTCTTGATCTGATTGGAAGAACATTCATTATTTGAAGATATATGTCCAGATGATAGATAAATTTGATTCATACTTACTGGTTTACCCATTTGATCTATCTTTTTCTTTTGTTTGAAACCCCATTGATTTACTAAAACGGTTTGATAAAATGAGTCATCGCTTGAATCTTTTGTTACCAACACAGGACCCTTGAATATTATAGTTGCATGAACCGATTGAGTGACACCAGACAGTTGAGAACCAACTACCAGGACCTTGGGAGTTAGGCTACTACATGTTGTCTTTCTTTTTCAGGAGAAATAGAGTAGAAATATTTTGTTTTAACGTTGTTTGTGTCATTTTCACCATCAACACCACCCTTCCACTAGCAATGATTGCAGAGGTTTCTCTTGCGGTAGAGCAGGATCCCCCAACCTTTTCCTAGGTCATGTCTTCTAGTGCCCATAGCTGACATAACCAGCTTGCGTGTCATGCCTCTGAAATTGCAACACGAAAGTATAGAACGTTGAATTGAAAATAAGTTAACTAATAATATAAATATTAAAATAATAAATATAAGTATTAAAAATTAAATGCTATTATAATTATAATCATTATAAAATAATAGTATAAATATAAAAAATAAATATATTAATAATAACTTCAATTTGTAAATATATTAATAAAATAATATACATGCAATATATTTAATCACCATATAGTATGGAGGACACAAAGGATGCATCTGATAATAAGAAGGCAACGATTGGAAATGATCCTATGAATAGGACAAAAAATATGTTGACCTGAGAAAAAAGACAAAAGTCCCAAAAAGGCAGCGATTCATGATAAACTAAGAGGCAATGATGGATATGTTATTGTTACCAATTTTTTAGCATCTTGCTTAAAATTAGCATTCATATGAACAATTACTTGCTGGAGTGCAGAAATTTTTGTGACTAGTTATGAAAATAAAATTTTGTTCTCAAAATAAAAGTGTGTTTAGGAATGATTTGAAAAATCATTCAACAGTTTAGACTAAACTGGTTGAACAGTTCAACAAAGCAAAAATCAAACAAATTTCATTCAAGGAAACAATGTTTAGGCTGAACCATTCATTTGCAACAATTGTTTTTGAATAAGAAATTGCATACATAAGAACAAGAATGTAATATATCATTCATTATGATTACAGAATAGGCATTTCAAACATTTTCAATTATATTGTTTCATTGTACAATCATAATAGATTTAGAAAATTATGGAAGCCATTGCATTCCATGAATAATTCATTTATTGAGAAATATATTTTTGTGATCCCACACAAGCCGTGGATAGACTAAATTGGTTCAACTCAACAAGAGGAAAAAATCATACAACTGAAGAATAGTTTAATGAAAATAACATGAAAGAGAAAGTCATGTCCGTCATTGCCTGGAGGGCTGGTGCAGAGTTGATTCCATGAGTTCTTTTTGATCTTCGTTGTCTTCAGACTCTAATTCCTCAGCTCCCAAACCTGCAAATGTTTCAACAATTTGTTAGAGCTCAGGTCATGAATTCCTAAAACATGTTCAGTTCAACAAGAATATAATTTGCACTTGTTATTGAATCAAATCAATTTGATGATAAAATAAAAGCTTCAAAAGCTGCTAGAACAAATCAGAAAAGAATCATTGATCCACTTTTTACTAACTGGTTTGTTTCATGTGCAGATATAGGACATGTTTGTTGCTGATTTTCAGATATCAATATGAGTGGGGTAAAATGCGGCTCCCACAAGGGTAGAGCCCAAATCATTAAATATTTTGTGTAGAGTGAATATTATGAGGTCTATAAAGTATTTCAGCCTTATAAGGCAACTGCTGAATATCAAATACCCAGATGGAAAATGAGTACAGCTCGCGGTCATAAAGAATAAGGGGGGGCTCAAATCCCAAACAATGAAGGGTTAGCCATAAGAAAAATGAATAATTTTTGTTTCCAATTTGCAGAATGTTCAGTCAGGTTTGTTCATGGTGCCCAAGGTAAAAGCTAGAGACAAAAATATTACTATCAGCAAATGCTTAAGGAGGTTTCAGAGAAGGAGAAAATCCATCAAATATAATGAGTGGAGACCCTTACCAAGTAAAGGTTCAACATTGATAATAGTGTCCAGAAGTCTTCATAGAATAAAAAATCTCCAGAAAGCTCAAAAAGCTCGCCCAGAAGTTTATCATGGCAACAACACATACACAAAATACTCAAACAGAGAAAGGAAATGAAATATATCAGAAAAATGTTCAAAAGCCGTGCTTGTAAGCTTGGAAAAGCTTTCAAAATAAAGAGGAACTTCCAAATCTGCAATAATTGAACTTACCTTGATATTTCAACAATGAATCTTCTAAAAGCTACATGAGACAGCTTAATATGGAGATTTTTCAAGCTTCAAAGCTCATCCAACAGGTATTCATGGCGGCCACAAGAAGGTAAACAAAGCACAAGAACAAGTTTCATATAAATTGATAAAAAAAAATGCTCATAGCTGTGGCCTGTAGGCTCTAAAAAGCTTCAAAAGCTTATTGAATGGAGAATATTTTCTAGATTTGAGAAAAAATTAGACTTACCTTACGTTTCCCGCTTCATAAAAACCTCCAGAAAAGGCTTCAGAATGGCGAAAACACATAAGGATTTCCAACACTGGGCACAACTAGGGTATTTTCACATGGTGGCAACCAAAGGTTTCCTTAGAAGCTTCCAAGAATGAAGTACAAAATGAATGATTCAAATTCATTTTAGGGTTAATACCCTAGAAGGCATGATGGAGAAGGCTTTATTTAGCCTTAAGTTTTATCAAAAATTTATTCATCTATGCCTTATCCGTGGCATTTCTATGCCTTTTTAGGATCTTTTAGAATATCCTTTAAGGACTTAAGTGTTCATATCTTCGACTTGTCTATTACTTTTGTATGCTATTCAAAATTTTTAATCTTTTATTTAAAGTGATTATCGTAAATCATTTTTAAGTAAAAGATGTTTTAAATACAAAAGTTTAATTAAAATATAAGTCAAAGATTGTATTTTGGCATTCTTTTTGTAAATCTTTACTTTAAATGATAATCATAAATCATTTAAATTAAATGATATTTGAAATGCAAAGGTAAAGTGTCTAGTATATTTTTCAAAGACTTGGTCAAAGGAGTTCAAAATGGAGTTTTGAAGACTTGCTCAAATCATGGGACAGGTTGAGAAATCAGTGCCAACATGTTGGAGCATTTTTAGGGAGTTTGGAGCTCAAAATAAGGAGTTCTCTTTCAGTTTTGAGTTCCTTTTGACTTAACTTGAGTCAAGGAGCAAAATTAGGCACATGGCAGCTTGTTTCTTTCAGTTTTGAGCCTGATTTGGAGGGCTTTTCTTTTGCATACGGCTCACCAGGTTGGTGAAACTTTGACAAATCTTGTTGGAGTTGGTTGGAAATTGCATGCCTTATTTAGAGGAGAGGATTGACAACACATGAGATTTTGGAGCCAAAATGCAGTTTCGAATTTTGGAGACTCTTTCTATAAGTCTCTCCCTTCTTCCATTGTTGGGGTTAGTTCTTGGCTTGGAGACTACTAAGGCATATGCTTCTCACTTTGTAACTCATGATATTTTGGCTCTTGTAATACAAATACTCATTTTTCCTCAATAGAAAGTCTTTTTCCTTCACATATTTTTTCTTTGTTGTTTAGTGTTGGTTTTGAATTGCATGATAAAGTTATGTGTTACCCTTTATTTTATCAGATTCCTTCCATGTTGGATGCAAAAAGTATTATGTCATAGTGCAAGTTTATGTTAGTGATCTCTTTTTCTTGCTTTTATATTTGTGAAAACATCATTGCTTTCCTCGTGTTTAAGCATTATAATAGTTAGAGCCTTACATATAATCATTTTTGCAGACATAAATCTCTGTGTTGTGAGATTGTTTAGTTTTATTGAGTTTTTTGTGAGTTTCAACAACTTTTGTCAAAATTTTACCTTTGGTGTACCACCTGTTAGTGATAGGTTCTAAGTTTCAAGCATATCCTTCTTACTCTTTTCCTTATCATATTTCAGTATTTTCTAGTTACCTAAAGGGAAACCAATCCATAATCTGGAGGTCCACTTCATTCTCAGGTGACCCACAACCTCAAAGTGTTCCCATGTGTCAATAGGTTGCTACAATTCATAGCTTACCAAGGGTGCAAACCTTATTTGACAACAATTATCAAGGCAGTAGTTTAAGATATCCTAGCGATGAAGACCTTTATGTTAACTATAGGGACTATTTTATTAAGAAGATTAATAACAAGGGAAACACTTAAAGATTGTCTTAATTAGAGCAATAATTAGTTTATGAAAAGACATGACTCCTTAAAAAATTACATATCTAATCCCAAAGGCTACACCCCTCCAATTAATATGAGGATATAAAAAGAGAGAGAAGCAAGGAGGGATTGGGTGCCAAATCACATTTGCACTCAGAATAGAAAATTGTGAATGAAGAAATGTACAACAAAAATATATATATGAGATATACATGAGCAAATGTAAAGAGAAATAAATAGATCTAAAAAGAGTATATGCAGATTTAAAAGAACATTAAAATGGAGAAATAAGAAATCTGAAAACAAGGGATATATGAAGGAAATGATAAATCAACCATAAGGGGAGTAAATCTAATAAAATTTCATATATATATATATATATATATATATATAAGTACATATAAGAATATAAATTTATATAAAGCAATTATTGGAAGATTGAAACCAATTAGGAATATATATATTATATATACGATTATACAATAATAATGCTTTCAATAATTATTAATTCTTATTAGCAATTATTCATTTGATTCTCTTTAAGAAATATCTTCTGAATATTAGAAGAAATCGATCAAGCAAGAAGAATTATCTCTTGGAGATCGAGGTAGGAAATCACCCTCCAGAAACATATTCGCAACCCAGACATAAAGGATCAGATCTAGGCATCAATAATAGTTAAAGCATACAACATTGCAGTCAGTTCAATTAGAAAATAAAGTCACTCCCTATGCTATGCAATGATATTTTTCTATGCTTATTTAATAGATGAATATAGATATAAACAAACATCTATATATATACATACAATTATACCAATTAAAAAATTGATAATTGATACCAATGTAGCCTATATTATTGATGTTATGCACAGTGATATGATTCTGGTAATAATTGGTTATGAAGGGATGAGGCTCGACTGTAAGGAGGGGGAACGATGAATGATTCCTCACTAGGAGTGGCATCTCATAATGATGGTTAAGCACCACATGAGACCACCTCATGATGATGGTTAAGGACTGTATGAGGCCAAGGAGGATAAGGTCCTATCCTTGGGCCTAGATTTGAGGATCCGGGACACCCTATTGTAGCCTCCAAACTATCGCCACTTGAATCAATTGTTAAAATAAATAAAAGGGGATCTTCAATCATACGAGGAAGGTTTGGCATGATGGAGGGAAATGGTGTAAAAGCCTCACTAGGTAGCCCAACTCATAATGATATTTAAGTACCATCGGTTAAGGACCACATGAGGCCAACATAGGATAAGGTCCTATTATTGGTCCCGGGGTAGAGGATACTTTGAGAACCTCATCATATCCCCCTCTTTATGGTTGAGACCACATAGTCCTTGAGACTTGTTACATTCATATTCATCTAACATGGTTGTAGGTTTCCATAACCAAGATTTATATCATCTCAATTTTGAGTAAGGAATTGTATCTTTAACTATAATTTGCTATTGGTTTCATTTGGAATTGTGATTTCAGGGCAAAGTATAAGGTGAACCAAAAAGGGGACATTACATTATGCGTGAGCATAAGTGTCGATGAAAGGATTTAGCTAAGGAGCATGTCGCCTTGTAGAAGAGTGGGGAGGAGCTTATTGTCTCAGTTTCTACTCCTATTTCTTCTATTGGTGCTTCTACTCCTATATTTTCTTCTACTATAGTTCCCATCACCTCTGTTCTTCTTTCAACTTCATTGATGGATCTCGATGAACCTCATCCCAAAAGGGTGCAGTTGTTCACTTCTCCCTCACTAGAGCCTCCCCTTCTTACATCTCTTCTTGATATTCCTCCTTTCTCATAGCATGTGGGCATGCCTCACACAAAGGTGGTGTCCTTCGTGGCTTCATCTCCTTCTTCTTCTGCTTCTGCTTCATCTATGGGGATTTCGCATCCTCTGATGAAGCAAAAATCAGAGGATGAACTTGCTTCGAGCAATGGTTGAAAGAAGTTGTCTCCACCTTTTGAGTCTTGTTATGCTTTGGCCTACACCATCCTTGTGATGGAGGCAACCCCCACATCCTTACGAGTTTTTCACTACCCTTTTATTGAGGTTAGTAGTGACTCTCAGGTGTCTTGTCCTCCTCTCACTCAGTTGACACATGGAACTCCTAAAAAGTGCATGTTCAAATTATTGGAGGACATACCAACTCTATCCTTGATCTTTGATAGATTGGTGACCTTAGTCTCACAAGAGCTTAGTGAAGAGGACCTTGATGGGCCTTATTCCTTGGCCCTTGTCGTAGGTGAGTTAGTTAGTGCAACCCTTGCTATCCCTCCCCTCCAAGCTCATTCTCCCTCCCCTTAAAATAATCTAGATTGGGAGCAAGATGACCTGTTGGTGGATTTTGATTAGGGTCACACATCTTCTACATCTTTAGAATAGATTTGTGTGACTGTTTATGTTCTCTCATACATGTTTTGTGCTCTTTCCTGGTGGACCCTTTCTACCCTTAGAGGTGCTTGGATACATGTGTGAGAATCTATTGTAACCTTCTTCTGTTTGTTTCATCATTCTTCTATATGTCATAAACTTTGCTTTTTCACATCAAGGACGAGGCAAAGCATTGGGGGCATTTAGGCCATCTTCCATGTTGACCTGATTTTTATTTTTACTTTGTCTTCATGTGCTATTCTTCACATTATAATATATTTGGGGATTGATGACATTCATACGCTTATTATATTATATCTATCTATTTATATATATGAGCAATTCTAAACCCGAATTATTAGATCACCATGTGCTTTTTATTTCTTTGTCTCTACCTTTCTGCTTCATGATGTTGTGGTTTCGATGTGTTGTCCCTTACATGTGTAAGAACATTCCATGATTACATATTTCCATGTATTTTGTGCCACAACATCTCTTGTCTTTCTTCTCTCCTGAGAATGACATGTGCTCCTTCGTTTAGCACACATCATTCTAAGGGGGAGCTATCATATTTTCCTAATTTTCAACAAAGAGTATTCTTTCAAAAGGATTCCTTGACAAAAGGATCTTTCAAAAGGATTCCTTGGTGATATAATCACTTGCATAAAATTCCATGTCTTCCAAAAGGAATGTTCTTTCAAAAGGGTTCCTTGATGTCTTGATGTCTTATGAAAAGGATTCTTTGATGAAAGAACCCCTTTATGAAAATGTATTTCAAAAGGATTCCTTGGTGTCTTATGTCTGATATTTGATGTCTTGTTCCTTGATGTCTAGATTTCTCATATCTTGGCGTATAGGTTGGGGGCAACCTAACTAGACCTGTCTTTTCTATGATTGTTCTGTAACACAGTTTGTAGCAACCACATGCTTACATGCTTGTAATATGGACTCTAGCCATGCTAGCCATACCTATTAGAGTTATCTTATATTTGATTAGATTGTGTCTATTGTGTCGTGAATTTTTTTATGTTGTCTATGATTTTTTTATTTTTTTCCTAATATGTTTGTCTACAACTAACATGTTTGTGGTGATATTGTAGCTAGCTTTGTAGGATCGAAGACCCGTGTCCTCTTTGCATTCTAGCAGAGCTCCCCTTTTCACGCTAGGTATACTAGATCAAATGACTGCTTTCTCCCCATTTTTAGTATACTCTCTTTAGTATCTTTCTACTTTAGCTCACACATGATTTGACACATATGCTTGCTATTGTGGGGGAAAAAATGTTATGGTGTAAATTTACAGCCTAGTGTAATTTCCCATAATATACCCTTACTTTAGCCTTATAATATTGATAATGCTAAAACCCGCCACCTTAAGCTTTTTGTCCTATCTATGCTTCATCATTTTCCATCAATGGAAGGAATTTTGACTAGGATGTTGTCATGTTGTGCAAACATCTGTGCACCACGTGGATGTCCCTGATAGATTCCCAAGTCAATGGACATTGGGACATTACATTTCATGGCATCTGCAAGTTGTAACGTCTCCTACGACTATAGACCTACCCAAAAATGTCTCTCTTTTTCCTCCAAACATCCATTTTGAACTCACTTCTCCATTCCATTCAATCTCTCTGAATCTCTCTCACATTATACACTTCATTCTTGTAACTTCTCACTTCACTCTCTCCATTATTGCTTCTATTATTTCTACACCATCTTCTTGTAGGTTTCAAGCTAGTGGCACTACGTTCTTACATGTTCATCTTGCACCCACAAATCTACCATCCTTCCTCTCGACTTCTTCAAGCTCGTAGAAGGCAGGGTAATGCTTTATTATTATTTTATTGCATTATCAATATTATAGTTAGCATATATATTGTCTTTACTTTCTATACGTATTGTCTACTTATTTTCTTTATCCTCTTTTCTGTATTGTGGTCTATTGGTTGTCTGTGGAGGTGGAAACACCAAAGTGGGGGTTTGATTAAGAAAAACTCAAAAACACAGCCCCTCTATGTGTAGGTAATTCGTTCATGTGGAGCTTGAGGGAGGTTATACCCACCGTAAGTTGGTTTCTACTAATCTTTCTCGTTATCTCGTTCATAGTTAATTTATCGCATTTATAGTATTCTTCTTTTTGTGCTAGTTATCCCTTTTATACATTCATAACATTCTGTCATTTCTAGTAAATTGTTAAATTAAACTTCTCGGGTTGTTAGCACACCATGTGTGTTTTGGGTTATGAACTTTGCTCTTTGTTCGTACGAGATTCCAACGCACCACAAAGACATCAGCACATCGCATTGTCATCCTTGACCCACGTTGTCGTTCTTTGGTTGAGAGCCAGCTAGTTCGTTATCTGAGACCTTTGTGGTCTATTCACCCGATTCCTGAAATACCTTATCCTAAAGTCCCAAAAACATAGATTAACTTATCCTTTGTTTTTCATCTTGTCTTTTAACCTTTATCATTGAGGTGGTTGAGGGAAATTCGCTCCCTTTAGACCTTGTTTGTCTTATGAATTGGGAGTAGTGAATCCCCTCCTTCACAAATATAAATATTTAAAACTAAGTATAGAACATCAAGTTGAGCTTAATGTAATTCAAATAAATAAGTGTTACTAAATGTTACTCAATCACTTGTGTGGATATGCTCAAGGGAAATGCTAGTGGTGTTATGGAATGATGTATTTTCTCAAAGGATGCTTCAAACTATTAGCAACATGTATTCATAAATTATTTTTTGGAAGCTTTTAAATTTTATTTATAATTTTTTGAATATTTAGATGAACAATGTAGATTTGTTTAATGAATGGTTAATGTTTTATTTGCTCTATATGGATGGTGAGGATTTAATTTGTTTAAAATGATTATAAAAATTGAATATGTTGTTACAACCATAAGGAGGGTATTAATATTTTTCTTACAAAAATGGAAGGTTGAGATTAAAAGATTCTAAATAGGTGAATGGGATTCAAATTTATAGATAATGGGACAAAATGGAGGAAAATAGATTTATTTGTTCATTTAATTGGGAAGGTGAGATGGAAATTATATTTTACTTAATTATTTTAAATGCAAGATGGAAATTAGGCCAATTAATTAAATAATAAAATTATTTTACTAACTAGTGCTATAAGGAGGTGGTAAAATAAATAAATAATTTATTTAATTGTTTGGTATTAAACTTATTAAATTAGGATGATGCTAGAGTAGTAATGTTGTCAAATTTGATTAACATGGTGATGCTAATAATATGTTATTTAAATGATGTTAGAATGTGCCATTGTGAGAAAAGGTGGTTTTAGGTGTCTATAGTATGTATAACACCCTCCCATAGACTATATACTATAAATGCATTATGATAGTGTGAGTCACTTTTATGTTGCATGTAAAGGAATTATGAAGTCTCTAGTCTATAGATGTTGGTATGTTTATCTATTACCCAACTTAGGTCCCACCCAATGTCAAACACATGCCAAGATTATGTTAGGTCAAGAGAGCGATGCATATAGGCATCACTCCTATACAATAGAGTGGTTGCATGTACAAAATGAGTGCATAATATTCCAAGTGAAACATGTTTTAATGTAAATAGGTTGATCTAATAATATTTTCCCACCTACTAATCCTAGTGGGAACATGTCTAAAATGAGTGATTATATTCTAAGTGTCACATAGGTGAACAAAAACAAGATGGTACTAGGATAATATCTTCACACCTATTAATTTGAGTGGTCATGCATGTGAATTAATTATTTAATATTTGAGTTTCATATTGGTGAATCAAAACATGGTGCTGAGGTGATAAGGATACACTACTTATTTATTCTAGTGGTCATGTGTGTGAAAGGAGTGAGTAACCTAAGAGTTTCATGCACGTAAATAAAAATAGGATGGTTGGATGTTAAGGTCATCCATGTTTTCCTTATAGTTCACATGTGTGAAATAATTGAATATAATTTGAGTGTTGCATGCATAAATAAAAACATGATGTGATATGTGCACGACACCTACTTTTCCTAGTAGCTTTGAATGTTGAAGTAGTGAATTTTGAGTAGCATGTAGGCGAATGAAATTAGGGTGGAAAAGTATGAATGCGTCCATTTCTACTCATCCTTATGGTCAAAAAAGTGAAAGGAACCAATAGATTTTAGTCCCACATGAGTGAATAAAGGTAGGGTGATGATAATATATGGTGCAAAAAAAATAATGTGTGAATCCACACCTCACACCTATCCATGCTAGTCTTCATGTATGTGAAAGAGGCTACCCCTATAAGTGTCACATAAATAAATAGAAATAGCGTGACTATGAGAAAGGATGAGGTGGATCAATAAATGATATATTATTCTTGTTCATCCTAGTGGTTGCATGTGTGAATTGAGTGAGTGATCCTCTAACTACCACACACATGAATAGAAATATGTGCAATAATTCTTAAGTGACTCCCTCTCAGTCTCTCTCCTTCCTATTATGAGATTAGATATAGGTATTTAAGTCTTGTGTGGATTCATTTAATATTTGTACCTGTATAATTTGCACATGTGATACTTGAATCTAAATGTATTATAAAAATACTTATGATGCTTGATTATTTTATGGCACATACCATATCCTCTTGGATCAAGGGATGTATAGAGAACCAAAGTGAATCTTCTAGCATTTGACAATTTAATATTGGTCAAGAGATAAGATTTATTTCATATTGTAGAGAAGGGGGATTCGCTACTCACGAGTTCTCTTCATTCAGAGAGCCTCAGGGGGCGAACTACCCTAAACTACCTCAAGGAACAACAACAAGAGTTCTAGAATCAGAAAGAGCAGGTCAAAGATTCTCTAGACAGACTGACAAGCTCTCGGCCAAAGGACGACAACGCAAAATACAAACGACAACACGACACACTGGTGTCCCCGAGGCATGCTGGGATCTCGTACGGACCAAAAAGAGAGAATATCATAGAAAATGGCAAAGTGGCTACTCGCAAGATGATTGCTAAGAACTTCTAGAAAGTGATAAAGCTGAAATAGACTAAAATAGAAATGATAAAGATAAGGAGAAGAACTGAAAAGAAATGCTTACAACCATGCGAATGATGAAGCCTCTAGCTTGCAAATGTATTCAATACCTACACACAAGAGAGAGAAATTTTTGGGGCTGTATAGGCGTTTCCCTTAGTCAAACCCCCGTTTTGGTGTTCCCACCTCCATGGAAAACCAACTAGATAGAGAGAAATATAGGAAATGAAGTAAACAAAAAAGCACTACAAAATAGTGTTATGCTACTCAACCAAATAATAGAGGAGAGGAGTGAAATATTACCACCTCCTCCAAGAGCACTCAAGGCTAGTGGAGGATAAAATGAGAGGAAATCAAGCCTCTGCTGCAATGGTGTTTGTTCCACGCTTGCTCTACTGAGTTGATGGAGTGTTGATGTTGTTGTTCTGAAGTGTAAAGTGTTGCTTGAGAGCTGGACTGAATGCTTAGAATGCTTGAAGAAGTTGTGGAAGCTGTAGAAGAGATTATGGAGAGAGGAGAAGAGAGGATTTGAAGAGATCTCATGGGAATGAGAATGAGAGTGAATGAACTTGAAGTAGAGATGAAGAAAACAACCATATTCGGGTCGGTTCATCGAAGGGGGCATTACAAATCAACTCCTAATGGGAAGTTTAACACCTCTATAAGATCTAGACACGAGAATCTATCAGGGATGTAAGCGTGCCATGTAGACGTCTATGCACCACACATACGTCTACATGTCGTACGAGTGTCTATGCATCGTGCGGGCATCCCCGACAATTATTCCTATGCCGACACACAAAATAGATGCCAAGTGGAAAGAAGACAATGAGCTTAGGTGGAATTTAGCCTTCGAATTTGGCTTTCTAAGTTGAGGATATACAAAAGGGGAATTTGTGTAAGGGGCGCAAATTTGCTCCTATACATTTTTCCCCCACTTTAGCGAGCATGAACACTAGTGAGTTCTTTGGTAAAGTAGATCAGAGTAGTAGAGTTATAAATGTATACCTGAACTGTCAAGGAAGCTGACCGTGATCTGGTGAATTCGAGAGTGCAGGAAAAGCAAAGGACTTCATACCTCCACAGAACTATGAAGCTGAAGAAAGAAGGCACCTCACAGGCCTGTGGACCTGCAAGGAAGGTATCCTCCAAGAACTCTCACATGAAGGAAACTAGGAAAAGCACCTTACAAACCTACAGGCCTGCAAGGAAGGTACCCCCCAAGAACTCTCACATGAGGGAAACTAAGAAAATAAGACTCCAGAGAGTCAAAAAGTGGCTTCATAGGCTCACCCATGAAGTGACATGTTTACCCACAAATAGAACATGTCGGAAAGTGGCCACGTAGGCAAGTAAGTGGATAGTCATGCAAACTATCGTTAAGTTGGAAGAATTTTAAAGGGGTCCCTCGGGAACCCTTCAAAAGGAAGAGGGGGTCCACTCAAGGGACGCTTCATTCAAATGACATAGAGATAAAAAGAGGGGGTCCTTAAGAAGGACATACATCTCTAGAACAAGTTATCACTATCCCCAATGTAAAGGGGAGGAGAACCATGCAAGATACTTAGAACAAGATAGAGGTAAACCTTGATATCACTTGTCATGTGAAGAGGAGGAAAGTGCATCAAGATATCAATGAGTGATGGAACCTGAGTCCCGAAGTTGTTGTATTTTATTCTTCAAGGCCTTACATTCAATAGTGGAATGGCCATACACTTGATGGTACACACATAAAGAATGTTTTTCTTTATCATGTTTATGAGATTTCTTGTGTGTAGGAGGAGGAAGAGTAATTAAGCGAGCTTTTAGAAGATGCAACAAAATAATCTCTTGCTCAGATAAGGAATGAGGAGTAGGAAGCAACCCTTTCTCTTGTGGAGAAAATTTTGACTGCTCACAAGAGGAATATATGAAGACAAAAGACAACGGAGGAGGATCCCCATAGAAAGTATTATTCCAAAAATGGGGATCATGCTCCTCTATAGGATTTCCATCATCCTTCTTGACAAGACTACCAACATTAACCTCCTTAATATAAGTGTGATCATCTTCCTTAGACAGAGGATCAACATCAAGGACATTACAATTTGCATTCACCTTATCTCGCGATACAGAAGAATGACCATCTTCGATAGCAGGTGTCAATGTGTTGTCGGAAGATCTACGTGGATCGGGTCAACGTTACATTCTCCAATGAAGGATTCTGTAAAGTCTAGAGAACCCCAATCATCACCAAGACATGCATTCTTTTGAGAAGAGGTAGAAGGAGCAGACTTAAGATTTCTTGCTTCAAAAGGATCTTCTTCAGGGAAATTTATCTTAAGAGTATCCTTTGTAGTAGGTACTATTGGAGTAAACATCGACACATTAGAAGACACTGAAGGGATAAGAGTAGGCACAATAGAAACCTGACCAATATCTACCATTTCACATAAGTGCATAGCATCAGGGTCAACCTTGACTGTGACTACTTTATTTTTAGCAATGAACTTAATAGATTTATTCAAGGTAGATGAGACTGCACCCATAGCATGAATCCATGGTCTACCAAGAAGAAGGTTATAAGGTATTTTTTCTAACATAACATATACTAGAGTGGGTACAATAATGGGTCTAAGCTGAAAAGGTAATACTATTGTACCTAGAGCTTGTCACCCAACATTATCGAACCCACGAATGTCAATGAGAGAAGCATTAAGAGAAGATGGGTCAATATTAATCTTAGGCAATAGATCAATCCTACATACATTGAGTGCCAAACTGATGTCAACGAGAGTACATCTAATACCAATCTTATTAATATTAATTATAATTATTAGAGGATCTACTTGCTTCTGTACTTTCAGAGGCAGGAGTGCCTACAAATAGGATGTAATATTCGACGAATCCACACGAATATGAGCTATCAATGAACCAACATCTGTCGACCTAGTGGAAGAAGGAAAGAGGATATTTTGCAAGGCTTCATGAAGCATACCTTGATAAAATAGAGCAGACTGAAGCAAGTCCCACAGTAAGATCTTAGCCAGAGTAACCTGAGGTTTCTCGACAAGATCGTTATCACTAGGTGCTTTAGTTGTAGGTTAGGTGCTTGAAGAAGGCTTGATTTTTTTTTTTCTCATATGTATGGGCTACCGCTCTGTAAGAGGGAGCCATACAAAGATAAGGATAATCATCATCAAATGGAACACCATTAATAGAACAAACCCTCTTAAGAGAGGGACTAGCTAGAGTCACATAAATGACCGGTCTCTTAGGCCTTTGAGGGGCAGTAGAGACATAGATTACATTTACAGAATCATCACAACTAGTGGAACAGGTATTTGAAGACATATTCTCAACATTAATCCAAACAGGATCAAATGTGGAAGGAAATTCATCATGCACCAATGCATCATCTCTAGAGGAGAGTGCATTAGAATAGATAAAAAATTCATCATTCACAAATGCAATGTCCCTAGAAGAGAGTGCGTTGGAATGAGTAGGAGATTCATCATTCATGAATACATCATCTCTAGAAGATAGTGAATTGGAATGAATAGAAGGTAGAGTAACATTAAGAAAGGTATCAATAATTTCATCTTCTTGCAACAAAATATCCTTCAAAGCAAGAGGACTTTGGCGAGAAGGATCAAAGACACCGAGTGACATAGGAAAAGCCGAGTCACTGTCGCATGCATGAAATGGAACATCATTAATATTTTGAACAAAATTAGATATTGAGCTAATAAAAGAAGATATTAAATTGATTACGATTTTTTTCAGTATTTTCTATGTTCTTGTAATTTTCATTTTCGGAGGTCTTCGAAGCGGAATTTGAGGTCGAAACTTGTCTCGATCCCTAAAGTTTGATCATCAAAGGCACTTGTATTTTAGGGATTGAACTAGTTTTCTAGGATATATTTCCAATGGTGTAAATGGTTCTGAAATCCAAGCACCGAGTCAAAAGTTATGACCCCACCAAGTAGGGGTAAATAAATTCCTAGTTTTTCTAAAAAGACGTTCTTCACGTTAGGTTCACCAAAATATAGAGAAGGGGGATTCACTACTCACGAGTTCTCTTCATTCAGAGAGCCTTAGGGGGTGAACTACCCTAAACTACCTCAAGGAACAACGACGAGAGTTCTAGAATCAGAAAGAGCAGGTCACAAAGATTCTCTAGACAGACTGACAAGCTCTCAGCCAAAGGATGATAGTGCGGAATACAGATGATAGCGCAACACGCTAGCATCCTCGAGGTGCATTGGCATCTCGTATGGACCAAAAAGTGAGAATATCACAGAAAATGGCAAAGTGGTTGCTCAAAAGCTGATTGCTAAGAAATTCTAGAAAGTGATAATGCTGAAATAGATTGAAATAGAAATGATAAAGATAAGGAGAAGAATTGAAATGAAATGCTTACAACTGTGTGAATGATGAAGCCTCCAACTCATGAATGTCTTCAATACCTGCACACAAGAGAGAGGGAGAGAAATTTTTGGGGCTGTATAGGGGTTTGCCTCAGTCAAACCCCCATTTTGGTGTTCCCGCCTCCATGGACACCCAAATAGATAGAGAGAAATGTAGGAAATGAAGTAAACACAAAAGCACTACAAAATAATGTTATGCTACTCAACCAAATAATAAAGGAGAGGAGTGAAATCTTACCACCTCCACCAAGAGCGCTCAAGGCTAATGGAGGAGAAAATGAGAGGAACTCAAGCCTCTACTGCAATGGTGTTTGTTCCATGCTTGCTCTACTGAGTTGTTGGAGTGTTGATGTTGTTGTTATGAAGTGTAAAGTGTTGCTTGAGAGCTAGACTGGATGCTTAGAATTCTTGAAGAAGCTGTGGAAGTTGTAGAAGAGATTGTGGAGAGAGGAGAAGAGAGGATCTGAAGAGATCTCATGGGAATGAGAATGAGATTGAATGAACTTGAAGTAGAGATGAAAAAAACAACCATATTCGGGTCAGTTCATCGAAGGGGGTGTTACAAATCGACTCCCAATGGGAAGTGTAACACCTCTGCAAGCTCTAGATGCAAGAATTTGTTAGGGACGTAAGCACGCCGCATGGATGTCTGCACATCGTGCAGGCGTCCACGACAGTTATTCCTCTTTCGACACATAAAACGAACACCAAGTGGAATGAAGGCAACAAAATTAGGTGGAATTTAGCCTTCGGATTTGGTTTTCTAAGGTGAGGATGTATGAAAGGGGAATTTGCGCAAGGGGTGCAAATTCACTCCTATACACATACTAATTATTCATAGGCACCTAGATATGAATCCATTAGTGTAGACACTGAAAAATGTCCCAAATTTGTGAACACCATTTTTCATCAATTTCTTTTCTTCCCTACATAATTGAATAATTTTTATTTGATTATTTGCTAAAGTCATATTTCTTCTATTAATTAAATAATTTTAATTATTTAATTAATTCATTTTCGCTTTTATTCTTCCTTGATTAATTAAATAAATTAGTATTTAATTATGTCACTAATTAATCTTTTTCCTCTATAATTAAATAAATTCATATTTATTTAATTAATTATTCATTTCATTTTCATTTTCCTTCTATAGTTAAATAATTATTTTAATTATTTAATTATTCATTAAATTTTTTTTCTCTATAATTAAATAAATCCTATTTTATTTAATTATTTTCCAATCTTCCCTCTATTATTAAATAACTATTTTAATTATTTACTAATTTGTCATTTTCCTCTACTTTTAATTAAATAGTTATTTTAATTAAAAGTCAACTTTTCCCTCTTCTTCTATAATTAAATAATTGCTTTAAATTATTTAATAATTCACTTTCCCTAAATTAAATAATTTTATAATTATTTAATTTACTCCAGCAACCTCTTTTTCTATGCCAATCTCCACTTTTATCTCAATTAATTTCCACCCTTGATAAGGTTTTATTACCTTTTAATGTCCACTATCCATCCTTAACTAAAATCTATTTTTAACCTAACCCTATTTCCTTGCTTCTCAAAGCAATCTCATCCATTGATCTTCATCATTTAATCTTGGCCCTTCATTCAAATTTGGTTTTCTATAAAATATATCTATCCCTTTCATTTCAACCCTACAACCACTATCTTTGATATTTTTCTCACTATCATTAGGCTTATTCTTGCATACTACAAATTTGAGGGCAAACAAGCATATAAAGAAAAATGGAGAAGAGCAATGAAGGTGATTCAACCATGGCATAGGAATTTATGGTATTATTACTTTGTTATTTATATTTCTATGTTCATTTGTGCTTCATTGTTGGATTAGGGTCTTTAGGGC
Source organism: Sequoiadendron giganteum (assembly GCA_007115665.2). Classification (NCBI taxonomy): domain Eukaryota; kingdom Viridiplantae; phylum Streptophyta; class Pinopsida; order Cupressales; family Cupressaceae; genus Sequoiadendron; species Sequoiadendron giganteum. The sequence goes on along the minus strand of CM021108.1, from coordinate 432,314,325 downwards.
TTGAGTTTTAGGTAGTTGGTGGTTGATACTATTGATTCATGCTTCACACCTTGATTTTACCCTATTCTACATTGGTGAACTTGATGTGAACTAACTGAATTTAAAGAAATCTATGAGAAATTTTGAGTTTTCAAGTCTAAAACACATTTGAAAGGCAAAATGATGCATCACATGACAGTACAATGCATTTTCATGGTGACACAATCATAGTATGAAGTGACACATTTGTTGTACGATGTGACTCATACACAATTTTCGAATTGCATTTGTTAGACAAAGCATCTCATTTGTCTACTTCAAGGAAAATTCACCAAATTTTTGTATTGCTATGGTTTTCTATCATTATTTTGGTCTTTGTTTTTAATTATCAAATCTTGATAGATTATTTGCATCATTTCTATCACTATTATTTTTAAAGTTTGCCATATTTGGTTGTTTTTGCAACTTTCAAATTGTGTGTTGCATCTGCTAAATAGTGTGACACATGCCAATGAAAGTCTATTGCATTTGATTATACAGTTCAGCACAGTTTCCAATCCATTCACCACAATCACCATCTGGTTTGATGCATTTGCATGAAACAATCCATTGCATATGTGATGTGGAATGATGCAACTGTCTATTTTGGTAAAAAGGGTATAAATCTAAAAAAAATCATTTTATGTCTTTTCCATACATTAGGGTAGAGGATTTTGGTGTTACTAATATTTGATTTGTAGCTTGTGGCGTTCGTTGGGAGAAGACATTGCTATCTAGACTACTAATCTATGTTCTTGTAGGATTTCATGTGTCTTTGATTTTTAAAGTAGGAACATTTGGATTTGGGCTTATAAAGAATAAGTGTCTTCCGTGTTTGGTGCTTCTTGCACATTTTGTGTTAATCCCAAGAGTGTTGTGTGTGTATCCTCTCCCCTTGTGCTTTGTGTGATCTTGGGTGCAAGAGAAACACATATCAATCTTTTAACAGGCCTACCTTTGAGACACATCCTAATGAAGAATTCATTGGGAACAACTCAAAGCACATTTTTTTGGGCAGACTATATAAACAGGTGAAGGTGAAAGTTAGTAACCTTATCCAACAATGTACACCACACATGTCAACTCTATTGAGGGTGTATAGACCTCAATCCATTGACCAAAGGCTTTAGTGTCTCATGTTTGACATTGTACCGATGATGTTCACCAAGTCATTAGAAACTTTTTGTTTTTAGAGACCAAGACTTGTTTTTCCATCTATTAGTGTGGTGCAAGTGATGTTGATCATACCCTAAAGCTACGTACCACGTCTATCCATGGTTGAGGTATAAGGTTTCTTGCTAGATTTTACACTCTTTCAAGGCCAAGGGTATCAAGGTGGTCCATGGCCTTAGTATACCCTATTCACCCACTCCTTGGATGAAGATTTAAAATCACCCCTCAAAAGGTGGGTACACCCACATTATTAGACAAACCCTATTATTCCTTAGGTTGTTCTTGTCTTCATTGTTTGAGAACCATGACCAAGTGAGTTTTATGGAATAAAACTTGCAAAATCATTGCCTACCTTAAAGTCAACAAAGTAAAAAATAAGCCAATTTTCTTTTTTCAAGTGTTTGTTGTGTTTTCTATCACATTTCACAATTTCCCAAAACAAAAAACCACTTGAAAAAATTTAACTTAGGGGCAAAACACAGTACACCACATTTGCAAGATAGTGCACTGCATTTGATAAAAATAGTACAACACATTTTCCAGACAATATACCACATTTTCTAAAATAGTACACCACAACTATGAGACAAAACAATCCATAACTGCTAGTTCTCAAAATTTTGGGGTAAATTCCTATGTAGTATCATTTTTATTCAATTCCTGACAATGACCATATCTTCATATCATAGACTTGCTCAGTCCAATCCATCCATTTCATTGCATTCACTTAGGTTGCCTTGCATTCCTTAGTTTTACATCCTTACATTGCTTAGTCAATCCTGGGTCATTCTTAGTTGCATACACCTTTCATATTTCAAACTAGGAAGCTTACCATACCTTTGATCATTTGATTATCACATGTCTAGATTGTCCTTGACCTTTTCCTTTTATCTATCAATCAATCATCATCATCTAAGTTGGGCCTTAAAACTCATGAGTCTAGTTTAAGGTTCACTTTGTCAAATCATCATTAGCTTTTTAGATTTTGTCCTCTTAAGGTCTTGATAGTCTGATTTGTTACCTTGAGCCATCATAGATTGCTTAGCATCCTTCTCCTAGGTCCAAAGATGCATATCTATAGTCTCCTTTTCATCCTTTAGTCTTAGTCTCACATAATAGTTTTTTGTCACACCATATCTTTGGTCATAGCTCCCATTTGCATCCTTGCATATCTTAGCTTTAGCCACACCATAGAATTTGATCATAGTGACATTACCATATCTTGATTGCACCTATTATCACTATTTTATCCTAATCTTGGTCATAGTGGTATCATTTGGCATTCTTATATCTTAAAAATCCCCAAAAACATAGCATATTTTCATACCCACCATTTGATCCCTTAGATTGCATTCTCCTCATCAAGTTGCAAGTCTTATATGGTCCAAACTAGGTTACAAAGGAAGAGAAAAGATATGGAATACACAAGTGACCCCTACATTAACCCAACTAGCAACATGAATTTTGAGTCTTCCTCAAATGAGTTTTCCAAGTCATGATCTAAACTTCCAAATCCTTTTGAGAATTACACCTTACAAGAAGTCCAAAGACGCTTGATTAAAGATGAAATTGAAGAGGCTTCCCAAGACCCTAGAATAGCATACATAGTAGATGAAATGGTAGTAGTAGATCCCCAATGGTATCTCATGAAATTTATACAAAATGGAACCAAAATCACTCCCGATTTGGAGGTTAACATGCTTTTTGAATCATAAATAAGTGGTGTTATACAAGACCAAGGACATACCACATCTACCCCCAATCATACTACTTCACAAGTACATGCTACTTTACCATTAGGGGGAAAAACTCAAAAAACTACAATGGTAAATGTAATCCCCACACCAATATTTGGAGCACAAGGCACCCAACCTATGTCCCAACCACCTAACATCACATTTACCAATCCATTTGTCTCATCATCTCATAACATAGATACTTCATCCACTAATCCTCTTACAACATCTTCATCCCAAGTCACACCAACATTTGCCAACATCGTGGGTCAAAACATGTCAAACACCAATCCACCCAAGCTATGAAAGGTGTATGCTAGTGATCCTAAAACACAACCTCCAATGACAAGTGTTACACCAAACATCAGTTTAAACTTGAGAGAAAACCAAAACACTAACACATATCCACAATGTCTCAATTTGGGCATTCCTCCATAAAACAACAATCTAGGATCCTTTCGACAACATGGAAATCGAAACCCTCATGGTCAAGCAAACTCAAACCCATTGCAATACAATTCCAATATCAATCCTCCATTTGCATCACAAACTTCTCACATAAGCCAAAATCCACTCTTCACTCCTAACTTCCAAAACCAAAATCCATCTTCATCAGATTCATTTGGTACTACCCTCAATTCTTCCACCCCAAATATTGGATTACAAAACATAACCTCAAACATGGGTCATCCATACCACAATGCACTTGCTAATGCTACAAACATGTCATTTTCCTCTGTAGAAATCTTTGCACATCAAATGCATGCACTACAACAACAAAATTCCAATATGCAATTATCAAGAACAAAGAAGACCTACTCTGTGGAAGAACTATGTCCATATCCTTTCGATAAAAGCATATATATTCCTCCCTTTCCTCATAATTATACCATCCCAAATTTAAAAAAATTATAGAGGGAAGGGAAGTCCACTAGAACATGTGAGAGAATTCCATACTCCTTGGATAGATATTGCATTTGAGCATACCTACTTAATGAGATTGTTTCCAAGAAGTCTCGTCGGACAAGCACTTGAGTGGTTTTCCAATTTACCCATGGGAATACAAACTTGGAATGAGTTAGCCGAGAATTTTGTAACACATTTCTCCTACAAAATTGAAAATGACATAACCATAGCAGCATTGTGTCAAACCAAGCAAGAAAAAAGGGAAACCTTTATATATTTCTTCCAGAGATGGAGAAAAATGGCTAGCAAGTTTCCTTGCCAAATACCAAAAAAACATTTGGTACACATGTTCATCGAAAACCTAATCACAAAATTGAAACACCAAATACAAATCCATTATTGTACCACATTTTTTGACCTTGTTGATAAATTTACTACCATGGAGAAAATAATTATTTCTATAGGGGAAATCAAAATCTTTAACAAGAACCAAAATACCCAAAACACCTCAAATGAAAAAAGAAAATATTGGGCTCAAAACAAAAATGTCACAAATGATGGGGTGGTAGATGCGAAGACAATAAAAAAGTTGGCCCTAAAATTACTCTTAAGGGACCCAATGTATCCAATAACCCACCACATTTTCCTGTCAAACAAAAAATGTGGTTCAAAATAACCAAATACGTGGACCTGCAAGAAATAACCCACCAAGACGTAATTACACTCCCTTAGGGGAACCTATCGAATCCGTCTTGAATAAATTCTTGCAATCCAATGTCATCCAACTTCCAGATGCCAAACATTATGATCTAGGTCCATTTAAACCATCTTGGTTGGATGACAATTTTGTTTGTGACTATCACCACATTAAAGGACACAAGACCTCATCCTATCGCCAACTTAAGAATTTAATTCAAGATATTATTAAGAACAATAACATAGATGTGGAGAATCCTCAAGAAACCTCCAATAACGACCGTACTATCTTCAAGAATCCTTTGCAAGACCACGAAACGAGAAAAGCCCCCAGTTCAAGTACTAAGACCAATGACCAAGCCAACTACACTCGTGTCATCGACGAGTATACCATACATAATATTTGAGCCTTAGATGAAAACATCACTACAATTACAATCAAGAAGCAATTAGAGTGTGTGATTACAACCCAAAGAACCAAGGTAACCATAAAAGGAGCTTCTCCTAAAAAATAACCGAAAGCCCAATATAATCTTTTAAACCATTTGGGGAAGACCCTCGCACAAATATCTATCCTTGAGTTGCTTCACATATCTCTTGAACACAAAGCCATCTTGGATAAAGCCTTACAAGAAACTTCCATACCCACAGACCTTAATGTCAATCACTTCCAAGAAATGGTGGGATACTTAGCTAACACCCACCATGTTACCTTCTCCAACTATGACTTCTCGTTGCAAAAGCCTATCCATAATGATCCTTTAGACCTTGAAGCCTTTTTCAACAAGCATAAAATCATACGAGTCCTGGTAGATGTTGGAGAAAGATTGAATATTTGCACCCTAAAATTGGTCACGACATTAGGATTCTCTAAGGCTTGTGTGGATACATCAAAGAATATTATCATAAAGGCTTATGATGATGCAAAAAAATCTTATAAGGGTGAGATTTCATTACCTATTAGAGTTGGACCAAAAATATTAGATACAATATTCCAAGTGTTGGATTTGGATCTTCCCTACATTATCCTCCTTGGTCGACCATGGATTCATTCCATCAAGGCTATCCCCTCCACATACCACCAATGCTTGAAATTTCCCCATAATGGCATCAAAATCATAATAGCTGGTGATCATGATACCTTTCAGTATTGTATCAACTTAAGATGGACATCCGAACAACAAGTTCCCATCAATCGGGAAAGCTCATCATCCACCTCATCCCATTACATTGATCCTTCCACTTTGACCAAGGCATCCACGTCCACCATTCCATTTTCTGAATCCAAGGTCTAGATTCAAGACAAAGAGTGTGGAGAGTACCACATGAAAACCTCTTATTGTATTGGTAAGCTACTAGTATATCCAAAATCCCATGGCAAGCCTTCTCCTATCAAAAAAGTTTTAAAGTCATTATCCAAGCATCTCCCACCACAACCTTCACTAAATGGGGAGAATTAAGTAAATAAACTATTGGTGAATAGGATATTTCCACATGGATATACAATGATGAAGAAGACATTGACCCTCCATGGATCCGAACTGAGCAATATGGTAAAGGCTTCAAGATTATGAGACATAAAGGTTATGAGGGACATAGTGGACTTGGTTTACATAAGAATGGAATGGTAGAGCCCTTAATGCCTCCCAAGCTGCCAAAGAATAGAGGGTTAGGGTACAAACCACCAAAAGTGATTGCTCCTAGTACTAAGGTGCTCTCGGGTGAGGATGTTAGTTCTTCAAAAGATATTGAGACATCTAAGGATTACTATGCAAAAACCAATTGCAATGAATGGGAATGGGAATTCTGCACATCTAGCGACTATGACCTAGTTGAGACCTTCTAAGAACTCGACTTATCTAGTTCCTCAACTAAATTCATGAGCAACAAAGCTTGGATTGATTCATTTTGGGATCCCGATGATACCTCTGTTTTCACCATATCTGCATATTCATTGAAATTTAATGATACCGATGATGACATGCCTTTAGTATACCCACAATTGATAGATTAGGATCAACAAGGACCATCCAACTTGGACATATTTGAAAACGATGAAGCCGAGTTCATGGGAATTCACGAAGGTATACCCAATGGGGATCATAAAGAAGGTTTTACTATAGATCTTGACAATGCAACCTACTTTGGGGAGTCTATCCCACTCTCTATTTGCAAAAGTGAAAATCATAAATAAAAAAATGAAAGGTTTTTAGGTGAAAACTGAAAGGCACCTCTAGAACAAGAAAAAGTAAAAAAGAAAGGACATATCCAAGGATGAAAACCTCTTTGAGGTGCACAAGTATGGAGGGTTGGACGTGCTCCCTATAAGTCAAGAGAAATTTCCCTTGTTGGTAGATAAATCTATGGAAGTCAACATTAGTACTGACAAGAATCCTAAAATCATCCATTTCATGGCATCTTTGATAGAGATGGAGAAACCAAAATTTTGCACCTTCTTTTCAAAGAGGAAAATTAACTTCACTTGGTCTTACATTGACATGCCCTGATTGGATCTTGAGTTGGTGTTACATCATTTATTGTTGTTCCCTTATGCCAAAACAGTCAAACAAAAGCTAAGAAAAATGCATCCCTAGATTGCACTACTGGTAAAAGCGGAGCTAAAGAAGTTATTAGACATTGGTTTCATTCAACCCATTGACTATACAGAATGGATTTCCAATCTAGTACCTGTGACAAAACCAACAAGAGGAATCAAAATTTCTACCAATTTCAGAGATTTGAATAAGGTTGTCCTAAGCATGACTTCCCATTTCCAAACATCAACATCATAGTGGATTTGATGATAGGCTATGGGATGTTATCACTCATGGATGGTTTCTCCAGGTATAATTAGATTAGGATCGCTCTCGAAGATCAACATGAAATAAATTTTACCTACCCTTGGGGAACATATTGTTGGAATGTTATGCCATTTGGTTTGAAAAATGCTAGAGCCACATATCAGCAATCTATGACTACAATCTTCCATGACTTCATGCACACGCTAATGGAGGATTAGGTAGATGACCTATTAGCAAAATAACTATCAAGGGATGACCATCTGCGAGTACTAGATAAGATTTTAAAAAGAATGGAAGAATACAAGGTTCAATTGAACCCAAAGAAATGTGTATTTGGGGTAACCATTATGCAAGCTCCTAGGATATATTATCTCTCATAGAGCCATTGAAGTTGATCTTAGGAAAGTGAAGGCTATCATGGACATGCCCCCGCCAATGAGCATAAGTCAGTTACACACACTACAAGGAAGGTTACAGTCCATTCGAAGGTTCATTGCTCAATTAGTAAATAAATTTCAACCATTTCAACATTTTTAGTGAAAAAGGAGTACCATTCATATGGATTAACCAATGTCAAGACACATTTCAACAAATAAAGGATTACCTATTAACACCACCTGTTATCATGCCTCTGATTATATCAACAACCACATTAGTACTGGGGGCACTATTGGCATGAAATGATCATGACGGGAGAGAAAGAGCAGTCTACTACATCAGTCATGCACTTGTGGGATATGAGCTCAATTATAATCACATTGAATGTGCATGCCTTGTGATGGTTTTTTCCAAGAAAATATCGATCCCTTAAAGTATCTCCTTGGAAAAGTAGCCTTAACGGACCGATTAGCCAAATGGGTCATGATATTAAGTGAGTACGATATTCAATATGTTGAGTGAAAGGCAATAAAAGGACAAGTCATAATAAATCAACTTGCAGATGCACCGAAAACAACAGATCATCCATTGATATTCGACTTCCCTGATGAGTCCATATTCACAATAGATTCTTTAATCAAATGGGAAATTTATTTTGATGGATCTCACATGAGTCATGGTTTAGGAGCAAGAATACTCTTTGTTACACCTCAAGGAGACACAATACCAAAGTCATTCAAAATATCCTTTTCTTGCACCAATAATATAGTAGAATATGAGGCACTACTCACAAGACTTTTTATGGCCATGAAATAGAAAATCAAGAGCCTTCAAGTCTATGGTGACTCATACTTGGTTATTCTATAGGTCAATGATGATTATGACACAAAGGATGAGAAAATTACTCCCCACAAACGAATGGTTGACAACTTTAAGAAATACTTTGACGATATTATCTTTTGGCAGGTCCCAAGAATTCAAAATAAGGCAGTTGATACAATGGCCACAATAGGATCTCTCTTGGACATCCCAAGCAACATATCACAGTATGAGTTCTTGGTAGAATAGTTGTTGATCCCCACCTTTGATATCCTCGAATCTGAGTTGGTGTGAAAAATTGTTGGTCCTAATTCCCCTTGGTACAATGATTTCTACAATTACCTCCATGACCAAGTTATCCCTCCTAAATTTTATACCAATCAACGTAAAAATTTTATCTGTAAGACCTCCAGATACGTCATCATCAGTGACACCCTCTACCATTGAAGCTTGGATAAAACCATCAAATGTCTTGATTCTGTTGAAGTGAAAACAACCTTACATAGAGTACATGAGGGTATATGTGGAGCTCACTCAAGTGGTCTTACTTTAGCCAAGAAGATCATGCATGTTGGATACTACTGGCACACTATGGAACGCGATGCCTACCACTTTGTTAAGAAGTGTGGACAATGTCAAATACATGATCTTATACATGCGCCAACCCAAGAACCTCAACCAATCACATCACCATGGCCTTTCTCTCAATGGGGACTCGACCTCATAGGTAAGATTCATCCCACCTCATCCAACATCCATAAATTCATTATCACGACAACCGAGTATTTCACGAAATGGATCGAGGCTATCCCTATGACATATATTACTGGCAAGTAGATATCTTAATATATCCTTAATTATATCATATGTTGGTATGGTGTCCCACAATCCATTATTACCAATAAAATTTGTCCCTTCAAGAACCAGGATGTTCATGAATTATGCAAAAAAATCCACATTTAGCAGCACTTCATATTATCCCCAAGGTAACGACCAAGCCGAGGCATCCAATAAAACCATCATTAATATACTGAAGAAGACTGTCAATGATGTTGGTCATGACTAGCACCTCCAACTCAATCCTACCTTATGGGCTTGCTGAACTAGTATCCATAATCCCACTAGAGCCACTCTGTATTCCCTAGTCTTTGGTTTTGAAGCCATCCTTCCTATTGAGGTCGAGTTACCTTCCCTGAGGGTATCCATGCAAGGGTTTATTGATGATGAAGAGTATTCTATATCTAGGTTGCAGGAGCTGGAGTTGTTAGAAGAGCGAAGATAGAATGCATTGGTCCACCTATAAGCTTATCAAAATTTTCTTTGTCATAGCTATGGGTGATCCCACAATAGTGGTTTACAATTTTTAGCCAAACTGGACATTGAACTGATTTTTTTTAACTAAATCTTCACTTTCGGGAACCTATAGTGGCTAAATCATGAGGAATTTGGAGATTATGCAAACTAGTGATTTGTGACATTTTTTCTATAGATTCTAAATATTATTTTTTCATTTTTTTTGGAATTATATTGCACTTCTTTTTCCATCTCCTTCGAAAACTAGTTTTTAACAGTAAACACCATTTTTAAAGAGTGACGTCACTGGCTAACACATAACTTTTTTTCTATGAAGGATAAAATTCTATTTTTTTCAAATTTAGATTCATAACTATGATATCTAGTGCATGGAATTGGTTTCATAGCATTTCATTGAATATTTTTTCTTAATTAAGTTTCAAAGTCAAACTAGTTACAATTTAGACATGATTCACTAGCTAAAACATAACTTTTTTTGTATGTATTGAATTTTTTTTTTTTTTGTTGGATCAAGAACATCAATATATAGTGCACTGATATTTTTCAATTTCTTTTGATAATCTGCTATTTTTCCCCATGTGTAGAATAGAAAGCTTGATTTTTGATGAAAAACCTATGTTTAATCAAACTAAAAAAAATACATATTAAATCTATATTCGATGGATAGCTCGTTCCGAGGACTACCATCATCCAGTTGGGTCTGTGAAGTCTCCTTCATTTTCATCCTCAACCTGAGCTTCGAAGGGGAAAATTTTGCAGAAATTTGGTGCAAGAGAGGGAGAAGGGGGGAAAATGGGGGTTTGCTCGAACCCCCCTTGACCTTTCGAGTGAAGGGGGGTTCGATCGAAGGGGAGTTCGAGCGAACCCCCCCTTTTTAATTTTTATTTATTTTGGAAGCATGAAAAATGTGTGTCGCATAATTTAATAGGGTTCATTCGAAAGGGGGTTCGAATGAACCCCCTTTTGAGTTCGCTCAAACCAATAGTTCGTTTGTGTTAGAAGATTAATATTTACTTGGTAACATTTATTCTTTAATTGTAAATTTTTATTAACTTGTAGGAATATTCCAAAGGAATCCCTACAAGTCTTTTGTCTTTTTGTCTTCTCACACATGTGTGAGGATGACTCATTTTATTTTTAATTCCTTTATTAAGTAATATTTGTAGCCACCTCCTTAAGAGGTTCTTGAAACATTTCACACACATAGATGAATGGTGGCATTCATTGAGTTGGGAGTTACATTCTAACTCCTCTTCTCACCTCTATTTATTGAGGTGCCTCTCCTCTCATTCTTTATATTCAAGCAAGCAAGCTTAAGGCTTAAGTTCTCTCTCTCTCTTTGTATCATTCTTAGGCATTTTTCCTCCATTCATAATATTGGAATTTTTTCTCCTTATCAAATTCTTGTGTCTCCTTTGCATTTTGGTGGTGCTTGGTTTGACTTTTCTATTTCTTGGTAATATTTTTCCTTCAAACAATGCTCATTAGTTAGTACTTTCCATTGCTCATTTATTTTTCCTTTCATGGTATCAGAGCTTGGTATTACTAATCTTTTTTGAAATACATTGTTGAATATTTACCAAGTTTATAAAGCACACCATTGGAGGCACTCTAAGAGAAAAGGAGAAGAGCCAAAAGTCTAATCTTGCTTCTTTTTTATAATATTTTTTTAACCCTTGTGCATGATTTCTTATCTAAATATTTCTAAGTTTTCCAAAACTCATATCTCTTTTATTTTTATTTTTAAACATCTTTTGGATGTTGCTTAGGATCCCAAATCGAAACCTGATTCGTCTGCATCCCAAGATGAACAAGAAAAATAGAAACTCAAAAATGAGGAAGCCCTTGGCCTCATAGGTATTTCTATGTCACTCAAACTATATGTTCACATTGGGACATGTACAACAACCTATGAAGCATGGGACAAAATCAAGACTATTTATGATAGTTCAAATTAATCTAGAAAAAATCAACTTCAAGATCAACTTGAAGATTCAAGGTATTTTGATTTTAAATCTATGGATGATTTTTTTATTAAAGTTTGATGCTTTAAATAGTCAATAGCAAGGTTTAGGAGTACAATTAGAAGATCTTAGATTAATTCATCTTATTCTTAAAAAATGTCTTCCTAGGCAATTTCAGTAATTTATTACTAATATTCATGCTCAATTAGCTATTCCTTCTTTAGCCACTCAATTTTAGTAATTTATTAAGACAAGAAGAAGCTAAGTTGATTCAGTTTGGAAATCTTAAGTGTAATGAACATGCCTTTTTGTCTAATCATAAGCAAAATTTTAAGCCTCATTCTAAACAACAATATTATAATAATAAACCTCATTATAATAATGGAAATGATCCTAGAAAGTTTAACTCTTCTAAGAGACCTCATTGCACTTATTGTAATAAGGATGATCATTGGAAAAATACTTGTTTTAAAAAACAAAATGAGAAAAATCCTATGAAGCAAAATAATCAACAACAAAATAAGCCTAATAATAATAAGTTTCATAACAATGCTAATCAATCTAGACATGCTTTTACTTGTAGTTGTAATGTTTCTCAACCTCTTGAATGGGTTATTGATTTAGGTGCATCTCAACATGTTACTTCACATAAAGAAGTTTTTGAGTCTATGCAACTTGATATGTCTAATGTTCCTCTTCGACTTGCTAATAATCATACTTGTAAAGTAGAAGCAATTGGAGATGTGAATGTTCCTAATGGTAAATTGCATGATGTTTTATATGCTCCCGAATTAAAGACTAGCTTACTTTCAGTTGCTAAGCTTTGTCAAGATTATAAAATAAAATTTTACAAAGATATGTGTTATGTTATTGATCCAAAACAAAACAAGGTCATTTCTAATGCTAAATTAGACAATGATAATTTTTTCAAATTTTATGAGTTTGCTCAACCTAGATGCTCTTTAATATCTACCATTGATTTCAATGTTTGGGATGAAAGACTTGGTCATATTAATGCTAACAATATTTCCTTAACGCAAAAGCTTAATATGATAGATGGATTTCCTAGTATTGTTCCATCTAAAATTGTATGCATAGGATGCATGAGTGGTAAGATGCATAGGGAGCCCTTTCCACATGGTCAATCATGGAGGGCAACTCATAAGTTACACCTAGTTCATAGTGACCTTTTGGGAACCATGGAGAATAACTCCATCCAAGTATCAAGGTATGCACTTACTTTGTTGACGATTATTCTAGAAGAACTCAAATATATTTTCTTCATAGTAAGGACCAAGTTCTTGATATATTTTCTGAATTTCATAAATTTGTTGAAAGGCAATCTAGTTTTAAACTTAAAATTCTTAGAACTGATAATGGAAAACAATATGCGAACAAAGCTTTTAATAGTTATTTTGAAATGATTTTGTATTAAGCATGAGCTAACTATTCCCTATACACCTCAAAAAAATGGTGTAGCGGAAAGGAAGCATAGAACTATTGTTGAAATGGCTAGATGTATGTTACATGCTAAAAATATACCTTACAAATTTTGGGAAGAAGCTATGTTTTGTGATACTTACATTATTAATAGAACTCATACTAAAGCTTTAAAGGATATAACTCCTAAAGAAGCTTGGTATGGTAGGAATCACAATCTTAAGAATTTAAGATTTTTTGGTTCAATTTCTTATATTCACAAACCTAAACAAAAGAGGCAAAAATTAGATCCTAAATATTTTTATCATATTTTTGTTGGTTATGATGAACATTCTAAAGCTTATAGAGTTTATAATCCTCTTACTAACAAAGTTAAAGTTGCTAGAGATGTATGCATTGCTGAAAATGGTGTTCATGATTGTTCTAAAGTGCATGATATTGAATCTTCTCAAACTAAATTTATTTTTGTGGAGGATAATCCTCAAGTTGAGTATTCTCTTAACCCTCCTAATGCATCTCTTACTCACAGTGATAGTGATGATGAAAATGTTGAAATTTCTCCTCATGATTCTTCTTCTAGTGATGATACTCCTACATCTAAGAGAAAGCCTAAATGGTTTAAAAAATTTATGCAAGAAAGTGAGGATATTTTAGCTAGAATGAATAAATCTAAGACTAGAAAGGAAAATTATTGTAATTATGCTTTGATGTTTCAAGTTATGAATACTAGTGATCCTAAAACTTATAAACAATCTAAATATCAACCTTATTGGAAAAAGGCTATGCAAGAAGAATATGATACTTTAATTGCTAATAATACTTGGGATTTAGTTCCCTTACCTCAAGGTAAGAATCTTGTTTCATGCAAATGGTTGTATAAAACTAAGGTTAATGCAAATAATGAAGTTAGAAAGTTTAAAGCTTGATTAGTTGCTAGGGGCTTCTCTCAAGTTGAAGGCTTATATTATAATGAAATTTTTTCTCCAGTAGCTAAAATGTCAACTATTAAATTAGTTCTTGCTTTAGCTTCTCATATGCATTGGCCTATTCATCAAATGGGTGTTAAAAGCACATTTTTAAATGGTGTTTAAATGAAGAAATTTATATGTCTCAACCTTTGGGTTTCATTAAGGAAGGTAATGAACATCTCGTTTGCAAATTGAAGAAATCAATTTATGGTTTAAAACAATCTCCTAGAGAATTGTATTCTAATATTAATGCTTTCTTTTTATCTCAAGGTTTCATTAGAAGTAAAAATGATTGAAATTTATATATTAAGCATAGTAAAAATGATATTGTGATTATTATTTTATATGTTGATGATTTAACTATCACTTATAGTTCTAATAATTTGATTAATGATGTTAAGTCTCAACTCAATCAACAATTTCAAATGACTGATTTAAGCTATTACATTATTTTTTGGGTATACAAATTTGGCAAACACCAAAAGGTATTTTTCTTTCTCAACATAAATATGCTCAAGATCTCTTAGATAGATTTAAAATGAATGATGCAAAGTGTGTTTCTATTCCTCATGAATTAGGAACTAAATTAATGGTTGATATGGAAACTCCTTTTGTTGATCCTACTTTGTATAGGAAATTAGTTGGTAGTTTGAATTATTTAACACTTACTAGACCTAGTATTTCTTATAGTGTTGGTTTAGTTTATATATTTATGTCTAAACCACAACAAAGTCATTTTAAAGTTGCAAAAATAATTTTAAGATATGTTAAAGGTACTCTTAATCTTGGTCTTTTTTATGCTGCAAATTGTGATTTTTCTTTAAAGGGTTATACTGATTCAGATTTAGGAGGTGATCCCAATGTTGGGAGATCCACTTGTGGTTATTGTTTCTTTGTTGGATTAGGTGAAATCTCATGGAATAGTATAAAGAAACAAAAATCTAATCCTCTTTGTTCTAAAAAATCTAAATATAAAGGTTGTACAAATGCATCCAAAGAAGAACTATGGTTAAGAAGAGTACTTGAAGATTTGGGTCTACCTCAAAAGGACCCTAATCCTTTGTATTGTGATAATCAAAGTGCTATTTATTTGGCAAAGAATCCAATTTTTTATGCAAGGACCAAGTACATTTCTCTTCAACATCACTTCATTAGAGAGCACATTGAAGACAAGCAAATTTCTCTTTTGTAGTGTAAAGTCGAAGATCAAGTTGCAGATATTCTCACTAAAGCTCTTTGTAAAGATAAATTTCTCTTTCATTGTAAAAATATAGGATTAAAACTCATTGAAGGGTTTGATGTAAACTCCCCAAGTAAAGCTTAAGGGGGGATGTTAGAAGATTAATCTTTACTTGGTAAAGGTTATTCTTTAATTGTAAATTTTTATTAACTTGTAGGAATATTCCAAAAGAATCCCTACAAGTATTTTGTCTTTTTTTCTTCTCACACATGTGTGAGGATGACTAATTTTATTTTTAATTCCTTTAATAATGAATATTTGTAGCCACCTCCTTAAGAGGTTCTTGACACATTGCACACACATAGATGAATGGTGGCATTCATTGAGTTGGGAGTTACATTCTAACTCCTCTTTTCACCTCTTTTCACCTCTATTTATTGAGGTTACTCTCCTCTCATTATTCATATTCAAGAAATCAAGCTTAAGGATTAATCTCTCTCTCTCTCTCTCTCTCTCTCTCTCTCTCTTTGTATCATTCTTAAGCATTTTGCCTCCATTCATAATATTGGGTTTTTTTCTTGTTTTTTCCCTTTATCAAATTCTTGTGTCTCCTTTGCATTTTGGTGGTGCTTGGTTTGGCTTTATTTCTTGGTAATATATTTCCTTAAAATAATTCTCATTAGTTAGTACTTTCTATTGATCATTTATTTTTCCTTTCAGTTCGAACCCCCCAAAACCCAAAATTTTCTTCATGGGGGTATTTTTTGCATTTTTCCTTCCTCAACAGAATTGTAAACTAGTTTTGTGGGATCATCGCTATAATAAGAAGGTTCTAGTCAATAATTTTTACATTGGTGACTTTTTCTTAAAGGAGAATCCTAAGAACCAAATAGAGCAAGAGAAAGTTGGAAATTTTGAGCCTAATTGGTTGGGTCCTTACATCATAACAGTGGCATATGGATCTGGTGCTTATCAACTTTCTACTCCTGAAGGTGAACCATTACTAGAGCCTATCAATAGCCTGCGCCTTCATAAGTACTACACTTAGCTTTCAAAGATCCTCGCCAAATATCAAATATACAAAAAATAAAAAATTATAAAAATCAAGGAAAAATTGTCACCCTCATGAAAACTTGGAAAACATGCATCTTGTGTGACCAAATTTTTTTTGGGAAAATAGTAAAGAGAAATAATCCTTCCAATAGTGAAAACCACTTCGATGGCACTTTGTATAAGTACCATGGTGAAAACCTAGAAAAAAGGCGCCATGTGTAGTCAGTCTTTGCTCCATCCTCTACCATCATTCTATCTAGTTTCTCACCTTTACCCACGATAAATTCACCTTTGTGCTTCCTCATTACATCCATGATAATTCTTTGTTTTCCTTCTCATGGCTTATGAATGATTAACATTTTGTGTTTTTTGCCTATTGCATCCATCCACCATAAGGCTTATCTGATTTCATTCTTAATAATTGGTCCTATACTTGATTGGGGGAAATACTTGACTTACGTCTTTATGGGATCCTAAACTTGATATCGAAGGTCATCTTCCCAAAAATCCAAAAATATCCAAATAATCTTTCAAAAATCTAAAAAAACCAAAACTTGTCAAAAAATCAATAACCTTCAAAATCCCCAAAACAATGTTAGGTTGTGTTAGTCTAAGTCCATCAAACTACAATGTCTTTGTGCATGTTATGTAGGCAAGGCAATCATTGATGACCCCTTGAGGCACTAGGTCGGTCCCTTGGGGTTTGTCGAGTCGAGTTTGTCATGGTTCATGCCATAAAAAATTCTCCATGGTCAAGGTCAGTCAAACTACAATGTCTTTGCGCTTCTACATAGGCAAGGCCATCTTTAATGAGCCCTTGAGGCACTAGGTCAATCCCTTAGTGTTTTTCAAGTCTGTCATGTTCCATCTCATAATAAGTTGTCCCTTGCTAAGGTCGACACTTTGATCATACACAAATAGATATTTGAGCCTCAACCAAATTATGAATCAATAGACTAACTATCCAACTAGTCTTCAATCCAAACTGATCAATTGCCTAATCATCAGTACCCATCAAAAATTTAATGGATATCAAAGGTCTTATATAAGAGGTGGCATTATTGAAAGTAGACTCAACATCTTATACAACTTGCCTCATCTCTTGAAACTGAACCTAATTTTATCATTTGTCTTATATAGGATGTGTCCTTCCTAAAATTAGATATCATCATTTATAAATCCTATCATTTTCCTTATATAGGTGGATGCATGTTCAAATCTAGACTTGACATCTTATACAACATGCTCCCATTCCTAAAACTATGCATTATCAATCACTCGACCAATTTCATCAATCCTATCAATAAACAATCACTGGCAAACGATCTAAATGGTTGTTGACTTTGTTGGTCTAGTTGGTCTTATATTTCTATAGATTTATCTTTGGTCATGTTACTAACCACCTCGAGAATGTCCCAAGAAGGATTTAGAGGAGTGATGATGTATCATGACATGTTTTATTTCTAATTGTTGTTTGTAGTTTGTCTTGACAAAAATACTAGGGCAACTTGGGTCTTAGTATGCATCATGACACTCCTTGTCTATTAAGAGTGTTTTTCTTGCAAAGGAATAAATTTGCACACCTTGGTTTATGTCATACCACAATTTTTATTATCCATTTGACATAATTCAAATGCCCAATGATGATAATCATGTAATCCTAACATCTATCAAGCAAAATATCAATTCATCTTAGTTCAATTAACTCCATGCTAACATCCATCCCCTCCCCATGCTAACATTTCTTCTATTCCCATCCTGATAGCATCCTATGATGCAAAAAAATATCCCACATACATGATCATGTTAGAGCATCATAGGCATCATCATAATCATATTAGGTCATCCATATTGCATCAAAAAATACAAAAACATAGATAACATCCCATCATAAAGAATCATATGAGCATCTATATAACCATCACATGTCATAATCATATAGAATCATCTAACATATAAAAAGCATAAACATACAGATAAACCATTTACATCTTTCATCCATCATGGCCATACAATATGATCAAGTGAATCCATCCACACATTACAACATAAAGGAATACATAAGCATAAAACCATACATCATACATCTATAATATACCATAACATATAGGGTCATGTCATAATCATATAAATGCATAACACCATAAAATCACAATCTATCACATAGAAATATGCATATAGCATAGGAACATAAATCATATAGTTGCCACCAAAATCATGTATCTCACATATATATCAAAAAATGGTGTTACAGTACAATATCATGATGTCTCTCAAAATGGAGCTCGTAGGATCAAATAAAAAATATTAGTGTCCAATACATATATAAGAAAGTATAGCCTGTGATACCCATATCTCCTAATTGAGATGTTCCTGGTGAGGGTGGCCTATCCTGTTGTTGATGAGGTCTTAAAGCCCCATGTCTTGATCTTGATGGTCGATGATAAGGAGAGTGTCTAGGTTGTTAGACTCCCCCATTGCTCTAAGATTGACGTGAGTGTGACCTAATCTTACTCTAGATATACACATAGCTCAGTTCCCTCTCTACTGCTGGCACCTAATGCTCATAAAGGTCCCTATAATATTGAGCCTCCTGCCCTTCCTAGAAAATTTGATGTCTTAGCTCAACCACGAGTCCACTGATACTAGAGATAAAATCTAAGCATCGCTAATCGACCCTCTAT
This sequence comes from Sequoiadendron giganteum, assembly GCA_007115665.2. Taxonomy (NCBI): domain Eukaryota; kingdom Viridiplantae; phylum Streptophyta; class Pinopsida; order Cupressales; family Cupressaceae; genus Sequoiadendron; species Sequoiadendron giganteum. Next base: position 432,295,195 of record CM021108.1, on the reverse strand, counting down.
GATCTAATGAATAACATGTCCCTCTCGCTGGTCAACCTATCCACCTCTACTTGTAAACCCTGGATTCATGCATCAAAAGCCTAATGTCATGCCTATAAATCTATAATCTATGCATCCACTGGCTTATCTCCCTTAACCTCCTCCACAGACTCTAAAATGGGCACATCCTGAAACCCCTCACCCAGGCCCTCTCCCACAACAATCTCATGCTTTTCTCTCTCCTCCTCCCCCATCTCCTCCTTGGCCACTCTCAGTACGTCCTGCTCTACGTCTTGCATAGGCACCTCCTGATCTACCTCTGCTCTAGGCACCTCCTTATTTGCCTCTACTCTAGGACCCTCCTACTCTACCTTGGCCCTGGGACCCTCTTAATCTACCTCCTCCCTGATCGGCGATAGCTGTCAGATTGCTCTCTGTCGCCGATCTCTCCTATGCTTACCCTTGCCACCCCTACCTTTGTCTCCTCCATCATTTCCCCTACCTCCTCTACCTCCATCTCCTCCATCATACCTCAAATTCCACCCCGTCCCCTCCCCCATCCTCTGTCTTAGAATCTACCTCATGGACCTCGGCCCCTTTGCTCTATTGGGGCAGGCTACTTTGGATCTATCAAAGGAATAGTCCTATGTTCGACTCACCATGTGTCATACTCTGATGTCATGCCCACATCAGCCACATTTGCATCGACACCCCATTAAACTAGTTGTAGGGCATTGATATCCTACTCAACCACCACAGTGCTAATCATGGGACCCCATGGAGATATTTGTCACATGGATCTCATATGCTGAACTAAACCAATTGGAAGCCCCTGTTGCTCCTCAAACTTCCTAAGCACCCAAAATAGAATACAACTCTCAATAATGTGCTGAGATTGCATGGTCCTCCCAATCAAGTAGTGTTCTTGACGATAATATGTAAAATTCTCTCCATCATCCTCCCATGGCTGCCACTGGTGGTATGGTCTCCATGTGAAACCATCTAGAAGATCAATTTCACAATTCCAATGCCTGATATCACCAACTCTAATATGTGTGACCACTCCTTTGTAAAGATACACATATGGTAACCCTGCTCCAAGATGTCTCCCAATAGGAGGTCAAAACATAGCATTATTCTCCCAAGCCTAGATCATAAGTAATGTAGTACTTTAACTGATAGACTGTGCCCTTCTGTAAGCAATATAATGTAATTGGAAATATTGCATGGCAAGAAGGCATGGTCTCCATGCATACATAGTCACATGAGTCATCATGACGATCAACATATCTCCACATACAATAGGGAATCAATGTCCTCGATGATTAGGTATCATGATCCCCCAATCATAGTGCATATAACTGGGGTGAACCACTCATATCTCTTAGCCAACACATCCTAGCGGATCTCATACTCCTCCACACTAAGCTCTATGATGTCCTCATGCTCAAAGTACTTCTAAATAGCACCAAACCCATGGTTAGGATCATAGGCAACACACTCTCCATGAATGGGAAGCCTCAGAATCCACCATACTTCCTCAAGTGTCACAGTGGCCTCTCCTATAGGTAAGTGAAAAGAGTTGGTCTCTAAGTGCCACCTCTCAGATAAGGCAGTCAACAATCCCCTATTAGCCCTAATCATGGGCATGAAAGTAACATAATATATGTTGAGGACATGCAGTTGATCCCTCTCCTCATTAGTTAGTTAGTTAGTCTCATAGTCTGAAGGTAGATGGTTGAATCTCTTGGGTGTAGATGGGATCATATCTCACCTATGATCACAAGAAAGCACATTATTTCAATTGAAAAGTCTAATAAAAATTATTCGACCTCAATCACAGAGAAAATTTTATCCAAAAATGAAGAAAAAACCTAAACAGTCAAATGCTTCACACTATCTAACACATACGACTCACCAGTCAAATGTGTGACAAAAATCCACACATGTCGCTTAGCAGTCAAAAGTGTCATACACATTAGCATATGCAACTTACAAATGTCGATGCATCACATTGTCAAACACATATGTCACACAAAGCACTTGTGACATACAAATCAACAGTTGCATCAAACAAACACACATGCATCATGCCCCTCCACAAATTTAATGCACCATATCACATGCGTCATTCCAGACCATAGTTGCATCACACAAATCACATGCATCACACTTAACATTTGTGAGTCATCCACATTTGGGTGACTCTGACATAAAGATGCATCACACCAATAAAATGTGGTGAATCAAGGCCCAGTTGCGGTGAATGCAACAACAGTTGTGACACATGAAGTGCACCACATTTGTTTGCTCATGTTTGAGCCCTAAAATCTACCAAAAAATTAAAAAATCATGAGGAAAGAAAGGTGTACATATCGTGTCCCTGAATCCCTCTGGCCGTGTGTAGGTCCAAACCCTAAATTCGTAGTGCGAGGTGATTGGTACATGCGACATTTTGGCAATAACTTTATAGAAAAATTACACTCAAAACTCTCCATTCACTTAGGTTAAAATGCACAAATGACCATTTTTTACCCCTAAAATCCTATTTATACCCCCCCTAGGGTAGGGTTTTTACTAGATGCATCCAATATTGAGTCTAAACCCTAATGTGGATACCCTAGAGGTCCTAAAACTGATTTTTTTTTCTATAAATGTGTTATCCACTGTCAGATTTGCTTATCAAAATAATATTTCAATTTTTTTGAAACTCTTTCAAAATTTGCAAAATTTTCTGAGGGAGCATAGGTCTATCTTGTCGTCACCACGACACACTGGGGCATATTCTAAGCTAAATTTATTTGTTCTTTGATACAACATTTAGATGACTTCACAGTGTATCAAAGAGGGGCAAAATATAGACACTGGAAAATGTCCCAAGTCTGCGAATGCCATTTTCATCAAATTTTCCTTCTTCCTTGCATAATTGAATAATTTTTGTTTGAATATTTTCTAAAGTCATATTTTCTTCTATTAATTAAATAATTGAAATTATTTAAGTAATTCATTTCCCCTTTTATTCTTCCTTGATTAATTAAATAGATTTGTATTTGATTACATCACTAATTAATCATTTTCCTCTATAATTAAATAAATTCTTATTTATTTAATTAATGGTTCATTTCATTTTCATTTTCCTTCTATAGTTAAATCATTATTTTAATTATTTAATTACTCATTAACCTTTTTTCCTCTATAATTAAATAAATCCTATTTTATTTAATTATTTCCCAATCTTCCCTCCATTATTAAATAATTATTTTAATTATTTACTAATTTTTCCTTTTCCTATACTTTTAATTAAATAGTTATTTTAATTAAATGTCAACTTTTTCCTCTTCTTCTATAATTAAATAATTGCTTTATATTATTTAATTATTCACTTTCCCTCCTAAATTGAATAATTTTATAATTATTTAATTTACTCTCGCAACCTCTTTTTCTATGCCAATCTCCTCTTTTATCTCAATTAATTTCCACTATTGATAAGGTTTTATTACCTTTTAATCTCCACCATTCATCCTTAACTAAACTCTATTTTAGCCCTAACCCTATTTCATTGCTTCTCAAAGCAATCTCATCCATTGACATTCATCATTTAATCTTGGCCCTTCATTAAAATTTAGTTTTCTATAAAAGAGACCAATCCCTTTCATTTCAACCCTACAACCACTATCTTTGATATTCTATTGTCACTATCATTAGCCTTATTCTTGCATACTACAAATATGAGGGCAAGCAAGCATATAACACAAAATGGAGAAGAGCAATGAAGGTGATTCAACCATGGAATAGGAATTTATGGTATTATTGCTTTGTTATTTATATTTCTATGTTCATTTGTGCTTCATTATTGGATGAGGGTTTTTAGGGCTTGAGTTTTAGGTAGTTGATTATTGATACTATTGATTCATGCTTCACACCTTGAGTTTACCCTGTTCTACAATTAGATCAAATACAAGTTGAAACTAAGACAATAATTCTACACAAGGGTTTTCCTATTATTTTATTGGTTAAGCAATGACCAAATTTTGATATGTGTGCAACATAGCTTCTATAAAAAAAATCATGTAATATTTTTATGAAAATATTATATGTACCAACGTGTAGATCAATGGCCACATACCTATGAAACTAAATGGGATACATGTGATGCATTTATTTAATGGATTTTTGAAAGCTAGTTTTTATGGTCTAAATGAACCATGTTATATGCATTTATTAAAGAATGTGACTTGTGAAGTACACCATTACTGCAATAGAATACAAGTGTTTACTCTTTATGTGTACACTAATATGAGCACATTGAATTTTTATTTTTATGTTATCTATAATTTATTGCTATGAATGCATGTGATGTTGTACTTGTGTATTCATATGAATGGACATACCTTTGTTAAAATTTAAATTTTAGGAATTTGGAGTTCAGATAAATATAATATATCATCCATCTACAAAAGTGAGAAATATTGTGTGATGCTTATGCATTATGTGTGTGCACATACAAAATCTTATGAATAATAATACATTTCATTCCAATAGTGCTTTCCAAAATTGAAATGGAACCTAGATTAATGAGTAAATATGAATGATGTATATGATGTACACATGTATTTGCGACCTATTCTAATAATTATTAATACCACCAAATTGTGATTTAAGAAGGTTGATGGATTAGATTTGATTTATTAAATGCTTAGCATGAGATAACCATATGATGACATTAGTTGTATTGCTAGGGTGCATGTGTGTGAGGGATTAGGAATTTTTTTTGAGAGTTTTCCCTAATTAAACTAATTTGGAAGTGATTATACTTATGTCACTTATAAATTTAAGAGAGTGTTGACCTTATATAGGGTACAATATTTCTTATTTATTAAGTAAATTATGTCGAGCATGGTCTATGAATCATGCATGCAGCCTCCTGTAATGTTGTAAATTGCATCCTATGCAATTTCGGACTACACACACCTTCCTCTTTAGATAAACTAAGATAATTATGCTCTCCCTCAACTTAAAACCATTTCTCACCATCTAGCATACCCCATTCCTCGATCGTTAAGTCTAATTTTCTCATGAAACAATGCGCATCGCAAAGACGTCTGTGAGCTGTGCTAGTGTCCTGAGAAAATCCATGACTAAGGTGGTCATTGAGACATTACACCTACCATGTTTTGGTAGTGTAATGCCTTAGCCAACCTACAACCACGTCGGGAATCACTTGGGCTAGTTGTTTGATCCAAAAAGTCCCTCTCTTTTGCAAAGACTTGATACAATTTTTCTGTAGAAACTGAAAAATGTCCTAAGTCTGCGAGCGACATTTTTTCTTAGTCGTCATCCTATAATAATTAAATAATTTTAATTATTTAATTATTCCTGATCATATTCCTTTATTAATTAAATATATTTTTTTAATTATTTAATTAATTCACTTTCTAATCTCTATTCTATACTGATCAATTAAAATAAATTAATTGTGTCACTAATATCCCCTTTCTTCAATAATTAAATAAGTCATTATTTATTTAATTATTTATCTTTCATCACTTGTCTATATAGTGAGATAATAATAATTATTTGACCTTTTATTCTTCTATAATTAAATAATTGACGAAATTATTTAATTATGTGTCATTCTTCTCTTTTAAATAATTGATCCAAATCAATTATCCATATTTAATTTGTATCTCCCCCTTTAATTAAATTTATGAATTTAATTAAATCTCCTTTTTCATTTCTTCCAAATAAATAATTTATTTGCCACTTGTCCTTCTCCTCCTTTTTCAAATAAATTATTTAAAATAAATTATTTATCCCTTCATTTTGGTCAAAGATCCCTTGTCATTATTTCATGTCATAGCCTGCAAGTCCTGCATGTCTGTCATAACTGTCGGGCGTCATAGACATCAACGTCATATCTTTTCCATGCATGGCATATTCTAGTTGCATCAATTTTCAATCGTAGATCTTGGCATCTTTCTAGAAACTCAATCTTGGCCATCCATTTCGTAACCTCCCTCTCATGAATCCTCATCCGTTGATCTTAGAATCTTTTTAGAAGATCAATCTCATCCGTCCATTCGAAAGGTTGTCTATAAAAGAAACCTTTCTCCTCTATTTTCAATTTAACAACCATTTTGTCTCCAACTTTTTACTTACAATTTGCAAGTGTTTGCACAAGTCTACTTCAAAATCTGAGGGCAAAGTTGCATAAGGAGAAATAAGAGAGCAAGAGAAGTGATTCAAGATCAAGCATGGGGAGTATTATTATTTGATGTTTTCATTCTACTTATGATTTTATTGTATTCTCTTGTTTAGATTGAGATTTTAGCTTAGATTTGTGTTGGCTGTCACTTAGTCTATGCTATTTGATTTGATTTTTTCCATCTTACATTGGTGAACCCAACGTGAATCTTACAATTTTACAGAAAAAATCATTTTTTTTCTTGTTTGTTTTGTTGTTTTGCAGGTTATAGCCAAGAAGTTGCATAAAATCCTGTCATATTATTTTGAGTACAAAACAATGGGTGCACGAAATCATCAAAAACTATCATATGGGTTTTGTAGCCCTCATTTTCAGCTTTCTAGATTTTCAAATGGTTTGAAATTTTGATATGTTTTGAGAAAGCTATGATTGTTTTAGTGCTCACAAATTTTCAAGATTTAGTTGTTAAGATCCAAATTTTCTTTTGTTTATAAAACTTTTGTTGTGCAGGATTTTGCTAAAAAAATTATGGGTTTTGAAGGTCTATGTCTTAGTTTTCCATAGATTTTTATAGTTTAAAATTGTGTTTAAGTTATCACTATTTTAGTTTGTTTTTTTTATACAAGTTTTTTTTGGTTTACTGATTTTCTGTTTGCAACATGTGGCTTTTAAGTGAGGCTCCCAAAAAATTGCTTCTTTTGAAGCAACAAAAAAATTGATGTCTTAGTTTTTAATTTCTTTAAGTTCTTTTCTTAGTTTAGTTTAGTCTCTTCATTTTTTAGTTTAATTAGCTACTGACTTCTCAGTTTTAGTTTGGTTTTAAATCTCTTGTACTAACTTAGTTTTTATAGCTTTCTCGTTGGTCCAAGATCATTTTGTGAAACTACTAACAAGTGGTTTTGTAGGTTCAAATGTCCAAGGATTATATTTTGAAATCACTTTGTTTGTTTTAGATTAGATAACACTTCATTTGGTGCTCTAAAATGAATGATTGTCTTTCTCACATAGATTAAATTAGGGGGTAAATGAACACCATGTATTAGTGTTTGAGGTTGGTAGGTATTATGCTCTCACTTGTGCAAAATCGGTGATCAGAAAGCTAGACCCATCCTTTTTTGTGTTCACCCATTAGAAGGGCTTGCCTTGGTGGGAAAAAGTACTCTTCTCAATGGGATGTGGTACATGATAGCTCTCCCCCAAATATCTTTATGATATGTAACCCCTTGTTCTAAGGGTAGGGAGACCTCCTGAGGGAGTTTATCATAGTACCCCCTGAACCAGATGCCCTTACTAGACACCTCTTGTTTGTAGCAGCCAAAATCCCTCTATTTGTTGGTGCAAGAGGTCGGACCTTTGAAGCCGTCCCATATACTTGCAGCTCTTAGTAGAGATGAAAAGTTTTTCATGGGAGATTCATGAGAACTAAAGCCTGGCTGACCCAAGAAGTGAGTGTCATGGAGGGGATCCAGTGTGGTCAAGATTCTAATCATCCGCTAAGAGTAAGCGTAGCTAGAGAAATCCAAGTGGGAACTCAACGAATATTGTCTTTTCCAACCTTAGAATTGTGCTTGTCTTCTTTAAAAAAAATCAAACATTTTTGCATCAAACCAGTCCTATAAAAAAGAGTTTGATACTGGCTGCTGTGTTTTCCAAGACAAATTTAATCAAAATCAGTTAAAAATCCACTCGAAACCAGTTCAAAACATAAAATGTGCAAAATAACTCTTTGTGAACCACAACTTATTGAAACAAACCACAAAATATTGATCACCAAATTTTCAAAAATCATTGTCCAATTCATCTTGACTATGATATTGGTTTCCAAACTAGAGACCTGCAAGTTTTTTCAGCCCATTCCAAGCATCCCCATTAGGAAAACATTGCATTATAGGTTACATCCCTTCATTCTTTGCATTACACAATTTGGACTTTCACCCTTAGGTTGCATTTAGGCCTTCAAATTTTGAACATAGGGAGACCTTCGAGCTTTTGTAAATTTTCGGTTACACATTCTATTTGTCATTGACCATTGTCATTTTCATTGCCATTGTCATGTCATTGTCATTGTCATTGTCATTGTCATTGTCATTGTCATTGTCTTGTCATTTGTCACTTTGTCAAGTTTGATCTTGCTTTTGTGTCCTAGTATTGGTTGTTCTCTTATGGTAAATGAAATTTGGAATTTTTTTCCTTGGGTTCACATCATCTTGATTTCCACCCTTAGTTTAAAATTCCTTCACATTACTCTCATTTTTCCTAGATTTCACTTTGCATCCTTATAATCCAAAAAAAAAAAATCATAAAAACATAGCTTAGTCCCATGCCATCTTGCATCACTCAACATTTATCTTCATTTGCATGTCATAGCCTTTGGTCATAAGGTCATTATTATCCTTGCATTACCACTCCACATCCCTATATTATCCCAAAAATCCAAAAAACAAAACATATCCTTTGGTCATCATCATCCTTGCATATCATATCCTTTGGTCACAGGGTCATTATCATTACACCATTCCTTAATCTTGCTCTTAGGTAGATTGGCACTTTGCATCTTTATATCCTTGAAAATCACAAAAAAATAGTATAGTTTCATATCCATTTTGCATTGGTACCTTGCATTGTCATCCAAAGGTCACAAGTTTTGTATGGTCCTCACTAATTTTTCCTTATCTATCCTAATCCAAACTCATGACCATGTCTTCACTTTACCTTGATCTTCTTCGTAGTCAAGCTGAATACCAATCAATCCTCAATCGTCAATACCAACCACTAACATACCCTTCTTATCAACAATCCATAAGATCCAATCCTTCATTCATCTACCCTCACTATCAAGAGCCACTTGACACAATCCATACCATTAATCCCCAAAAAAACTTCCATTAGTCATCCATATCCTAACCTTGACAAAGGAAACCAACCTTCCATTAGTCCATTCCAATCCTCCACATCCTATCATAATCTATCATCCACTAGTCCATTCCAATCCTCCACATCTTATACTAATCCATCATCCACTAACCCATTGCCATCCACTCCATCCCAAACTACAACACCATCCAATAAAAAAACATTAATTAATGCTCTCCAAAGACAACTAGCAAAGGAACTTGTTCAACTCCTAAATGAAAACAAAGTTAGGAAATCCAATCACATTGTTGATCCTAAACCATCCCACCATTTTTCACCATCATGTCCTCCATTGCCTACCAATACTGAAAAATATCTTACTATTGAAGCTCTATTATTGCCATGTCAAAATCTTTGGTCTATCAAAGAAAATCATATCCTTGTCCAAAATCAAATTCCATTCCGGACCAAGGAAATGACTTGACTCGATGAACCCTAAAGGACTTGACATAGGGGGCCTCGGGGGCTCATTTTTATTCCTTATTATTTGTATTCTCTTGTTTAGATTGGGATTTTAGCTTAGATTTGTGTTGGTTGTCACTTTATCTATGCTATTTTATTTTTCCCATCTTACATTTGATTTTTCCCATCTATCCATCCAGTCCATATCATTTCCATCTATTTTCCCACCTACCTTGATCTTGCTAAGAAATGGTGTACAAACATAAATCATGATTTGGGAAAATTCTTGGCATGTGTATCCTTTGGTCATACACTATCCATGAAATAACATGTCATTGCCTTCATAAAATTTATCCAAACCCATATCTCAGAGAAAACAAATTATTCCTATGTGACATCATCCTTGGAGATCATATGCTAATTCTATTAGCCAATAATCCTCATGTCACCTATCCTTTGCAAAAATAAATCCATTTTACTTCCATAGCTATTGCTGGAATTGGTTTTCCCTTGTCATTGGTCTAAGGATTATAATCCACTTATCCAAGTTCCCTTCTTAATCCCATCTAGTCCTAAGGTTAGTCATTTCAAATGCGACAAGCCTAATCCATACAATCTTTCTATGCATTCTAGCGCTCCATCCAAAACATTCATTAGCTTTGTGCCCATCCTTGCTGCAAACCTTGATCCTTTAGTTACATTATCATACATGGGATATGTCTTTCTCAATCCTCATGTTTTTTCAGGATGTGTCCTTCCCATATCAAACAACATTGTCATCATCATCATCACCTATCAATTGGTTTTCAACTTGACTAGGGGCAAGATCACGTTTTTCCTTGGATCATTGTACATGCCTGCCTGGTTGATTGTGGGTATCTTTCACATGCATTTTTCATGATCCCTATAGTTAACATCCATAATAAAGTTTCATTCATCCATAATACAGCTTCGTCATCCTTCCCATGGCTTGAAGACCACCGACATTTAGCATCCTTCACTTTCATATCCACCCATCGCATTCACTGCTTCCCCTCGTACATATTAAATTGGTGCTTTACCTGATTGGGGGAAATTCCTTGACTTACATCTTCATGGGAAATATTACATGGTACCAGCCCTTTAAAACCTTCAAAATCCATTAAAAATCATAAATGTCCTAAAAAATAAAAAAAAATCAAAACATTTCAAAATCCAAAAAAATCAAAAACATTTCAAAATCCAAAAAATCAAAACATTTCAAAATCCAAAAAATCAAAACAATTCAAAATCCAAAAAATCAAAACAATTCAAAATGCAAAAAATCAAAACATTTCAAAATCCAAAAATCAAAACATTTCAAAATCCAAAATCCAAAAAAATCAAAACATTCAAAATCCAAAAATAAATCAAAACATTTCAAAATCCAAAATAATCATAAAATCCTCAAAAATCCAAAAACATAAAAAAAAATTCAAAACTCCCAAAAAATAAAGTCTAACTCTAAGTCTGAGTCTAAATCCGTTTTGTTAGAGTGGTCGAACTACGTTGCCTCTATGTGTTTGCTACATAGGCAATGCTCATCTTAAATGATCCCCCAAGGCATTAGGTCAGTCCCTTTAGGTTGTCCAAATAAAATCATGACTCAATATTTTGTCAAATAAGACAAAGTCAAGTTGTGTCGAACTATGAGGTCTTTGTGCATTGCTACATAGGAAAGGCCATCTGTCAATGAACCCTTGAGGCCCCCTAGGTCAAGTCCTTTAGGGTTCATTGAGTCAGGCCATTTCCTTGGTCCAAAAGCAATCATCATTCAATCAAAAAACAACAAACAAATGAAATCCTCCATCAATCAATTATCTTATCATCCATCAACCTGGCCATTCAACTAGAATGGGGCATTATGTCATTTGTCTCATTCAACCTTATCTCTTGTCTCTTATCAGGATGTGTCTCTCCTGAGGTTATATTTTTTCAATTTGGTCATTTACCTTATGTAAGATATTTATTTCTTGCGGTTAGGTGTCTCATCAACACTTATCATTTGGTCAACTTTATCAAATGTGTCCTCTGGCTCAAACAAGATGTGTCCTTCCTATGGTTGGGTATCGTCACATCACTTGGTCATATTCATCAATATTTTTCAAATAAATGATCAATCTTTGTCAACCTATCAATCAAATCAATTTGTCAACTTTTGTCAATTTGTTAATCATTTTTTGTCAATCTATCGATCGAATCAATTTGTCATCTTTGTCAATCAACTTTGTCATCAACTTGGTCAATCAATCTTTCCTTCATAAGGATGTGTCCTTCCTGAGGCTAGGCATGGTCAATCAAATCACTTTATCAATCTTTATCAACCTATCAATCAACTTGGTCATTTTGGTCAACCTAATCAGCCAATCAAACAATCATCATTATCACTAGAAAACACTATCTTGGCAAACACTTTGTTAGTCTAGATTTTCTTATCTTTTCAATTGGTTTTGGGTCATGTTACTAGTCTCCTCGAGGATGTCCTATCAATGGATTTAGAGGGATGATGATGGATCATGGCCTCTTTTCTTTGTTTGTTGCCTATGGTTTGTCTTGGAAAAAAGACTTGGACAATTGGGTCCCTAGTATGAGCTGGGGAATTCCTTGTCTTTTTTATTGTTTGTCTCTCCCAAATGGTCACCTTGTACACCTTGGTTTATGTCATACCATGGCATTTGTGGTCCATTTGTGACATTTTTGACGCACAATGATGATAAATATAAAAATGTAAGCATGAAAGTTGGTTCCCTTATCATTTCTTGTCTATCTTCTTTCCCCTTTTCACACTAACATCCCATCTCCCTTATCTTTTCCATGCTAATATTCATCTCCTTCATGCTAAAATTTCTTCTATCCTTCATCCTCTAGTGTTATCTTCCATTTCGAGAGCACATTCATGTTCTTTGAACCTGCCTGTCCTCTTGAGGGGGCATACCACAACCCTCCTGTTCATCCTTCCCCTTTCTCTTTACACTGAGGCATATTTCATAATTAATTTTTTTTGACACAACGTGATGAACTGCATTATGTCAAAGAGGGGAAAAATGTAGACACTAAAAAATGTCCTAAGTCTACGAGTGACATTTTTTCTTTGTCGTCATCCTCTAATAATTAAATAATTTTAATTATTTAATTATTGCTGATCTTATTCTTTTATTAATTAAATATATTTTTTAATTATTTAATTAATTCACTTTCTAATCTCTATTCTATCCTGATCAATTAAAATAAATTAATTGCGTCACTAATATCCTCTTTCTTCAATAATTAAATAAGTCATTATTTATTTAATTATTTATCTTTCATCACCTGTCTATAGTCAGATAATAATAATTATTTGACCTATTATTCTTCTATAATTAAATAATTGACAAAAATATTTAATTATGTGTCATTCTTCTCTTTTAAATAATTGATCCAAATCAATTATCCATATTTAATTTGTATCTCCTCCTTTAATTAAATTTATGAATTTAATTAAATCTCCTTTTCATTTCCTCCAAATAAATAATTTATTTGCCACTTGTCCTTGTCCTCCTTTTTCAGATAAATAATTTAATTATTTATCCCTCAATTTTGGTCAAAGATCCCCTATCATTATTTCATGTCATAGCCTACATGTCCTGCATGTCTGTCGTAGCCGTTGGGCATCATAGCCGTCGGCATCATATCCTTTCCATGCATGGCATATTCTAGTTGCATCAATTTTCAACCGTAGATCTTGGCATCTTTCTAGAAACTCGATCTTGGCCATCCATTTTGTAACCTCTCTCTCATGAATCCTCATCCATTGATCTTAGAATCTTTCTAGAAGATCAATCTCGTCCATCCATTCAAAAGGTTGTCTATAAAATCAACCTTTCTCCTCCATTTTCAATTTAACAACCATTTTGTCTCCAGCTTTCTACTTACAATTTGCAGGTGTTTGCACAAGTCTACTTCAAAATCTGAGGGCAAAGTTGCATAACAAGAAATAGGAGAGCAAGAGAAGTGATTCATGATCAAGCATGGGGAGTATTATTAATTAATGTTTTCATTCTACTTATGCTTTCATTATATTCTCTTATTTAGATTGAGATTTTAGCTTAGATTTGTGTTGGCTGTCATTTAGTCTATGCTATTTGATTTTTTTTTCCCATCTTACATTTTCATTCTTCATGCATCAATTCTTCATTCACTCTTGCTCTCTGGTTTTTCTAGCCCTCTTGGAAAAAAACACAACTCTTTCTTCTTCACCATTCTACAACACTTCAAAACTTTCTCCATCTTTCTACACACATATCTTCCAAAGATCTCGTCTACGACTTTCAAATTAAACTCATTATTACACCATGATTTCATCTTTCAAGAAACCCACTCTCATCTTAGAGGCTTTTGTTGCTCCTTTGTTGCACTAGAAAGCCTCACTTTTGGTGCTTGAATGGGGTAGATCTTCAAGGATCTTTCTTGAGCATTTTATCTTTTTCTTTGATTAGCAATGATTTTATTTATCATTTCACGTCTATTATTATTATTATTATCTTTTTGAAGGTTTTATGTGGAGGTGGAAGTCACACCAATATGAGGGTTTGACTGAGGAAAACTCCTAAACATCCACCCAAACATTTTTCTTTCATCTTGTGTGCGTAGGTGTAGGTGGAAGAACTTTTTGAAGCAAGCTTGAACATCATCAAGCATTCCTAGTGATATCTAAAACCTCTCCTTGTCATTTTAATTTAATTCCCATTTAGCATCTTTATTTTTGTACCTTTAATTTTGTATGTTCATACTCTGCACTCATTTTACATTTGGAAACCTGTGCATTGGTATTTTGTGTTTTTTGGTGATAAATCTTGTTTTCTATCTATATGAGACATCATCGAGATGTGTTGTTATCTGATAGCCATGTTGTCATCCTAGACAAAGAGCTTATCAATCTATCTAGAAGACCTCTATACCTTGCACTTTCATTTTTTGATGTCTTAAAGATTCAAATAATTTAGGTACTCTATTAAAATTCACATTCCTCCATTTCTAGTTCATTTGAGCAATGTCAACCGAGGTAGTGGAGAGATAGTTTTCTCCTTGATATCTCATCATCTTGAGGGTAGTGAATTCCCTCCTCTATATTTTGGTGAACCCAACGTGAATCCACCTTCTTGAAAAATTCTTGGTCTTCTTAAAAATCCTAAAACTCTTCATCTTCTCTTGAGTTCATCTCTTATTTCTTGGAGTTGGAAAGGTTGTGTGTTATAAGAACTCCTCTATAATATTTACAACCCAGTGTACTACCTTTTGGCACATAGTAAGAAGAAGCTTGAGACCTACCCTACCCCTAGATTGATATAGTCCTACTAGGCCTAGTCTAATGTATTCTTGGAATCCTAATCCTTTTGGATCTTAATCGGTATTTGGAGGTTCTTCTTCTCTAAATTATCCTTTGGGGTCTCCATCATTTAAAGATTATGGAACTTCTCTCAGGGTCCCCTTTGAGAAGGCTTAATCTTTGGAGGAGATCCTTAAACACTTTTAACATTTCCTAAATTGTGATAACCTATATGCTCAAGCTACTCCTATTGTCAGTAATATGAGAAGCTTACTCATCTTAGATCACAAGGGCCTTGAGTTGTTTCATGTGCTAACCAACCTTGTTGAGACACATTTAACTTGATATACATTAGTCTTGAGTTGGCCAATCAGATATCAATGGTACTCAATTGAATCTTTTGATTCTTGAGGTGTTTGTGCATATGGTGGATACTAATCCCTCTATACCTCCCATGTCTTCTATTGATAACACAAACATTGTGTTTGTGCCTCCCACCAATCCCAAAGTGAATGTGTCTCACAATCCTTTGGGTAAAATATCCCTCCTCAGTGTGGATCCGCACCTCAAGTTTCTATTGCAATGGCTAATCCAACTCCCCCACCATTCAATCTCGTCTTGAAAACCTTGTTCCAAAACATGGGTCAAATTTGATCTCAACTCACTAATTTAACTAACCTTACCACACAATCCACTCTTACTCCATACTATTTTTTTACTTCTCTCACTTTAAACATCTTGGATGCTCCCATTCCCCAAGGGATCGAGGTACCAAAATTCAAAAAGTACAACGGTAAGGGAGACCCACAAACATAGGCCAATTCCTTTACTGCTCTTGTAGTGACTTTCTATATCAGGATTGCTTCCTAGAAAAATTATTCTCATGACCTCTTAAGGAGACCACATTAGAGTGGTTTTTCTCATTACCTGATAATTCCATCTTTTCTTTTGATCAACTTATAAACTATTTCTTAAAACAGTTCCAAGAAAATATTGTCTCTAAGGTCACTATTGTTGACCTTTTCCATTGCAAGCAACGACTAATTTCTCATTATCAATCCATCTCTTCCCAAATTCCCTATTCCCTACTTGATCATGACATCCAAAGTATGTTCATGGGAAGTTTTCAGTTAACATTGAGGGAATGAGTCTCCCTAATGAAATATCCTTCCTTTTCTCATCTATGTACTATATTGTGTGACTATTAGAAGACATTAGCTTAGTATGGGGCTTCCACTCCATCCTCATGTCCTGATGGTTTTGGGCTACATCCTCTTTTGGAGGGTTGAAGAGAAGCAAGGTGATAGCTAATGTAGTTTTTGTCCCTCAAATAGTGAAAACAATACTCTCGGGTCACAACATAATTGGGTCTTTACAAAACTATCTGATTCTTACTGAAGAGTAGTTAAAATTTTATTAAAAAATAACTTAATCACCCTTCCAAAAATTAGACCGCTTCCTGATAACAAGCCATATCCTAGTTGGTATGACATGTCTAAGTTCTACCAATACCATCGAGTGACCAAACATGACACCAAGCATTGTGTGTGCTTAAGACATGTAATTTAGGATCACATAGATAGTGGTAACATCCACCTCGATGGTAAAAATCAAAACTTCAACAAGTTTGTTGCCAAATCCAACAACCAATTATAAATCTACATAGATCCCTTCCCACCTCACTCTTCCAATTTTATTACTACGTCCTCTTCTTCTACACTATTTGATAATGTCGTGTATGTGAATATGGTGTCTATCACTCCAATATCCCCTCTAAATTAGAAGGACAATATACTTGACATATATTTTACACCTAATGAATTTCCTTATAATGGAGAGTACTCTCCCCTCTACATTCTCGCCCAAGTCAACAGTAATGTTGTTACTAGCATTATGGCTGACCCTTTCAATAGGGTCAATGTCATAATTGAGGAGACACTCTTCGTCAATGGTCTACATAGGGCAAGATATGATGAGTGTAAGGCTACCATCCACATGCATGATGGTCTTTCTCTCTCCCCTTTGGGATTCATTTCTCTATTGATCTTAGTGGGACCTGTTATGCCTTGCATAACCACCCCATCTTTTGCCTTGGTCAAAATGGGTCCCCCTTGTTCTTTATCCTTAGTTGTTTTTCAAATAAAGTTTGGAGTCGTTTGCTTCCAAAACTTTGTTTTGGTTTGGTCTAGTCTGTCGGAAACGGAATCGGAACTGAATCAAGAAAGTTTCAGTTGAAACTTGTTTTGGTTCCCATCCTGATGATGTTTTCTTTTGGAATTTTGTTTTGTCTTTAGTAGACCTGGAGCCGGAATGGGTGTTAAGTTGGTGTTTATCAAAAATTGCAAAATCACAATCCATTATGCCCCGCCTCCGCTATTTTGACTTTTGGTTTTAGTCTAGGTCTTTGTGTTTAGTTTTATTATGTCGGTCTTTTTCTTTACTTTTTCTGTTTGGTTTGGTTTTGTTTTGTGTTTAGTTGGCGGACCCAGAACCGGAACGGGAACAAAGTTAGGAAATTTCTTAAGTTTATGAATTAGTGTTCATTCCGATTCCACCCCTGCCGCTTTTGGGTTGTTGATTTTTTGATTGAAGTCGCATTGTAATGAACTATTGGTTTTCTTCTAGTTCTGGCTCTGCCTTAACTGCGTTTAATGCATTAATGACAGCTACTTGTGTAGGTAGAAATTCTCATTTTTACCTTCATTAAGGATTAAATGAATCATTATTATCATTGTTAAGAGATTAAAGAGCACAAAAGAGCAGCAAGGGAGTTCATTTGAGCGAATCGATTGAAGGAGGAGAAGATTATTGCTTGCGAATCAGTTCAGAAGGTTAGCTGGGTTTTGTTGTGTTCGAGGTAGGGTTTCTTATCGTTATTGTTCTTCATTTATTTACTGTTGTGTTTTTTATATATATATTTTCCCATGCTTGGAATCATGTCGTTTTTAATGAATTCGTCATTTTGGCGTGCTTGTTTGAATGGGTTCTTTCTTTATTTTGTTTGTTTGGTTGATTCCTCTTTTCTTTTTGCTTTTTGTTTTTAGTTCTTTTTGTTTTAGGGCACGATCACTTGGTTTAAATTGAGGTTTTAAATAGTGTTGGTTAAATTAGGGATTTACAGTGAGGTAGATTAGATTCATGTTTTTACAGTGAGTTAGGGTTAGTTGAATCTTGTTTTTACTTAGGGTTTTGTTATGCATTCAATCTAGTAAAATGGCAAGGTTTAAAATCCATACCCTATTTTTATCGTGGTTGTTGGATTAGGGTTTCGAATGTTTCTATGATCACATTTAAATGATTAAAATATGATGCCCTAAAAAAATACAGTTGTTCCCCATGGTCATATGAGTATAGTCTTATTAAAGCCACTTTTCATTTAATATGACCTTGGTTTTAATCATAGAGTTGTGTGTTAAATCGATAAAATCTTTGATGACATCATGGTCAACCTAGGCAGAGGCGGGATTGGAATCGATCTTGAACTTGAAAATTCTGTTTTTGCAAAAGGTATTGATTCCATTTCCATCCCGTCACTGGCTCCGCGTATAATGAGAAGTCTTCTTTCGAAATAACGATAACCTGGATGAAAGTGGAGGCGGAATGGAAATAGAATATGAAAATATAAAAAAAAATCTGAAGGAAAAAAACCAAGTCCATTTTTCATTCTGATCCCTATTCCAATCACCTTCCCAGTTTCGACTCCGAGCCCGTTCATTGTTAGTGAAATATCTATATTGGTTTTGGCTCCGAGTTCGGCAGTGTTGTTTAAAAGAGACTGTTTTAGACTATGTTTTTTCCTGGTTCCGCCTCCGGTGCTTATATGAAAGGTATAGTTTTAAAACATGTTTTATGATCATATTGAAAGATCTAATTAGAGGTTTTTGTGGTAGGAAATCTAGAAAATGTCAGGAACATCAGGAGAAGCTGCTCAAAGGAATCGGCCTGTAGGGACATCAAAGGAAACGCCTAAACCAAAGAAATTCAAGCCTGAAAAATTGCCTTATACCTTGAGGTATAATCACAGGAGTCCAGTTATCAAAGTCAACAAAGTGGAATTTGACTGGTCAAACATCACTGACACAAACTTGGGCTAGTATAACTTTGAGGAGGCATATGCTAAAACATTCACTGAGGATGTGATGCCTAGAATGAAGAAGATTGTTAAGTCTGGATTGGCTCATATAACTTTGTTTCCTTTGTTAGTCCAATGTCTAGAATTGATCTTAACTGTAGTTGGTGCCTATAATCCTGCTACAAGACTATGCATGGATTCACAAAACAATGTGATCATTGATATTACTCCTCAAGCATTTCAAGATATATTTAATGTCCCAGATCCTAAGAATTTGGTGCAGTTGGATGAGGTAGAGGCTTTGGAGAAATATATTGAGTATAAGGACTCCAGAAAGTCTCATTTAAACAAAAAGTGGTTAAGCACAGAAAATAAATCTTTAAGCAAGCTTGCAGACCAGCCAAAGAGGGCAGATTTCTATAAGGAGGTATCAGATCTAATCATGATGTTGTCTAGGGCCTTTGGGAAGAGAGATACATTTCGGTTCAAGGAGTGGATGTTTCCTTTCATCCAGACTATCTTAAATGGAGCCCAGCAGTTTGATTGGCCGATGATTGTGTCAAATGTTGTTCATGATCAATTGACTAGTTTCAGGTAGACCAAGTGCTTTTTTATGACTTCTTACATTGTGTATGCAGCAACAAGGTTGGGTATTTTCCCAGGTTTGAATAAGGTAGGCATAATGGGAGCCTTGGATGGACATAAGAGAGTATGGGAGCATTATGACCAGTTATCTCTTGAGGTTGCTGAGAATCATTTCAGAACAGTCAATGATGCATTTTTATATGTGGTCATCAATCAATTGAATGGGGATGCAAGGTACCGGTTAAGTCAGGAAGCCATGGAATTCATTGTTGAATGGGGGTGTTGGTACATTCAATACCCCAAATTCACATATTTCAGGTTAGCTGGTTTTGAAGGCCATCCACATTTGCTTCCAAGGTGCTGCAATAACAAAATAGTGTTGATGGAGTTTGTATATCGGGCTCTTGGAGTTAATGCTCAGTTTGGAATAAAGCATAAAATAAGATGTCACAAGTTCCCCATGAAGTTGGGTGAGTATGGCTGTCAACACTTGGTAGGAGCAAAGGTGGTTTGTAAAGAGTTGATACAATTGAAGTTAGGTTTATACATAGCTTGTAAGTATTTTGATCCGAAGGGTAAGAGACATGCCTTGTTGCCTTCGGTGTTTGTCAAACATTTCAATTTGTTAGAAGACTTCTGGAGTGACTGAAAAGATGAGTATGATATAAGAAAGAAGAATTATGAAAGATTGTCTGTCTCACTCATGTCAGAGCTTGGTGTTAAAGATAATATTCTTGACACATTGGTGGATGATGGAATTGTATTGGATCCATCCTAGGAGGCTTTGAACATAGGCACCAAGAGTCTGGATCCAATTGACTGGGACAGTGAAGAAACCATTGATATTAAGTGGATCGGAAGGACAATGTTGGATAGGAGTGTACAATGGTTGGTGCTAAGAACCCAAACTCCTCAAGAACCAACCCCTAAAAAGGGTAAGGGATACAAAAGGATCAAAAGGAAGACACCTCCTAAAGAGCCTTTGGAGTTCTTTCCTCCAGATATTGATGAGATAGAACTTGAAGTAGCAGGGGATGAAGAGGAAACACAAGAAGGGGATGTTCGAGTAGGATCTACTGTTTCAACACCTACACTAGGTGAGTATTCCACAGAAATCCCACTTACAAAACAACAGAAAGGAGAAGTTCAAGAGGGAGCTCTTCATAGCATGGCTGAATCTACCAAGGGAAAAGAAGTGGAGAGGGAGATTCATGAGGTTGGAACAGATTCAGATGAAACTGAGTTAGAGAAAGATATGCACAAAAACATGCCTCTAGAGGAGGATATGGAGCAGATTTTAACACAAGAAGATCAATGGAAGCTGTTTGAGGATGCAAAAAGAAATTCTGATGCAAGGGCTATAGTGGAGAAACAAAAGAAAATTGATGCTAAGGTACAAGCTGATGCTCTACTTCACCAACAACAATTAAAAACTAGACAAAGTAAAGCTAAGGCAGTAGCTGATGAAGTAGAGAAACAAAGAAGACAACAAGAACATGAAATCAAAGTCAAGGAAGAGAATGACAAGTTGGAACTAATACAGAAGATTCATGACCTTGAGGAAGAGAAGGCAAGGAACCAGAGGGAAAAGGACATCTTGATTGCCAAGTTAAAACTTGCAGAGGAAGCTCGCTAAAAAGAGGAAGGAGCAGAAAAGTTAAGGAAGGAAAAGGAGGCCGAAGAGCTGGTTAAGAAACAAGAAGAAGAAGAAGCAAAGGCAGAAAAACTAAAGGCTTTAGAGGTGAAAAGATTAGAAAAGGAAAGGCTAGAGGCTTTAGAAAAAGAGAAATTAGAAAGGGAAGCTCTAGAAAGAGAAAGAATAGAGAAGGAAAAATTAGAAAAAGAAAGGTTGGAAAAGGAAAAAGTGGAGATAGATCGGTTGGAAGAAGAGAGGTTGAGGAAAGAAGAGGAAGACAAAAAAATATAGGGACAGAAAGATAGGAAAGAGGCTGAAAGGCTTATACAGATGCATAAAGTGCAAGAACAACAAGAGAAATCCAGGCTTGATTCTCAACCCCAAGTGAATATGCAGCCACCTTCTATCATTATTTCCTCTTCCTCTATGATGACTACTGCTCCAAGTGCTCCCACTTGGTTAAAAATAGACCTCTAGAAGAAGGTAGTAACACCTTCACAACCTCTTAATTGGGAGGATATGATGAAGGAAATTTAACGAGAGAGGCCTAAAAAGAAGGCCAAGATTCTACATTCTACCCAACTCACGGATAAAGGAGAGATTGTTGCTGAATGTGCCATACCAATGACAGAAAAGGAGGTAGGGGACATGCAGCTAGTAGATTATCAATTGAGTACTGTCAACTTGGAAAGGCCCACTAGGAATCAACAAATGAACCTAATTGATGTGGTGGCTTCAACAACCAAATCAAGAATGATAAAGGATAAACAAAAGAAGGATGAGCTTAAGGCTCAATTGGATCAATTACATTCATTCTTGAAAAGTGTTTCCTCTCTGAGATCACAACAGGTAACTGCCATTGAGACTCCTATTTTATTAAGTAAAAAGGAGGTAGATGATTTGGTGCAGGTAAGAGGCAAAGCAGAGATGGTGGATAGGTGGATGGACAAGTTGAATCAAGAGGTAGGTGAAGTTTTGGTTGAGGGTTTTGAGACCTACAAAGGCACTGAAGAGTTGATAAAATAGATGCATCAATACATTGAAGCATCAGACAAAAAAGAAGAAGAGTATAAAGAATACAATTAGAAACTGGAGAAAGTTATTGCATTACCTTTAACTACTCTTCTTGAACAGTCCATACTTGAGGAGGAGAATAAAGATTTTATTGGAAAAACCTCTCGTATACTCCGTTTTAGAACTGACTTCTTGTGTAAACATAAGGATGAGATTCAAGAGGCTGTTAATAATTTGACTGAGCAATTGGAAGAGCTGGAAGTGGTCATTGCTATTAATGTAGATGTAAATGCATTTATAAAAGAAGGCATGCCTTTGAGTCAAATAAAAGAGAAATGGGATGAAAGATTCAGAGGACTAATGCAGAAAGGAGATGATGGCAGAGATTTGATGTTGGATCGGTTAATGGATGTCAAAGAAGAAATAAAATCTTTTGGAAGAGAGTTGACAAATATCAAAGGTATGAGGGAGTTTGCTATAACAGAATTGGATCGAATCAAATTTGAAGATAGCTGGGTTGATGGGCCAGAAATAGATACATTACAGCAAGTCTTTACCAATTATGATGAGTTCATTATAGATCTAGCTTCACATGCATAAATCTCTAGTATGCATTTTCTTTCTTCTTTGCATGTTGCATGTAGCACTGGCAGTTTTGGAGTGCATGACTTCTTTTTCTGTTCTATTTTCTATTCTCTAGTTTAACTGAAAGTCTAATATAAGAACTCAAGATCCAAATTGATCTGAGTTTCCAAGAGAAATTTAGTCCCTAAAAAGGTGGATGACCTAAAATGGATGTGGGGTTTGAATTTTTTGTATATCTATAAATACCCTATGGGTATCATATTGTAAAGGTCGGCTAATTGAGAATAATATTGGCTTACCTAAGATTAGGAGATAGAATTTTGTAGTGATTTACAGAGATACGTTGTACTTGATCTTTTTATAGTTAATAGAATTACAGGTTTACGCAATATGGTATTACAGTTGAGTTGTATGATTTGATAAGGTTGATAAGTTATAATCTATCTAAATGCGAGTGATTGTGTTGAAACATGCTAGTTTCTTATGTGATGAAAGTCGTTAGAAGAAACCAAATTTAAGGATTATCTTGTTAAATTATCATTGAATTGAAGTTATTAAAGTTTGTTGATCTATAATCTTGATGATGAATGAATGTGTGTTGTTTTGAAAATCCTTGAAATATTTGTGATGTGTAATTGTGAAGTTAATTAAGCACCTAAAATGTATGCAGTGGTATAGATTATGCTATAGATTGTATCATCTTATGCTTTTCTTGATCTGATTGGAAGAACATTCATTATTTGAAGATATATGTCTGGATGATAGATAAATTTGATTCATACTTCCTGGTTTACCCCTTTGATATATCTTTTTCTTTTTTTGAAACCCCCTTTATTTAGAAGAACGGTTTGATAAAATGAGTCATTGCTTGAATTTTTTGTTACTAGCACAGGCCCCTTGAATATTATAGTTGCATGAACCGATTGAGTGACACCAGATAGTTGAGAACCAACTACCAGGACCTTGGGAGTTAGGCTACTATATGTTGTCTTTATTTTTCAGGAGAAATAGAGTAGAAATATTCTGTTTTAACATTGTTTGTGTCATTTTCACCATCAACAGGACCTAAATCCGTCTCTACGACATTTGTTGTGATACTAGAGTATGACTTGTTTAGAGTGAAACTAGGCATTCCTTGGCTGGTTTTTATGAATGCAATTTCTTTCATTGTTCATAAGTGTCTAAAATTTCCTCATGAGGGCAAAATGCAAACTATCCAAGATACTTGATACAAGCCGTTGGTGTCACATGGAGGCTTCTCTCTTGACCATATTTGGCTTGTTTCGATGGGACCCATGCTACCTTGTGGTGATTTGTTATACAAAGGATATTATAAATATAAGACCAAGAGCTTAGAATTTTATTAGGAAAGGTGTCTAAGGCCAAAGTTAAAGATCCCACACCTCTAACCTCTCTGGCCCCTCATGTGGAGCTTTTCCTTCTACCATTAATGGTTGTGAAGATGATTTCACTGGTTGCTCCGACATCTTCTTAGGCCCTTGTTCTTGTCCTTGTCTCCTTAAAAAAAAATTGCATGTGAGAATAAGCATTGTTGACATGAGATGGTGAAGGAATTTTATGTCTCTCAAAAGGTTGAGGATAAGCCTTTCGTTTTAGCTCGTTAGTCTTCTTCCCTTCCTACTCTTATTTTTGTCTTAGTTCTAGTCCCTTCAAGAGACATGGATGAACGTCACCCCAAAAGGGTGTAGGAATTCACCGTACCTTCTCTAGAACTGCCTCTCATCACCTCTCTACCTAATGTTCCTCGACTTGCACAACCCATGGACATGCCCCATATAAAGGTTGTGTTTAGTGTGGCCCTATCTACTTCTCTTGCATCTCAACACTCTAGCTTGTCATCCAAGCATAAGATTGAACGAGAACCTATCCTTGAATCCCACCACAATAAGCGTGCTCCTTCTACTTATATATATTCTTTTGTCCTTATCATTAAGGATATCCCTTCTTCACCGGAGTTTTTCATTGCTCCTCTTCTAGAAGTTTGCACCGAGGCTCCTACTCTTTCACAACCTATCGTTGAGTCACCTCACTCCTCTCTAGAGAAGTCTATTTTTGACTCCTTGGAGGACATTCTGGCCTTGTTAGCTACTTTTACAAAGTCGTAGACACTCAACTCATAGGAACTAGTAGATAGGGATTTTGAAGCAACCACATCTCTAGCCCTTGCTATGGGCGAGATGCCTAGTACTGCTTTAGCTATTGTTCCTTTGCAAGCTTACCCTCCTATGATATAGATTGGGAGGAGGATGACTTGCTGGACATAATCAATTAGATAAATGTTTCCGCATTTTTGGTCATCCCTAGAAAGTTAGTTTTATTCACAACTTTAGTGAACAGTATAACACAAGCAATGTTTTTCAAGGTTGCTCTAGCTTTTCCCTTGCCTACCACAAGACCCATTCCGGTTTTCTTTAATATGGTAGTGGCATTTCACCAAGTTACGCAAAATTCTATAACTCTTGCTCTAGTCTATCTTTTGAGTCAAGGTAGTGTTGGTGGTGTTTAGTTAAGTTCATAAAACTTCCCCATATACCACCTCAAAGAGAGAACAATTAGCTTTTTAGTGTCTTATTTTAGAAAGGGGGGTGTTTTACAATGAAGGATGAACCTCAGTGGTCATTTATAAAGTTATATGAACTACCCATCTCTCCACCCTTATAGCCGTTCCTTTTCAATTTTTCGAAAAGTGGTTGCAATGAGGTGTTGATAGGAAAGATGACATGTGCCTACATGACAAGAGGATGTCATTTATTTCCTATCTAATTGCACATTTCTCATGTCAATTAAAAGAAAATATATGCAAGAAACAAACATTCTTGGTTGCGACACTAACACTGGGAAATGTGACGAGGGAAAGCACGTTGATGCAATTTTTCATCTTCTGAACCAGAGGTTGTTCTGAGATATTTATGTCTTGCTTATTCCTTTTAATTACAACTTCCAAGCTTAATTTTATCTGCATTGCAATATACCTAGTGAAAGTCCATTCAAGCCTTAGAATTTCAATCATGGCAAGAATTAAGTGTCAGGGTTACAAGTATATCTCAGGGTTAACTTATGACATTCCTGAGATGGGGGACACAAAGCTCAAGTAGGTGAATACAAATGAATTTAGGGAAAAATTCAATGCACCCAATCCACTACCCATCACACAAAAGGTAGTCGATAGTGGATTGGTTGAAGCAGTTGCATTCTGTGGCAGTCCAATACCCAGAGTTAATTCTTGAAAGCATCAGGCATTACGATTCTCAGGCTCAAGAAATCAGAACAAAGGACAATAGGTTGGTGGTTAAAATTCAAAGAACCACCTTTCCCTCATGCCCGAGGATTCTAGAAAGAGATGCTTACTTAACCCTAGATTTCACCAATGCTCAAGTTGAGTCCTCACTCAAAAAGGGTATTACCAGATTGTAATGGCAAAAAATTGGCTGGTGAAGCCTAGGCGATGTAAATCTCAATTTCCTTGAAATCTACATAGGAATCTTTTCCTAGATGAGATATCCGATATAGTTATGTTGTTGCACATAGTCCATGGAAATGAGGATGCTTACGGGTTCTAGGAGTGGATGTACTTTTTCATTTAGATTTTGCTCGAATGAAGCCAATTTTTTTACTGGGTGAAGCTCATCAGTAACAGGATACATAGTTTTCTTGTTTTCTTCACCATTAATAAAGCATTTCACATGTCTTCTTACTTAATTTATGCCATTGCAAACATTAGACCATGGCTAGGCTTGATGCCAAGTGACCTTCCCCATGACTAGGTATTGATTTTCTAGTACCTTGATAAGCTAGAGTTGAACAAGAGTTTCCTTCACCACAAAAGGATATCTGATGCCTTTACCTTGAGGGTGAACATGGAGTTACAAGGGAAAATTGAGATGCGGCTTTCACTAGAAGCCATACAATTTTTCAACTTCTATGAAAGTCATTTTATCTGATTTTAAAGGTTCTCTTATATTAGAGTTGGTGGTTTTATTGTTTTCCCTATAAAAATTCCAAGGCAATCAAAGGATAAATTTGTAATGATCGAGGTATGCAGACAACTAGCCGATGTTAATAAAAGGTGCCAAGAGCGAAGGAGAGTAACTGTGCAGTTTCTAGTTAGTTTTGGTCCCTTCACTTGTGAATCTATTTCTGTTTCTTTGAACATAGAAAAGGAAGTGCCTAAGTATTATTTTCATACTTATGATGAGAATTTTCCTTTTGATCTCAAAAATTATGTGAAGGATAATTTGAAACTAGGACCTGGCTTCTTCCATTTGTCGAATTTGGAAGACTATTGGGCTGACTACTTTGATGAATTTGAAGTAAGGAGGAGGAATTGGATGAGAATTTAATTGAGACAAATAGTCACTTATAACTTGGACTAGAATATACAAGGTATTGAGGATGATGAATCTGATCTAATAGATCTAATCTTTACTAAATTAATAGAATATTGACCCATCCCTGCTATGGATTGGAGTAATAAAAAAGTAGAGACAATTGAAGCAAGAATTATAGACATATTGGAAAGGACTCAGGAGTGGGTCACTAAAAATAAAATAGAACAACCCCACCCCCAAACCAGGTCACAAAATACTCAACCCGCGGGAGGCAGTGAGCAACCTTCTGTGATTATAGGGACTTCTAGATCAATTTCATGTGTGATTTATTCAAGAGCCTAGGGTGACAATGATGAGGAACCTCTTGATAGGAATGTGTTTCAAAAATATTATGGAGAATATCTCCTTGATCTACCCCATCTAGATAAGGATAAAGAGGCCCAAGTAGAAGAAAGTGATTTATGCAACATTGAAATTAGTACATCCTCTTCATCTCGTTAATCATCACCTATCTGAGAGGTTAATGAACCTCTAAAGCAAAGGTCTTCTCTGCCCTCATCATAGGAAATAAAAAAAATACTCCTCCCACAAAGAGAATATTATTTGACTCTTCCAGTTCCAAGGTGACCAATGTTCTTGTTACCCCTATTTGGCTAGAAGATACTTTGTCAAAGAAAAGGAAGGTAGTGTAGCTAGATCTTGAGGCAAGATATGGTGGGTCGACTGCTTCAAAGGACCCCAAATCCTAAGAAGTTTAAAACTACTACTAGGTTAATAGATGATGCCAGTTAAGGGAATTTGTGTCTGCAAGTTGCACGTCCCACTACACAGAAGGAAGTTACTCAGGTGATTGTGAGTGACTTTGACATCAATAGGATTAATCCAGGACCCCCTACAAGAGACAAAGATGTACACAATTTTCAGGTATCCGCGTCCAAGATGGTTGAGAGATCTAAGAAGGACAAGGAGAGTAAAGATGAATTGAAGAAACAGGTCAAAGTTTTGACTACATGCCTGAAATCAGTCTTTGATATTCCTCCTCAACCAATTTCTCAAGCTAAATCATCTTTTGATCCCATGGAAATAATAGGAAAATAAGTTGTGAGTAAGATGAAGAGTTTTAAAATGTTTGAAAATGATATTGATGAATGGAGTGGTAGCCTGGTAAAGAAAGGCAATCAAATAATCATTGAGTCATTACGATACCTTCAAGCAACAAATGTTTCAAAGAATGAAATTGAGAGAGAGTTCGTCGAGCTGCTAAAAAAGAAGAAACAATATGGAACCGGTATTTGAATGAAATCAAAGTGATGTTAAGTTGTAGGATGGAAAGGTTAACTGTAGAGAAAATTATATCTAATATTGTTGATGCCCATTGTGTGATATGGAACAAAAGTGTAGAATGGAAGCTACAAGTCACGAGGCAAGGCTTACAAAAACTCCAAGAAATACTAATTGAATGTAACTCAATTTTAGAGGAGGCTCATAAGAACTTGGTCGCACTTGGATTGTAGCTTAGTAGGGTAGGAGAGGGAGGCAAAGAGAATGCTAAAGCCTTGAAGAATGATTTTTAGAAAGATAGTTGATGGGATCTTTAATTCCCAATCTTTTTGAAAGGAAAGGAAAGTGCGGAAAACACCTTCCTAATACTAATATTTAGGTGAGAGATATAGAAAACATTTCAAAACTTGCAATTACAAAACACAAAGATACACATACATGAATAAAAAAATAGAGAATAAAGAACGAATGCTAGATTTTATGTTGGAAAACCTTCTCGAGAAAAAACAAACAAAATCAAAGATCTCTTGTATTATAGTAAAATGTCAATTACATACAAGTTATAGGGCTATGCTCTTTCAAGTGTCAATTCACAGCACAAATCCAATGGAAATGTTATACATTCACCCTAATCAACACTTCACCATGTTACAATGCACCATAACATTTGATACAAAATTCACAAACATCTTAGGAAGATTGACATTCCAACTCCCAGAAAAATAGTCACTAACTAACTCAAACATCATTACCTTTTGCCTCAGTCAAAGTCCTATCAGAATGTCAAGGGGAGGAGAAACCATGTCTCTCTGAAACCACACTATCCTCCTGAAACGTATACCGCACCATCGCAAGCCAACTCCACTAACCATCGTGGGACAACGAGATCTATACTACACCATTGCAAGCCATCTCATGGGCTGTCAGGGGACAACGAGATATCTCGTACTACTACAAGTCATCTCCAAACACCATTGTGGGGTGGTGGGATGGCCCAAACACCCACCAGCCTCTTCATGGACCGTTGTGGGATGGTGGGTAACCAATAGGTGAACATTTACCGCCAACCCACCAAAACTAATTTGAACCTTCACAATACTACGATGTAGAACAATTTGACACGGCTCACCGCCAACTTGTTAGATGCCACAATGCCATAGTCCCCATGAAACAACTGCTGTGGGGTGGCGAGTAGTGACTACTCCCCACAATACCACAAGATCTAATTTAGCCTTATGTGGTACTGCGGTGTTGAATATTTTTCCTCAGCTAAGTAGATTCCTAATTTTAGAGAGCCTTACCAGTAAGTTTAAGACACCTTTTTCTCAACATTCTCCCACTTGATTAAGAACTTATTGGCTCCCAATCAATGCTTGAAGTCACTGTATCACCTTAGGCCTCAAGGCACATCAAATTTACACACCATCTAAACTTCTCTATGCTCACTGGCTTTGTCAATGCATCAAAAACATTCACCACAGTATCAAATTTTTCTAGAATAACCTTTCCATCCTCCACCATATGAAGAACAAAGTGGTATGACATGTCAATATGTTTTTTCCTGGCATGGAAGGTTGGATTTTTCACCAAAAAAATGGCACTCTGACTATTACAACAAATAATAATCTTCCCTACATCAAAACCAACATCCAGATACAATATTCTAAGCCAAATTGCTTCCTTACAGGCATGAGTTTCTTCCATGTACTCAACCTCAATAATGGACAGAGCAACTACAACTTGTTGCTTGCTCATCCAGCTAACTACACCACCAAACAACGTGAATACATATCCACTGGTGGATCATCTATTGTCAATGTCCCCTACCCAATCAGAATCCACATATCCACGAATGCTAACTGAACTCTGAGATCCAGTAGAGTAACCATGATAAAATAAGGCGTACTTAGAAGTACCCTTCAAATACCTAAAAACTCTTTTCACAACATCCCAATGCGGCCTTCCTGGATTATCCATAAATTGACTAATCACTCCCACTACTTGGGAAATTTTTGGCCTAGTACAAACCATTTCATACATTAAACTACCATTTGCACTCACATAGGGCACTCTAGTTATATCTGCCATCTCAGTAGGAGATTTTGGATAATCTTCAACAAAAAGTTTCATTCCCTACAACACTAGAACAACTAACTTCTTGCAATGTGTCATATTAAAACTCTCTAGGATAGAATTTATATAATTTCTTTGGTTGAGCCAAAGTTTTATATTTCCCTTATCCCTTCTAATTTCCATCCCTAGAATATACCTAGCTGAACCTAGATCCTTCATTTCAAACTGTGCTAACAATTGAGATTTTAATTTAGAAATCATACCCTTACTATTCCCAATGAACAACATGTCATCCACATATAGGGAAATAATAACAAGACAACCATTCTCAGATTTTTAATAAACACAATGGTCAGACTTTGATCTCAAAAATCCCAAAGACAACACATAGGTGTCAAACTTCTTATACCACATTCTAGGCAACTACTTCAAACCATACAAATATTTCTTTAATTTATAAACTAGGTTTTCCTTACCTTTTTCAATGAAGCGCTCTAGCTAGGACATGTAAATCTCTTCCTTCAAATCACCATGAAGAAATATTGTCTTCACATCCATCTGCTCAATCTCCAAGTCATACGCTGCAACTTAGCTACAGGAGAAAATATTTCTCCATAATAAATCCCCTCCACCTGGGAACGTATTTTCGTGACCAACCTTGCTTTATGCTTCTCAACACTGCCATCCAGACCAATTTTCTTCTTGAACACCCACATACATCTAACAAGATTTTGTCCTTTAGGAAAAGGTACTAGATCCCACATTTCATTCTTCTTCAATGACGCCATTTCTTCATTCATGGATTCCAACCAAGAATTTGAATCAGACATAACCATAGCCTCTCTAATAGTCCTAGGCTTAGCAGTGCTAGCAATCAAAGCATAGGCACAACTAGAATCCAACATAGAATAACCAAACCTTTCAGGTTGTCGCTTCTCACATGTAGACCTCCTCAAAATCTAAGGTTGAGGTTCTTCTTCTTGATCATAATTTTTAGAGCTGCTTGAGCTATCCTCACTAATAGGTCCACCAAGAGTATGTAGCTCATCCTTATCTAGAGTAAGAGGAAATTCAACTACCTCCCCTTTTTTTCTTCTTTCACCTCTGGATACATATCAATTGTAGAAGGTTTCAGCTCACAGAAGATCACACTTCTTCTAAACAACACCTTCTCTATAACTGGGTTCCAAAGCTTGTATCCTTTCACACCAATTCCATAATCAATGAAGATATATTTTACTACCTTGTTCTCCAATTTTGATCTCTTCTCACTAGGAACATAAGCATATGCCTCACAGCCAAAGACTCTAACATGTCTCAAAGATGGATTCTTACTAGACCATGCTTCATAGGTGTCTTGTCCATGAGCACCAAAGTGGGTGATATGTTAATTAGATAAAATGTTGTAGCTACAACCTTAGCCCATAAATTTTGTTCCAAACCAACACTACTCAACATACTTCCCTTCCTTTCCATCAACATTCTATTCATCCTTTTTGTGACTCCATTTTATTGCGGAGTGTAAGGAGTATTTTTATGCCTTTTAGTTTCGTGGTCCTTGAAAAACTTATCAAAATCTATTGAACAAAAGTCACCACCATTATCTGTCCTCAAACACTTTATTTTTCTACCAGTTTGATTTTCAACCAAGGTTTTAAATTCTTTAAACTGACTGAAAACTTTAGTTTTAATTCTAAGAAAATAAACAAATGTCCTTCTCGAATAATCATCTATGAAAGAGACAAAATACACAGATTTTGATAATGAAGGAAAATTAACTAGACCAAACACATCAAAATGAATATAATCCAAAATCCCAAAAGATTTATGAGGACTAGAATAAAACGAAACACAGTGTTGCTTTCCATATATACAATTTTCACAAAAATTGAACTCAAGGTTACAATCATCAAGCCCTTCAACTAGGCTTTTAATCCTTTTCACCAACGTGGTCAAGCCTTTGATGCCACAGAATTGTTTTCTTTGTTGGGAGCTTCATCTCCAAAGAGTTTGTGCCCTCAAGAACAATGCCTCCTTTCTCTACATGATCGGATTTATTTGACTTTGCAGAAGCAGTATTACACTGTACTACACATGCATCCAACTTATACAAAGTGCCAATTTGTGCACCCTTAGCCATCACCATAGAGCCTCTAGTAATTCTACAAACACCATTTGAGAAAGATACTTGCACACCAACATCATTAAGCTTACTTAAAGAAAGTAAATTTTGAGCTAGCCCTAGTATATGCATCACATCATTGATTCCCTTCACTCTTCCATCAGGAAATTGAATTCTGACTCTTCCATGGCCAACAATCTCTAGGTGAGAATCATCACCCAGATACACCCTTCCACGAACATACTTTTCGTACTTTGAAAACCAACCCCTATGAGAGGTCATGTGAAAGGACACACTTGAGTTGATCAACCAAACATCATCTAATGTCTGAGTCACTAAGGCTGCTATGAAGGCATCTACATCACTCTAAGAAGATTCATTCTAAAGAACAATTTTTCTTTTTCTTCTTCTTCTCCTCTTTACAATCTTTTTGAATGTGTCTAGTCTGCCCAAAGTTCCAACATTTCACCTTGGACTTTTTACCAAGAGACTTTGATCTCCCCTCAGACTTGGATTTAGAATTATTTTCTTTCTTCTTGCCTTTATCCTTTGATTTACCTCTAACAACAAGGGCCTCCTTGTCCATCTCAGAATACTTCCTTCACATTTCCTCTGATGACAATGAAGCAACCACATCTTCCATCTTGAAAGTGGTTTTTGTACTCCCAATAGCCATTACCAGGTGATCCCATGTGTCAGGCAATGAACACAACATGAGCATGCAATGATCCTCATCATCTATCTTCACACCCACAAATGTAGACTAAGCAACAATCATGTTAAATGCATTCAAATGATCTACAACAGACACTCCTTCCTCCATCTTCAAAGAGTATAACTTCTTTCTTAGGAATAACTTATTTACTAGAGATTTCCCCTGATAAATGTCACCAAGCTTCTTCCATAAATTTTTTTCTATCTTCTCTTCATGGACGCTCAAGAGAACTAAGTCAACCAAGCACAGTCTCATCAGACCCTTGGCTTTCCGGTCCATTACATCCCGGTCATCCTGCAAGGTTGTTGATGGTTTTTTAGAGGACACTACAACCCATAACTCTCAATCCATGAACAAGTATTCCATTTTGAGTTTCCACAACTCCAAATTGCCACCATTGAGATTTTCAATCTCTATTCTTCCGGATGTTTTCGCCATCTTAAATTTGTAATAGGTTATAAACTAGATTTCTTTGTAAAACTCCCACTGAACAAGATCAACATAAAAAACCTTTCTTACCCATAAGGACAACGAAGTTGGTCATGCTCTGATACCAACTGAAAGGAAAGCAATGTGTAAAAAATTCCTTCCTTACTAATCTTCAGTAGAGAGATACATAAAATATTTCAAAACTTGCAATTATAAAACACAAAGATGGACATACATGAATAAAAAAATAGACAATAAAGAATGAATACCAAATTTTATGTGGGAAAACCCTCTCAGGGAAAAACCCACACACCAAAGTAGAGATCTCTTGTATTATAGTAAAAAGTTAATTACATACAAATTATAGAGCTATGCTCTTTTAGGTGTCAATTCATAGAACAAATCCAGTAGCAATTCAATACATTCACCCTAATCAACACTTCACTATGTTATAATGCACTATAGCATTCAATACAAACTTCACAAATGTCTTAGGAAGACTGACATTCCAACTCCTAGACAAATTGTCACTAACCAACTCAACCATCATTACCTTCTACCTCAATCGAAGTCCTATCAGAATGTTGAAGGGACGAGAAACCATCTCTCTTTGAATCCACACTATCATCCCGATACGTATACTGCACCATCATAAGACAACTCCACTGACCATCGTGGGATGATGAGATCTATACCGCACCACCGTAAGCCATCTCATGGGATATCGCAAGACAACAGGATATCCCGCACTACCACAAGCCATCTCCAAACACCATCATAGGGTAGTGAGATGGCCCACACACCTGCCAACCTCTTCATGGACCGTCACGGGATGTTGAGTAACCACTAGGTGAACATTTACCATGAACCCACTTGAACTAATTTGAACCTTTGCGGTATTGCGGTGTAGAACAATTTGACTTGGCTCACCACCAACCTGCCAGATGCCACAATACCATAGTCCCCATGAAACAATTGCTATGAGGTGGTGGGTAGTGACTACTACCTGCAATACCGTGAGCTCTAATTTAGATTTCTATGGTACTATGGTGTTGAATATTTTTCCTCAGATAAGTAGATTCCCGATTTCAAAGAGCCTTACCAGTAAGTTTGAGACATCTTTTTCTCATCACTTTCAATGTTAAACACTTGAGTAAGTTCAGTGAATTGGACCTCATCATGTCCCAAGCAATGGGAATTATGAAGATATATGACCAGAGAATTGAAGTTTCATGCGATAGCCAACTAGCATGGAGGTTACAAATGGGAAACATAACTATACCCCAACATATCGAGCTGCCACTTGTCACAAAAGCTTTCCAAGCCCCGTGAAAAAGATGTCACATCTGCAGAATCTGGAAGTGAAGTGCCACCATCCTAACTTTTCAGTTGCTCTTTTATTTCTTGAAAAGACTTTATAGGCTATTTAGTTATGGGCAAGAAAGAGAAGCAGTTACTCATTTGCTTATATATATGTTTATTTTTGGAATAAATACTCTCTAAAGAATTTTTCAAAGACTTGATATTATATGCTTTGAATACAATTCTGATTTTACTGTGAATTGAAATTCCTAGTTGTCTGTGTTATTGAGGATAATTTGAGTTTCTTGAATATGTGTGTTTAGGTACATAAATCTTATGTTTATGCTTATTCTTGTGTGTGTGAGTACATGCATTTATCTCCATAATATATTTCAATTTTCAGATAATATTGGGTTAATGCTTCATTATCAATTCATCTTATATGGACTAGGCTTTGTTCTAGTATCTTTACCATTTTCATTTGCATTTGATATCATAGATATTTCTCATATCAGGATTTACGTTTCCTGCTTTTGATTTAAAAGCATATAAGGTGTTTATTTTAAGTTCATTTGAATTCATTGAATATCATACAAGGAAGTTTTACCTTTCAATTCAAAGGATAATAACTTTCCTAAAGAGGTTTATTAGCTAGATCTGTTGGGACAAAGGCACCTTTCTGAGCAATAAATCTAAATGATCTCTAGGTGCCCAATCTATTAGCCAACAATAAGTACCCTTCTTATTTTTAGATTAGAGTTTATTTACTTGTCTATGTTCCCTCGTAATTTTTTGTATATGTCGTAGTCTCTCCTGGAGGACCCAAGATACCTTGATAGGTACTTGGATATGGGGAAAATGATATGTCATGCACTTCTTCTATTTGTACCATCATTCTTCTCTTTTTCATAGTTTTACTTTTAATATTTAGGGATGATGGAAAGTGTTGAAGGTATTTAGGCCTTCTTCCATGTTGAACCAAATTTTTATTTTCACTTTTTCTTTATATATTCCTTCTTCATGATCTAGAGTATTTGGGGACATGATGAAAATTCATATACAGTTATATATAGATGTTATTGATATGAGTCATACTAAACCAAAATATTTAGATCCCCTTGTCTTTCTCTCTTTCATGTATCTCTTATGATAGGACCTTGAATAACTTGTGTTCCTTTATGTAACACAAGGAAGGATGAGGACTATCATATTAAAGATCTCTTATCTCATGATTCTTTTTGAAATATGTCTACATTTAGTTATCTTATCTTTCATGTAGTATGGGGAAACCCACTAAAATTTTTCTTTATGATTTCTATGTATCTTTTATTTGGATATCTTACAACATAATTTGTAGTAGTCACAGGTTGATCGGATAGTTGTATGGTCCCTAGCATAACACAACTTGCTACCCATATATATTGGCATTATCTTGTGTCTATACAATCTTTGATGTCTAAATCTTCACTTTTTCCTAACATGTTTGTGGTGATACAAATTAATCATTCTATGCAAGATTGACTCAGGTCTCTTCCATGTGGGCAACACTACATGGTTAGAATAATTTGCTTCCCCTTGGCATTCTGTCAAATGACTCTCTCCCTTTTTACTTTAGTTCACATTTTCTCTTGAACACATATGCTCACTAAAGTGGGGGAAAATGTAATGCCATACATCACATCTTATGAAATTTCACACTACACATGCCTTCCTCTTGAGATAAACTAAGAAAATTATGCTCTCCCTAAACTTAAAACCATTTTTCATCATCTAGCATGCCCCATTCCTCGACTGTTAAGTCTAATTTTCCCATGGACCAATGTGTGTGTGAAGACATCCAAAAGACATGATAGCATCTCAAGAAAATTCATGACTAAGGTGGTCATTGAGACATTATACTTTTCACGTTTTGGTAGTGTAACACCTTTTCCAACCTGCAACTGCATCAGGAATTGCAGGTTGGTTGTTTGAACCAAAAAGTCCCTTTCTTTAGCAAAGGCTTGATTCAATTTTCATTCTTCATTCACTCTTGCTCTCTAGTTTTTCTATCCCTCTTGAAAAAAAACACAGCTCTTTCTTCTTTACCATTATATAGTACTTCATAGCTTTCTCCATTTTTCTACACACATATTTTGCAAAGAGATCATCTACAACTTTTAGAGTAAACTCCATTGTTACAGCATGAGTTCATCTTGCAAGAAAGCCACTGTCATCTTGAAGGTTCTTGTTTCTCCATTTTTGCACTGACAAGCCTTGCTTTTGGTGCTTGAATGAGGTAACTCTTCAAGAATATTTCTTGAGAATTTTATCTTTGTCTTTGATTAGGATATGGTTTTCTTTATCATTTGACGTCTATTATTATTATCTTGTCTAAGACTGTCCATGGAGGTGGAAACACCAATATGAGGGTTCGACTAAGGCAAACTCCTAAACAACCACCCAAACATTTTTCTTCATTCTTGTGTGTGTAGGTGAAGGTGAAAGAAATTTTTGAAACAAGCTTGAATGTCATCAAAATCTCTTGGTGATATGTAAAAGCTATCCTTGTCATTTTCATTTCATTCCCATTTAGCATCTTTATTTATGTACCTTTAATTTTGTATGTTCATACTCTGCACTCCTTTCATGTCTGGAAATCTATGCACGGTACTATTTTGTGTTTTTTGATGAAAAATATTATTTTCTATCTATACAGGACACCAACGCAACATGTTGTCATTTGACAACCATATTTTCACCTGGATAGAGATCTTGCCAACCTATCTAGAAGATCTTTGTACCCAAAAATTTTAGTTTCTGATGTTCAAAAGGTTTAGATAATTTAGGTAGTCTGTTAAAATCTACATTCCTCCATTTCTAGTTCACTTGAGCGATGCCAACCGAGGTAGTGGAGACATAGTTTTCTCCTTAAGATCTCATCATCTTGAGGGAAGCAAATCCCCTCCTCTACACCTCTCTGGGGAAATCGTCCTCATAGTAATTTTTAGTAATTTAATTAAGCCTTATAACTATCATTATAACACAATTATTCGAAGAAGATTTATTTTTCTTTGCCACACACTTGTTTAGCAATGTGCAAATTATTATCACTACAAGAATACACATACACAACTATGTTGCATAAACACAAAATAAAGTGTGTGTAAAAGTATTATGAATACTATGTGAGTGGTTTTGGTTGCTTTAAAAAAATTCGTGTGTTTTCTCATGTCCATTGGGATGATTATGACATATTTCTTGCTATACCACTTGATAAAATATCCATGCATCATTGTAGAAATAGTTTTTTTGTATGAGAATTTTATATGCTACCTACAATCTTGTGTGCTACATAAAAAATTTATTGTTTATATATGCCTTGATAAATATGTAACAACCTTACTAAAGATACATTTGTGTATTGGTACAAGTCATTGATTTTTTAGAATTAGATGATGAGAAAGGGGTGGTGGAGGGGATTCATATTTTTCCTTGGTTGCATGAAATTTCCTTCCTTTGGACTTAAAATCTATATAATCCAATTGATGGATCTCATTTCATTGCACATTGAAATATATAGATTTAAAATTTAAGGACTAGGTTAAAAAAGGTGGGCTTCTAAAGTTTGAATCCATTATATTTTTCTTTTCCAATCAATTTATGTATCTATGTAATAATTCATGGTAGAAAATTGATTGGCTCCCAAAAATAGAACAATAATTGACCCTTTTTACCCTCCTTTATGTACTTAGACCACAAAGGTCAAACAATTTTCAATCCATGAAGAGTGACAGCAACCCATGAAATGAGAAACTCACCTATAGTGCATTCTATATATAAAAATCAAATATTGATTCCTACTATGGATATGCAAAAATATAAACCTATATATTAAAGAACATATATACTTAAACAAAAACGCCATGGTTAACACAACACTTTAAGATTCTTGATTCAAATCATAACATATTATACACATAGACCACAAGAGAAATAAAACTTTATCCTTGCATCCTTTGTTTACCAAAATCCTATTTATAAAATAAGTATTCTCACATCACTATCTCTACTCACATATGCATAAGAGGTATGCTTATATAGATGCGAAACCCTACTAAGTATATAACAATATATATTATTGTTGTTACAGAAGTGTGCACCCTTTATTGAGATGATGAAATCACTCAGCCACCTTATGAAACATGGGATGATCTCCCTGAGTGTGGGCTCATATTATGGAGATCAACCTCCAGAGAGGGCTAGTTCCCTTGGTAACTTCACCTAAACTAACTAAACTAAAGCTTTGCTGAGGAAAAGAGTAAAGATTAACTTGAAAATGAATCTACTTCTTTCTAAGGTGATGCACCAAATGATTTTTTCAAAGCCTTTGTTGTTTGGACTCAAATGATCAACAATATAAACCCAACACATA
This sequence comes from Sequoiadendron giganteum, assembly GCA_007115665.2. Lineage (NCBI taxonomy): Eukaryota > Viridiplantae > Streptophyta > Pinopsida > Cupressales > Cupressaceae > Sequoiadendron > Sequoiadendron giganteum. Next base: position 432,255,799 of record CM021108.1, on the reverse strand, counting down.
CACAACTCATTATTTTGTACATCTTTGCAAAAGTGTTTCATAACAAGGCTCGGTATATTAAAAATAGTGTTTAGAAGGAGCTAGGAGTGCTATCACAACATAAAATCTATTCCTAACTAGTTAACACAAGTTATGACCTTTAAAAATGCATACTTTCTACTCAAAGGCATGGAAAATAAGATAAAAATCAAGGGGAAAACAACACCACAAGAATATAGTCTACTAGTAATTTCTTTGTCTTTATCTGATAAAACATCTTGCTTGATAGGTAAAGTTATGCCTAATTTTCCTTCTATATATTGGGAGGAAACACCAATCACCTTGTTGCTAGTGTAGGATATGAAAACAAGAAAAAAGATTTGAATGTTTAGGGTCTAACCTCATTGGGACTTTACTACCTTCTTAAACATTTCCTCCATGTTATTTGGCTCAAAAATATTATCACATGCTCATTTTCACTTGTCTTCTATGATGACTATTGATTGCCTCGTAATATATCTTCCATATTGCTTTCATATCATTGTCATAACATATCATAAGTTTCCTTTTAATATAACATCGTGGTCTCTCTTTATCATGAATTTAAACCATCCCTTGATAGTGTTTCCTTTGTTGATAAACCATTCACTGGACTTGCCATTGCATTAAGTCTCTTACCACAATTTTCTCTCTTCACAGGGGGCCACCACTGCCATGATATGATTCTCACTACCATTGTTTGTCATTTTATCAATGCCATATCCTAACTTCATTATTGTGATCTTCATCTCATGTTCTTTTTTCAAGTCACATTAATAACATGCACTCATTCAATTGAATTACAAGACCAATAACAGTGAGATTTACAACACTTGGCATGCATTATGTATCCTACCACATTTTAAATATATGTCAACAATTCCACCTCCCACACAGACATTAAACTCAATTCCACTCTTAAACATGTATTGCTAGATATCTCTGCCTAGTTTTAGATCCCTAATTTTCTCTACTATCTTATTGCTTTGTTAAATGTGTTGGAACTATACCTTTACTACAATAAATTATCATCAAACTCCTTCTAACATTATCATTTAACATCATGCTCCTTTGATATTGAAATACTATTTAGCCTAATTTGCACTTGGTGTCCAACGGATTCTTTCATTCTCTTGTGCATGAAAGCCACTAACACCAACCTTAGGACAACAACATCTTTGGATGGATTCATTGTGATGTAACAAAGTAATAGTGCATATCTTCCCATGAGCCTTGCCATCCTTTTCATCTCCTTTTAGAACATCTACAAGACTCATATATTCTCCTTTTCTATTTGTAGAACATGACCCCTATGTTTTGGCTTACACTCTTGTGTTGATCTAATGAAATCTGACTTCAAAATTGGCACAATTGTAATTAGAGTCATACTGCTTCTTGCAAAGGACACAAAGATTCATGCTCCTTCTTATAGTGAAACCATAATTTACCTTGTATGTTGTCTTGCACTCTCAAGCTGATTGAGAGTCTCTTTTGATGACTCTAGCATGTGAATTCATTGTCCTTTTGTTGTTGTTCATTGTCCTTCATGTTTCTTTGCATATGCATTATTATACTTGTGATAGCCTATCCCTGCCAACATTGAAACTACTTTCAATTATGTATTTTAAGAATTTATAATGGATCATGAATTCACTGACAAATGTCTTTACCCTCTTGGTTTGCAACATTCCCAATACAGACTATTCCATAAATTTGCACAAATGACTAGAATCTTACACTTCTCCCAATCTTCCCTTTTTGATCATTCAAAGTTGTTCTTCTGATTTCTTTGCACATAGATGACTGTCACTACCTATCATTCTTTCCTCTTGAGTGTGAAAAATAAAAGATAATGATAACTCTCATAGTTGGAATTTGATAATACAATACAAAACTTGGAAAGGTCTTCAAACTGATGCTTATAGTTCAAAATTGCATGGTTCTTTTCAAAGAAAAGTTATGGTATGGCTTTGGGCATTAAACAACACCCATATGATGAGTTTAAACAATGGACAAGTTTTTAACTAAACAAGCTCCTTAAACACCACCACATATTGTTGCTTTATGGTTTCCAATATAGTGTTGTGCTATTCACTAGCTTCCATCCAAACTACATTATATAAGTTCTATGAAAACTCCACTGGAATGGCCATGCCTTCAAAGCAACCATCATCAACATAGCCAATAATTGGCATGCCATAGATTAAAAAAAAAAAACCTTTTTATGAACTCCAAATGTCCTTCATATGAATTGAAATCTTTCTTTTCATTTATGGTACCTATAGTTGGGGGTATACACAAGCCTAAATTAGATGTATGACCTTGTGGCTTAGAAGCAACACAAGATATGACTGAATTTACACAATAAGGTAGTAACAAAATGTCCATCTTTCCCAATAAATGATTTTCCAGAACTGTTCCTAGCATGAAAATTGTTCACAAAAACTCTTTCATTGATATGAAAGGTAATGTTTCAAAAGCTTCCACCAGTGTGTGTTTCCTTTGGACCATAAAAATATCACTATGCATTTGTTTTGGGATAGTAAATATATAACTACATTCTTTGAAATCCTTTGACATTGAGCAAACAAAACCTTTAACATTGCATATTCCATATTTGAATCTCCATCACTTGAAACTCCACAAATCTCTCATGAAACCTCTTGCTATCGAATTGAGCTTATGATAATGACCATTTTCACATGCTAAAAAACTGTTATTCTAATTGTTAAAAGTTCAAAAGACTTCAATAAAGAGTGAAAGAAAACTTGGAAATAGATGGAGAGAAAGCCATATATTTAGCAACATGGTGTTACATCTTCCTTTACATCCTTGTCTCCTTGCAAACCCACAACACCCATAAAATGTACCAAACCATTAAATCCACTCTAAGATATGTTATTACTCTTATTTTTCTCATTTTCAATGTGGGTAATCAAGTATATCTCCATTTTGTAATGTGGTGAAATTTGCAAGTGATAAGGAGCTTTCCCAACACCACCATGGAAGGACTTTTTCAAAATCAACAAACCAAAAACCCTAGTTTTCCTCACTAGTTTCTAATACAAACTCCCTCTAAAACTCATCCAATGTGGGGTTTTGACTAAGTCGAGGCACCATAAGATTTTAACAACTAAAACTCTTTAAAATACTTTAATTCCTTAGGAATAAACAAATTACTCATTATCCCTCACGAGCAACTTGATGTGCCTATTTAAACTAAAGTGCATAATAGGCTAACCCTTTTGGTGACCTCTCAGGGGGTTTTTCTTGCTAAAAATTGCAAGAATAGTAGCATTTTATATCCATTGGGCATAGGAGTCAAGGGAGACTTAGAACGACTTGAAAGCCAAGCTTAACAACCAGTTGTAACACCTCAAGGACAACTAACTAAACACCCAACTAACTATGATTCAACACTTGGATAAAACAAGATCTAAAACATTATGCATACAAAATTATTGACTTGAAGGAAGCATATACCATCCTACACTAACCGACAACATGACTTGCTAAAAAAAAACCATTAATTGGTTGTCTGAAATAGCTTCCCTTTCTCACGAGTTTACAATGTTTCACATGTTTATGAATAGCCAAGAGGAGGTAGAGAATTTTTTTTTTTTAACCAACTGTTGTTATGTCTCTTGAAAAATAAAAATGCCTCCACTTACCTCTTCATGTTGGTCATGCAAACTACTATCTTGAAGCAGATAAGTAGGCTGAATACTTTCATCTTCAGTTGCAACTTCATGCTTGGGTGCAAGTATGAATGGTGGTACTTTTTTGTCCTCCATCCTAGCTAGATGTTTGATAGGAAACCCTTTTAAACAAACAAAATTCAAATTCATATTGCTAGTTTTTTCTCTTTGGACTTCTTGTTCAATGTCATGCACATTGGAATGATTTGGTTCATGTTGTTCAAATGAAACCATGGCTGCTTTCTCTTCTATTTTGTGTTTCTCATAATTTTCTGATTTAGGAAGTGATATCTTAGCATTAAGATTTGAACAAAAGTCCTCTATAATGCTGGAAAAAATATCTTCACTAACTTGTAGCTTTTTTTCCTCATGTATATTAACATTCACAATCTTCAAAACAATGTTGTCCTCACTTTTCTATTGGTATATCAGCACCTTATCAATATTGTTTGTATCTTCTAGCTATTCCAAAATTGATGTTGATATGAACATGTGCATGCCTTCATCTTGTTCAAAAAAAGAAGGTAGCCCATCAAACCATAAGGTAGACTCTTCTCTTTCACTCTCTCTTTCCTTACTACCTTGTTGTCCCAACTGATTTTTTGACATAGGAATGTTCTCTTCATCATCAACAAAAGATGGGAGTTCTTCAAAGAAATCAATCAACACTTCATGTTCAACACTTCTTGCTTGTATTTCATACTGCTATTCTTCTTGATTATGCTCATCATTCCCTTGCAACAAGTCTGATTTTTCCTCTTTTAACTCATGCGCAAGTGTATCATAAGAATCTTGGAAAGTTTTATGGGAAAGTATAAGTTTTGGAGAAGGCTATTCTTGAGAGATACTAGGCTTTTGCAAAGGATGTAGGTCCCTAAAACTTGGAATCTCAAACTTACAAGATTGATTTGAAGACTTAAAAGGCATACCTTGCTTGAAACTTGGGATTTTGTACTTGGGAAGCTCTTTTTTGATAGATTGATTTGGAATGAAAGTGGCTGATTGATCCTCCAACCTTTGCACTTGAGCAAGAAAAATATTCATCTACTCTTGTTTAGAAGAAACCTCTTTTTCAAGAGACTCCTCACACTACTTCCTCTGTATATTCATATCCTATTGTTATTGATAAGCGTGGTAAGCCAACTCCTCCTACTGCAAATCAAATTCTTGTTGTCTATTGATATCATCCAACCTCTTATTGAAGTCTATCAATATTCTCTTGATGTCACTAATCCCCATATTATTAGTATGTTGGGGCTGGCTAGGAAAGAAACCATGTTGGTTTGACATAGAAACAACTTCTTGGGGCTGATTAAAAGGATTCCAAGAAGATTGAGCAGGGGTGTGTGGGTGGAAAGCATGATAATATGCTGATAACCTACTATTAATGAGTTATTTGGAATAAAATCAGGAATATGAATTGATTGGTATGGTTGATAGGAAGGTCTATGAGCTGCACTTTCATGAAATAGAGGATATTCAAACTTATCTTCATGACATAAAGGCATTATACAACATTAAACAAGCTGGAAATTCATAAAAATGTTCAACAAATCAGAACTATGAAGACTAATTTTTTGTATAAACTTGAAGTACATACCAACAATTGGCCTTTTTGAAACCAGTAGAATAGACTTGGAGTCGCCAGATGTGTGAATATTTTACAATTGTGATAGCTCAAATGGTCCCAATGGTTGTGCCAAAATTTTTTGTCATGAAAGTGTGCACCCTTTGCTGAGATGATGAAATCACTTAGCCACCTCATGAAACGCGGGATGATCTCCCTGAGTGTGAGCTCAGATTGTGGAGACCAACCTCTAGAAAGGGCTGGTTCCCTTGGTAACTTCACCTAAACTAACTAATCTAAAGCTTTGCTTAGGAAAAGAGTCACAAGATTAACTTGAAAATGAACCTACTTATTTCTAAGGTGATGCACCAAATGTTTTTCAAAGCCTATAGTATTTTTTGGACTCAAAATGATCAACAATATAAACCCAACACATACACAACTCATTTATTTTTAGTGTTTGCAAAAGTGTTTCATAACAAGGATTGGTATGTTAAAAATGGTGTTTAGAAGGAGCTAGGAGTGCTATCACAACATGAATTCTATTCCTAACTAGTTAACACAAGTTATGACCTGCAAAAATGCATACTTTCTACTCAAAAGTAAGGAAAATAGGACATAAATCAAGGGGAAAACAACATCACCACAAGATTACTTATCAACTATTTAAAAGATTTGCACAATAAATAGTAAATGAGAAGATAAAAAATAGCTTATTTTATTGATAAAAAATGTGTTAAATACAACTGTGTAAGCTTGAAAATGGAGTTACAATTGTTGTCCTAGCTTGAAAGAACTTGAAAAACTAGTTACAATACATGCCAAGAGAGAAAATAACTAACTCTAAATCTGCTCCTAAAGCTTGCTAATATGTTACTCAATAGCTTACAAGATAATATGGACATGTTCTTGTTGGGTCAATCTTCTTTGGGCATCCAAAATAGATATGCCTACTTTGCAGCCCCCAAAAGTGATCCAAAAGGTTGTTTGAGTGGTGAAAAAGTCATTCTTTGACCTTGTCTACCATTAAGGCTCCACAAACAGTTCCTAAAAGCTTCTGACTGCTCCAAAATTGGGTCAAACTGCCCCTAGATATTTTCCAATTACTGCACAACTCAAAAAACTACCCCTAGATGCTTGGAAGGAACAATAATTGCACATTGAATTCCCAACTATTGGATATTTCTTCAAATTTGCTAATAGAACATGTGAAAATAGGTTTGAAAGTGAATAAATTCCTCAGGAGTGTTAAAGATCTTCAAGGGCTGAAGAATGACACACGTTTCATGTCCTAAAAATTCCTTATGCTGGTTTTTATCACTCATTTAAAATATTTTTTTGAAAATGTCCTTTGTGTAGTTAAAGTTCAAGAAAACTCTACATACTCACTAACCTTCCTTAAAAATTCCGTACCATTGCCATTGCCATGAGATATTAGTCACTAGGTATGTTAACTAAAATGATAGTCTTCATGACCCAATTAATACCACTATCCTCAGATCTCTTAAGGTCTTCATACTACCACAAGTTTTCCCAACTATCAAAACATAATGTACTAGACTTCCCACTAGATAGTCCACTTTCTTCATTATTCATTTCATTGTCAAACACTTACTACACATTACTATTATCCCCTTCTAGTTCTGTCATTAGCTTTCATGCTAATCTTCTAACCATGAGACTATCCCAAAAGAGTAAATGTGACAGTAGAAAAACTCAATTACAAACATTTATGAAAGTCTCATGAGAGTTTACCTACCCTTGTGAACCTCTATGAATAACCCTATGCATTATGAACTTGACTAACCTTTTCCCTTAAAGATCCCTTGAACTTCTTTCAAAACAACATTTGAGTCACACAACTACCTCATGTCTATGCACAGGTCTGCAATTCTTTCACCATCCACCTTCTCTAACAACTGTCACTATTCATCTAACACTAGACCTATGCATTGCCCTCTTTCTCTTCTATCTTTTACCTTTGAATCAAATTTAGCATGGGAAGAGGAATCAAAAGTAGGAAAGATGTCACAATATACTGGTAATTTTTTTTCTTTATCTGATAAAGCATCTTGCTTGACAGGTAAAGTTATGCCTGATTTTCCTTCCAAATATTAGGAGAAAACACCAATCACCTTGTTTCCAGTGTATCATATGAAAAACAAGAAAAAATATTTGAATGGTTAGGGTCTAACTTCATTGGTCCTTGACTACCTTCTTAAACATTTCCTCCTTCATGTTATTTGGCTCAAAAATATTATCACATGCTGATTTTCACATGTCTTCTATGATGATTGTTGTTTGTCCTATAATATATCTTCTATATTGCTTTCATATCACTGTCATAATATATCATAACTTTCCTTTTAATAGAACATTGTTCTCTCTCTTTATCATGACTTTAAACCATCCCTTGATAGTGTTTCCTTTGTTGATAAACCATTTACTGGACTTGTCATTTCATTAAGTCTCTTACCACTATCTTCTCTCTTCATAGGGACCACCACTGCCATGATATGATTGTCACTGCCACTATTTGTCATTTTATCACTACCATATCCTAAATTCATTATTTTTATCTTCACCTCATGTTCTTTTTTCAAGTCACATTAATAACATGCACTCATTCAATTGACTTACAAGACCAATAACAGTGAGAGTTGCAACACTTGGTGTGCATTATGTATCCTACCACATTTTTAATATATGTGAACAAGTCCACTACTCACAAAGACATTAAACTCAATTCCACTCCTAAACATTTACAGTTGGATATCTTTTCCTAGTTTTAGAACCCTTGCTTGCTTGACCTACATGCTTTCATTCTCTTATGCATGAAAGCCACTAACACCAATCTTAGGACAACAAGATCTTTGGATGGATTCCTTGTGATGTAATAGAGTAATAGTGCAGATCTTCCCATGAGCCTTTTCATCCTTTTCATCTCCTTTCAAAATTCCTACAAGATTGATATATTCTCTTTTGCTATTTGCAGGCCATGTCCCCTATGTTTTGGCTTACATTATTGTGTTGGTCTAATGAAATCTGACTTCAAAATTGGCACAATTATAATTAGAGTCATGCTGCTTCTTGCAAAGGACACAAAGAGTCATGCTACTTCTCATAATGAAACCATAATCCACCTTGTATGCTTCCTTGAACTCTCAAGCTAATTGAGAGTCTCTTTTGATAATTCTAGCATGTGAATTCACTATCCTTTTGGTGTTGTTCTTTGTCCTTCATGTTTCTTTGCATCTATAGTATTATAAATGTGATAGCCTATCCTTGTCAACACTAAAACCACTGCCAATTGTGCACTTTAAGACTGTATAATGGTTCATGACTTCATTGTCAAAGGTCTTTACCCTCTTGGTTTGCAACATGCCCAATGCAAAGTACGCCATAAATTTGCACAAATGACGAGAATATTACACCTCCCAATTTTCCCTTTTTGATCATTCAGAGTTGTTCTTCTAATTTCTTTGCACATAGATGACTATGACTGCCTATCATTCTTTCCTCTTGAGTGTGAATAAAAGAAGAAAAAATCTTTACAATTAACACAATGCAATAGACTTGCTCCAAACCTTCCACAATGGCCCTAGATCTATCTTTGGGAAGTATAAATGATATAGCTAATGAAATTGATGAGCTTGCACTTATAAGGTAACCCGATCCTTTACTCACTATCATTTCATGCCTTCTTATATGCATAAGTCTATCCTCTACTACATCATGGAACTTCACTAGCATGACTATGGTTGTGATCTTCCCTTTTATGCTTTTACTATCACATGGTGAATTGATAGTGGACAACAAAAGGATATATCAAAATAAAATATAATGATAACTTTCATAGTTGGAATTTGATAACACCATACAAAACTTGGAAAGGTCTTCAAATTGATGCTTGTAGTTCAAAATTATATGGTTTGTTTCAAAGAAAAGTTATGGTATGGCTCTAGGCATTAAAAAGAACTCATATGATGAGTTTAAACAATGAACAAGAGTTTTTAACTAAACAAGCTCCTTAAACACCACCACATATTGTTGCTTTATGGTTTCCAATATAGTTTTGTTCTCTTCACTGGCTTCCATCCAAACTACACTATATAGGTTCAATGAAAACTCCATTGGAATGGCCATGCCTTCAAAGCAACCATTAGCAACATAACCAATAACTGACATGCTATAGATAAAAGAAAAAATCCTTTCTATGAACCCCAAATGTCCTTCATATGAATTCAAATCTTTCTTGTCATTTATGGTACCTATAACTGGGGGTATAAACAAGCCTAAATTAGATGTATGGTCTTGTGGCTCAAGAGCAACACAGGATATGACTGAATTTACACAATAAGGTAGTAATAGCATGTCCATCTTTCCCAATAAATGCTTTTCCAGAACTACTACCAACATGAAAACTATTCACAAAACCTCTTTCATTGATAGGAAAGGTAATGTTTCAAAAGCTTCCGCCAGTGTGTGTTTTCTTTGGACAATAGAAATATCACTGTGCATTTGTTTTGGGATAGTAAATATATAAGTGCATTCTTTGAAATCCTTTGACATTGAGCAAACAAAAACTTTAACATTGTATATGCCATAAATGAATCTCTATCACTTGAAACTCCACAAATCTCTCATGAAACCTCTTGCTGTTGAATTGAGATTATGATAGTGACCATTTTCATGTGCCAAAAAACTATTATTTTGATTGTTAAAATTTCAAAAGACTTCAATAAAGAGTGAAAGAAAACTTGGAAACAGATGGAGAGAAATCCATATATTTAGTAATGTGGGGTTACATCTTCCTTTACATCCTTGTCTCCTTGCAAACCCACAACATCCATGCAATGTGCCAAACCATGAAATCCACTCTAAGATATGTCATTACTCCTGTTTTCCTCATTTTCAACATGGGTAATCAAGCATATCTTTGTTTTTCAATGTGGTGAAATCTGTAGGTGATAAGGAGCTTTCCTAGTGCCACCATGTAAGGACTTTTCAAAACTAGTAAACATAAAACCCTAGTTTTCCTCACTAGTTTTAAATACAAAATCCCTCCAAAACTCATGCAATGTGGGGTTTTGACTAAGTCGAGCTATTAGAAGCTTTTAACAACTAAAACTCTTTAAAATACTTTAATTCCTTAGGAAAAAAAAAACTTATTATCACTCATGAGCAACTTGATGTTCCTATTTAGACTAAAGTGCAAAATAGGTTAACAGTTATATAATTATTTGTATGCACATTGATCCATGTGCAAGAAAGATCATGCATAAAATTTTACTAAACATAAAAAAATTGCATTAATTTTTTTGCAACTTTTTACACATGCATCTCATAAATATAGGATAATTATGAAATAATCGATTGGTTCAATTAATAATTTTTATTTCAAAGTCCTAAGATAGATCATTATATAAAATGATTGATTTTTATCACAAAAATGTGTTTCTCTAGTACTCAATTTAGGTCAATTTAGTGCAAACAACTAATAAAAACCTAAAATCATCATTTATATTAACCATTTTGTCTCACCCATTAGAATATCCTAGATGAAATCACTATCACGATCTTGTCTCTTTGATAGGATCATTTGTGTGATCTCATCCCTCACTTTCAAAATTTAAAGTCCCACATTTTGAAGCCAACTGTTTTAGAATATGTGAAAGGAAGCAAGGTACAAAAATAAGAAACACATATAAACATAAAATAATCAATACATCATAATACATGTGTACGTGGGGAAAACCGTTTCAAAATAAAAACCCCACACTCCAAATTAGCCTAATGTATTATTTAGTAAAAATATAGTTACAATACACTTTCACACTTGTAGTATTAGTCTTCACATGAGTATCACCAACTAGATATTTAGAAGAATTCTGAAAACTTAACAATATATATAAAACTATCAAAAAATCTCCATCTCAAGCACCTAATATATAGGGTCCATACAATACATAAACCCATCAAATGATAATTAGAAAACCATGAGATAAAGTCACCCAAAAAGTAGCAACCAAATCCCAAATCTCAAGATGAGTCCACATGTTAAAAATACAGTATTCCTTCCACCTATCATAACCTTGTTATAATCCACTCACCAAATTGGGAATTCCATTTTTGTCACATTATCTCTAACCAAATATTCCTTATGATGTGGCATAACCCCCCTTACAACTGTTTTATGTGTCCAACACATTTTTACATTTCCTATGCAAACTTTTGGAGGCCATAACTTTCAATTCGAGAGGTTGATTGGGCCCCTTTTTTTAGAGTGCAAAGAGACCTATGAAACAAGATCCTCCGTTGATGGTTCCAACAAATGTGGAATATTTATTTTCACCAAAAATCAATTAAATAGCCCAAAAATTGAATATTTATTTTCTATTTTTCTATGTATATAAGAATTCCTAAAAAGAAGGTTAAAAAGTGAACTTGTAAGAGCATATTTGACTAGTTAATAAGAACCATTTGTAAGAGGGCATAAGAAATAATTAGTGCATAATTGATGGATATTGGGAGTTATGAAAACAATTGGTTATGGTGGTCAAAGATAGCTTGGAAAGGAGTTACTTTCCATTTTTGACACTACTCTTTTGTAGTGTCATGAGAATTTTTATCATGAAATTTTGGTGCTATTTTTTAGGCTCATGTTATTTCTTATGATGGTTTTTGGGCCTCTTTAATCCTATATACTGAGGGCTTGGGATGAATCTAGTTTTTGTAGGATTATTTTTTTATTTTTATCTAGGATTGAAGAGTTCTAATATCATTAAAGCACACACACTTTTATATTGTATTGTAACACATTGTTGTTGAATAATACATCGTGTGTGTGCTTTGCAAGCTACTTGCTTTCCTAAAGGGATTTCTTAGGGTATATCTATGTCACTCTAGTTCTATGGTTTTTTTATTCTTCTTCTCCCATTCTTGTTCTTTTCTAAGTGTTGCTTACATGTTGAAATACTATTAAAATTTTCATAGATTAGCTAATTTGTAACTCTCTCATTTAAGGGTTAATTTGGAAAGTATATGCATGTTTGTTTCATTTAAAATCTATTATTTTTCTCAATTTTAGATCTTGGTGGTTTACATGCATATTTTTATAATATTTGGTATATAGACTTAGTATTTGTTGTAGGATGGATGTCCTCCTTGTAATATTAATCCTTTTTCAAGTAAGAATTTACCAATTGATCTCATTTTTAGGGAATAATTATAGAAAGCACTTCTTAAATAGAGTTGGAGATGTTCAATGGAACCAATTTTGAGCTTTGGATGTTCAAGGTAGAGGATATTGGAGTTCATCATGTAGTGATTTTGATCTAGATAAGTTGTTTGATAGTGTGGTACTTATCCTTGGTCACATGGAGTTTGTGTGAAATTTTCATCATGTGATCTTACACAACTAAAACATGATTATATTGGGTGCTTGTTTTAACCCCTAGTCACATGGGAAGTTACTAGTTATTTTGGATTATGTTTAGAGTGCTTAAGTTGGGAATTTGGTTTTATCCATTGGTTATGCGAGAAATAATTATTTGATTAGCCCCTAATTACATGGATGGATACATCAATTAAATGCAATAATATGTATGGATACATTGGTTGCATGTAGTTGCAAAGATGGATATGTCAATTGAATGTAGATTCATGTTATGGATTCATGGTTGTTTGGGTTTGGATGTACTTGTATGTTGTGGAATCATTGAGATTTGTGCCTACATGTACTTGCATGTTAAAATTTAATGGTGGTTTGGGTCTACATGCACTAGCATGGTACAAATTCATGGTGGTTTGGATCAACATGTACTTGCATATAAAAAATTCATGGAGATTTGAGTCTGCATATACTTGCATGGTGTATATTTATGGTAATAAGACATTTGGAAAGAAAATATCATGGTTTAATATTTATGAATAAATTCTAAACATGTAGTGGATTTATATTTTTATGGTAGTTATGTGTGGATTTTTGTTACATGTAAGGAATTTAGTTTTTAACAAAACTATGTTTTGCAGTTTTATTCTTTAATTTTTTTTTATGTAGATATGTGGGAAAATGTTATTCAAAGTGTAATTAGTTATATTTCCTAAATAAAAAACATGTATATTTTCATGCATAATTTCAAGTATGATTAGAGGCATATTAATTTATCTCTAATTCATAACTTATAGTTGTCCTAGAGTTGTGGATTTGTGGCTATTTTAAATATAAGGGTGTTTCTTGGATATGATGTTCATATCATGGAAATAATCTACATGTTGTCTATGTTCTATTATTTAGTCCTTGTTTATCTTAGTTGTTACATTGAAATATGGCTATGGATGTATGATTGTGATGATGTTGGATTAATCATAGGTTGTAGAGTATATCATAGATATGGATGATTAAGAAGACCTTTTGAAGGTCATACAAGAAGAGGAGGAAGTTTTACGGTGCCATTAGTATTTTTGACTTATAGGCTTTTTAGGATTCTTACATAGTGCTTTTAGTAGCTCTAGATCACTTTCAAAGGGAAATTTAGCAGTGATATGGTTCTATTAGTTCATGATAGATGATCTTGAATGGTGGATCTTAGTTCATAGAAATATCTTGATTCATGCTATGTATGATTAGTGATTTTTCTTATAATTATTTTGATCTATCAAAATAGTATGATTATCTTAATATTTTTGAGGATGTGGATAGATTGTTGCTATGTAGATTTTTGATGCACTTGGGGTTATTGGTTGAATTTTTGGTGGTCTATCAGTTTTAGACAAACATTCATTGATTTATAGGATGAGTGATATTGTGTCATGATAGATCCTAGATCAACTATGGTATTATTGACATAATATCTAGATTATTTTGAGTAGATTTATCAATTAGCAATATAAATGATCCTTTATGAAGATACAAATCATGTTACCATAAACATGTTTTTGATAAGGTAAGCGAGTTTTTGAAAGGACCAAGAAACTTTTACAGAATAGAGAGAATGAAACTTCCAAAAAACATAGACATAAACAATGCCAAAGAAATAGTACCAACAAAAACAAAATAGTAGAACAACAGAAACTCAGAAAGTACCTGGTCAAAAGTGACCAAGAGAAACAACACACTCAGAACCAACAATAGTCTTGAGACAAAGATTGACTAGTGACCCAAACTTGGTGCAATAACCAAGAGTAACCAACCACTTAGGACAAAAAATAGTCCTATTGAACCAGAACCAACCCGCAATACTACAGGCCCAAGAGATTTCCTAAAACTACTAGGCCATAAATCACTTGCCATAGATGGGCAACAACAATCCTTCCACTCAAATCAGACAATAGAGAGCCTACAAAATTTCTTACCAAATGAGTGGTAAGAATCGTACGAATTTGCAAAGAAATATTCTGAGCCAAGGAACAACCCACAACCTAACAAGACCTAGAGACTACCAAGATCAACCAAGCCATCAACCACTTGCAACAGCTGGTCTGCAACATTTCTTCTGCTCAAGTTCACTAGAACTGAGCCTACCATATTCCTATCAACAGAAGGGTAAGAAACACCCTCACCAGTAGAGAACCAAATTTCAAAATGCACCAACCAACCATGAATCACCTCTAACAGAGAGGGTTTCACCAAGATAGAAGAAAAAACAACAACCAAGCCAAAGTAGACCAGCCATACATCAATCAACCAACCACTAAAAGAAGGCACACCGGAGAAGGATAACAAAATTGAACAAAGAATAACATTCGTCAAATTGCAGCACCCACCCACTAGAAAAACCAAACCAAGATCCACCTCAAAAGTAGAGGGCTCCCCTCTACAGGAGTAGATAAAATGAAACCCTTTGAAACTAGAGTCACCACTCACCCACACAAACAAGAACCACCTCAATAGGAACTTGTAAGAGAGGAAAAAACACCCCGCTATCCAAACAAACACCAACTCCACCTCAATAGGAGTGGGATTCCCCTCAATATAAGTAGACTCCACCTTAAAAGAAGCTAGCTAGAGAACATAGTAGAGGCCAGTGATAGTAGGAAGGAAAGAAAAAATATCCAAAGGAATAATTGCCACAAGGAACATGCTGCAAGGAGGAAAAAACCTCCTAGCCAATTGCTTAAAAAAACCCCATGTCTGGGCCAACCAAATAGTACGTGAGAAAATAACCACCGAGAAACCCATAGGCTTCCACCAGAGCACTACCATAGGGGACCAATCAACCACACCAGATCTCATGAAAGGGGAAGAAATAAAGGTCACCAAAAAGACCCCAAAAACTTCCAAACATCAATCAGAGCAAACCAACAAAAGCACCCAGCCACAACTAGAAACTGGGGGAGGAGCAACAAAAGCATACCCTTCATTCAACAGAGACACAAAAACTATTAAGAAGAGAAGTAACGAACTTATGTAGAAACTCAAACCTAGAAACACAAGCCGATGAAAAGCCAACAACCACCAATAGAATAGAGGAGTCACACCCAAGCCATCCACCTAACACACCACAAGGTTTTGGTAGCCAAAGTAGAGCCAACTACACACACCATCAAAGGCCTAGGAGGAGGACCCCCACATGACCGGAACACACCACCATAGCAAAGATACCCACAAAAAAAAAACCCACACAATGTTAGAAGTGAAGACACCCTGCACAACAACGATAAGAGCCATAAATGAAGAGCAGAGGGGAAGCCAACAAACCCCACCCCAACCACGATGCAGAGCCAAACCCACACCTGGGTCCATGAAGCTAGAGAAACCAGGCCCATCGGCCACAATAGGTAGAACCGCCTAGCAAACGAAAGATCTACCAAAGAAAATAGTAGAAGCATGCCCATAGAGGACACCTCTGACCAGAGACCAAGATTTGCACAGGAGCCACCGAGAGTTCCAAACATAAACCACCCTGAAGTCCAGAGAGACCTGCACAAAGATGTTCATAGTAAGCCCGACCACCGGAGAAGAACTCATGGGGAGGGAAGCAACAAGCTAGACGAGCACCAAACTTAGCCCCAAGGCGACAAAAATAAGCGTAGACAGAACACCAAACCAACAGTAAAGGAGCACCATCGTACTCTCCAAACAAACCAGAGTACCCGTCCCCATTTCCATAAGCATGTTATTAGAGAATGCATTGAAGATAAAGTAGGGGCATTCATATGATTTGGAGGGAGTATTCCAGTGTTGAGTATAATGATTGAATTTTATTTGAGATCTCTTTGATATTACAATGTTGTAATTGGATTTTGGTTTGCATGAGATGATTGGATGTGTACCTTTATTTGCTAGATAGATTTAGGTGAGGCTAGATATGTCTTGGTTTCTAAGGTCAAGTTTTCGAATAGTGAGTCTCTTGACATGGTTTTAGTAGGAAGACTAAGGAGCCTATAACTACAGTTGAACATGAGTTCAACATACTTAGTGAAGAATGATCTAAAATGTATTATGCATTCTATTTATGCTTTATTTTCTCATGGCTATTGAGCTATGCAGTTGGTTTTGAGAGCTAGTTAGAGGGGTAAGAAGCATTAATAGTGGCTAAGGAATTATTCCCTTGATGTGGCAATGGATATTGATATGATTTTCCTTTAAATTAAAAAGATTACATATTTTTAAATTCTTTTATTTGTTATTGTTGAGTTTGACCTTTGGGTGGAATAGTTTGATGTTGATATGGCCTTTTGTATAGGGATTTGGAGGATATTTACTTTACTCAACTATATCACTTAGTAGTGTTGACAAAATGACATGGAATAAAACATATATTAATGTATGAGGTTCATCCCAATTGAATTTTGATACACATGTTTGGAGTTGAGAGTTATTTAGAACTTATTAGGTCACTGTTTTTGTGTCAAACATGTTGATCATTTACTATTATTTCAATTCTTTATTTTTACTAATAGTATGGATATGATGTTGGAAGAATGAAGAAGGTGCCCTCTGGGTTTGTTGTCATTGATTCCAACATTGGTTGGTAACTGACTAAGTAAACTATGCATCCATACTGATCTGATATTTTGATCAATTTTATAAGTTTTTGATATGTTGGTCAAGAATGCTAGTTACAAGTATAAACACATTTTCAACATGTTTCTATGATTTGGTTGAGCTATCCAGATGACATGAGTTTGGTATTATTTTGGTTGACAAGGTTTGCATTTTGTGTGGTCCTCTTTAGGTCTAGGCTGACCTAATGTTTGGATAACATGTTTTGTTCTGTGCATAAAAAATAATCTTGTATTAAGCCGACAACATTTTTGAATTTTGGATGTTCCCTCAATTAGGCTGACCTAATTGATAAAGGAAGTTATGGCTGTATATTTATATATGATGGACAAGTGGTGAAATAGTGATCAATAGTAGTTGTATGTGAATGATGTGGTAAGTGTATAGAGTGAAGTTATTGATAGTGTTTGTACACCAACAAATATAGAAAAACTTTGATATTTTCAGAGCATAATCAAAACTACTTTCAACTCTTTGTAGGTACACTTCTTTAGTTCATTTTGGCAGTGAGCCACACCTTTTGTATTTTGGCAATAAGCCATATTTTTTATTTAGGTTGTGAGCCTTTTCAAGGACAGTGAGTCCTAGAAGTGAGCCCTATAATATCTTATAACCGGTTATAATGTATTGTGAGCTAATCCTCACCATGGTTTTTCCCACTTTGGGTTTTCCACGTAAAACTCTTGGTGTCAATGTGTTATGATCTCTTTTGTTTTTTGGTTCACTATTGAAATTAGATGTGGATTGATAATTGGATGGTTAATAATTAATTTTGCTAGAAAAATACTGATTCACCCCCCTCTCAGTATTCAATATATTCATCAATTGGTATCAGAGCTTGGTTCCTCTGAAAAAGTCTTATAGCTTGAGGAAGGTCCCAAAATTTGAATACATGGATGGAAAATACTATTCAGTTCCTCTAGAAGAAAATTCTATATCTGAAGAGATCAATGCTACCCTTGAAAGCAAGGATTGGAAGGAAACTCTGAAAGGAAATCTAAAGGAAGCAGGTGATTGCATCAAGAAGCTAAGAGAGCAGATCAAAAAATTCAAGGATAGACATAGAGAAGTTAGTGATTAGGTGAAGAAGGATAATGAGGATATTACCATATTGAAAGTGCAAATAGAAGAAAATAAATGAATTGAGGAATATCAGAAAGTTGAGATCCATAATAAAATTAATGAATGTACAAATCTTGAAGAAGAAATGGTAACCTTAAGAATTGATCTAAAAAAAGTGAAAGCTCATGAAGAAATGCTCAAGACAAGTTATACAATGCTTGATGAGTTGATTACATGTTAGAAACCTGTTAAAGACAAAAGTGGTCCAGGACTTGAAGAAGGACAATGCTCAAAGACTAAATCGACTCTCAAAAAAGTAGACAATCAAAGAAAAATTCAAGGAAATGCTTATCAAAACAAGAACCAAAGGATCAATACCAAAAGAATTCCCATTTGACGGCCTAATTCTCAAAGGTACCCATCTTTTAATGTATTTTGTTTCTCATGCAATAAATTTAGTCATAGAGCAACATAATGTAGAAGTAGGATGAACCAGAATAGAATAAGTTAGAATGTTGGATTCTTTGCTGGACAATGCTATGTTTACAACAATTTTGGACATAGAACTACCGAATGTAAAAGTCAAATGATGATGAATAGATTTAAAACTAGTAGAAGAATTCAATCTTTTCAAGGCTACTATTACACATGCAATATCTTTGGACACAAGGCTAATCAATGCAGAACAAGGATGAACACAAAATATTTTGATCAAGGATATTTTGTGTGCCACACTTGCAACAAACCAGGACATATCTCAAAATTTTGTAGGAGAAAAGTTGGGAAGAAACCTAATCCGGAACAAAAGAACAAGTCTATGAGCAAGGTAGATCTAGAAGAAGTAAGGAAAGAAATGGAAAAAAAATGGAGAAAGAAGGAAGAACCCGAGAACAAGGATGAATCAAATAATCCTGTATCTGCGTTTGGTGCAAATACCTCTTCTAAAAATTGAACCCAGTATTGGCTTCAGGGGGAGCAGTCACAAAAAAATATAACAAGCCCTCGATATATGAGGTGTCATGCAATGACACAAGGATAAGTGATTTAAGTCTCTATTTTGAAGGCATTGAAGAAAATTTTGGCAGAAAACAAGCAAAACATAAGAATTGTGGAGCTCTTCTTGGTTTACAGTGTATTTCAAAAAGTGGTTGATGGATTTAAAGATGAAAGGTAATAAATGCAAGATTAGGGAAAAACCCACAAATAATAAAGCAAGAGACTATGCTAAGGAAAAACACATTTGTGCAAATTGAAAGAACCAGTGCAAGTTGAAGTAAGAATAGAAAGTGATTCAAAGTATCGTACATCGAAACTCTAGTTCTCGACAAGAAAAAATAAGGTATTCTCTATAATATAAATTCCATGTTTTTCAAAGTTGAAGGAACTCTTTGTTAAGATCATTAAAGTTTGCTTGAGAAATATGGCCAGTCCTACTGTTGTGGAGATTTATGAGAGGCCCCAAAAAAATTTTAGAAGATGTTCATGGAAAGTATATGAAAATGAACCAATGTGTGCATTCTCACACCTTCTGAGTCATGTGTTACCCATTGAAGATCCAAGAACATACATTTGTGGGAAGCTCAAAGAATTTTATCACAAAGAGTTGGAGGATTTGTGGGACAATGAGTTAACTGATGACTTACTGCTCAAGGCAGAGCATGAAAACCTAGTTCAAATGAAGTTGAGTGTTTGGAACTAGTTTCTAAACTTTTCCAATGAAAGTGAGGCAAAATTTGTCAAGATGGCTCTCAGTAGGGTTCACAACAATCTTGTGTGGTTAAATGAATTAGGGGTTATCAACAAGGAGGCAATTCAAGTTGTTACTGGTCTTTGTGGCACTGGTGTCATTCCAGTACTGAAGGCACTAAAAAATGATGAGGTCATAAGGTTAACTAGTTCCAAGTTTGATGGAAGAGCCCTAACCACGAAGTCTATCACAAACCCTACCGTCAAGTATGCTTCCATTATGATTGGGAAAAAAGAATACTTCACAAATCGAGCAAATTCAGTATCAACCACGACAATTCAGACAACCTATAAAATGTTGGTGAATGGAAAGGATTTTGATCTATATGAGTTGGTGAGGTTGCAACTTATGGTAAACCTAAGTATGACAAAGGCGAAGAGACATGTCTTTAAATTTGGCACTCTAGTTGTTTTTTTGTTAGTCTATTTTCTAAGGAAGTTACTTGGAAGAGAGAACATAATATGGGATAACACCAGGTCTATTGCTCATCAGATTAGTGATCATCTACATAGTCTAGGATATTTTAGGGCACATAACAATTCCCTTACTAATTTCTTTGTAGTCTTTCAGAATGAAATGCATGAAAGGGACAAAATTCCAAGAATTTTAGTGAAGAAGTATGAGAAGGAGATAAAATTTCTTGTGTCTACCAAAGAATGCATAATTGAGGCCATAGAACCCAAAATTCATTGGATTGAACCTCTGGGATATGAGATTGAAGAAAAAATGGTAGAAAGGTACATTGAGATTATTTTGGCTAGTCCTAACCCTCTCTACCTAGGCTTGATACTTATGATGAGAAATATACTGAAATACATTTGGAGGCTACACCATCTAAACAAAGAAATAAGGTTGAAGCTTTCTTCCAAAATCAAACATATACTAAAGATGATATAGTACAGTTAAAGGAGGCCCTTGATAAAAGAAAATCCGAATCTGGTGAACAATCCTTTGGACCTAGGAAATTAGGAAGGCTATCTTCTGGTGCTACACTAGCACCTATTTATAGCTCTGTTGGACCTAGTGTTGCTAATGTTGTGAAAGGGAAAAGGAAAGAATAAAGTGTCCCTGCATCTATTGATGTTATTGCCCCTACTATTCTGAGTACCAGGGAATCTAAGAAGAAGGACACACCTGTTGCTGCACCATCTACTGCTTCAGGAGGAAGAAGAAGAGCGAAAGAAAAAACTCAAAGGAAAATGAATTTGAGTGATGTCATTGAGGAAGAAATTGCACTTGGTCTAAAAGAGGAGAATTAGCTGAAAAGGAATAGAAGAAGTAGTACCTCCGATGAAGAAGCCAAAACTAGTATTGTTGTATCTATAGATGAAGAGTCAAAGAAAGAGGAGGATACCTACCAAATTCATGTACATGTAAAGAAGAATGAAGAAGGCCATCCGATCTTGTGGTGAACATGGCTGGTTCTCCTCTAGTAAGTAATCATCCACCCTTGGTTCTCGAAACCTTAGTGAATAATATGATTGATAATGATCTCATGTCAACTGTTGAGTTATACGATGAAGGAAAATAAACCATCATAAATGTTTTTCTTAGTACATAGTTATCTATAACATAAACATGGATACCATACAATCAAAGGTTACTGAAAATGTATGGAAAGAGTTACTACTTAAAAGGAAAGAGGCTTTGAATGTCGAAGACAAGAGGAGAAGTGAAGCTTTAAAATCTATTAGTTGAACTTATTTCGAGATAGAAGCTACAAATCTATTGAAAGAATGTTATACATTATTTAGAGTCAAGAAGAGAGACAACATGTTAATGAATAAGAAAGATGAATATGTTGAAAAAGTAAGGAAATAAACTCATGATGTGATTAGGAAATTAGAAAGGAGCTATGGGACAAGAACTAGTTCTTCATCTCACACTGCTCAGACTTGAGAACATGCTACTATTATAGAAGTTATGGATAACCCAGTCTTGGAGACTGTTGATGAGATACTTGGAGCTTAGGAGACCCCTGCCCCTCAGATGGACACAAAAGAAACTACCAGTAAGAGGTCTAATGATCATCATAAAGATCAATCCAGTGAAAAGAGAGAAGAACATCAAGAATCCACCAAGAACAGGGAAGAGAAAAACAAAGATGAAAATGAAGGAAGTAAAGACAAGAAGAAAGATAAAGACAAGGATGATGAGGACAAAAGGGAGAAAGAAAAAAAAGAAAAGTCCTCTGAAAATTCATTAGGAGAAGAAAAATAAGAAGAAGAAGAAAAAGAAAAGGAAAAAGAAAAGAAGAAAGAGGAAGATAAGAAAGCCATCCCAGCTGAAGGTGAAATTCCCAAAGGCCTTGAACTATCAAATCCATCCATAGAGTCATCCATAAGTACTCTTAAAGGTCTTCTTTCAAGACAAGCTTTAATCCAACCTGCACTTCCACCTCAACTAGTCAAGCTGCCATCTCACCCAGGTTATGTGGATTTGACAAATATTACACCTAGTGACAAGATAAGGTTAAGTGGCACTTTTCTCAGCTTTGTCACACAGGAGGCTATAGAGTCATATCAAAAGGGAAATGAGTTGATAAAAGAAGCTATCAAATCTCTACAAGAGACAACCCCTGGTGTTGATCCTGGAAACTCTTTAGCTCCAATTGAAAATTTGAGGCTTATAGTTGATTCTGTTAAAGAGTACACATCTAATCTTAAGATACAAACCACAAAAGAAGTAGAGTCATGTTTTCTAGAGAAAAGGTTGTTTTTTTTACAAGATAAGTGTATTGTTGCACATGATAAGGCTTTGCAAACTTTGAAAGGGGTAAGAGAATGTGATGAAGAATCCCAACTACTATTTATTTACTGCATGAAATGGTCAAAAGCCACTTGAAGTATCAAGGATCTAATGGAATCAATTGAGTCTCAACTTGTTGATGTATCCAGAGATTATAAGGTTACTGATGATAGAAACTATATTAGGTGTGTTTCTATTGCAGATTTTCAAAATAATTTTTTCATCTTATAGAGGCAGAAAGAAGAGGCTATGAGGCGGTATGCCCAACTTGAAGATCTGGTTATGTCTAGACATGTTACAATATCAAATGCACTGATGGAAGCAGAAAAACTTGAGAAAATGAACATTGCTCCATCCACTCCAGAAGAAGGAGAAAAATTCTTGGCGAAAATAGAATCTCTGCATAAAAATCTCTCTAGGGAAAAATGAGTGTGGAATGATGGAAAGCTTACTTGGGAAGGGATTCTCAAGGAGCTACAAGGTGCTCCCAGTTCCTGAATTTGAACCTTTTCCCTATCCTTTGTCCTTGATTTCAAAGGGGGAGAAGAGGAGAAGAGGAGAAGAGGAGAAGAGAAGGGTAGAAGAGAAGAGGAGAAGAGGAGAAGAGGAGAAGAGAAGGGGAGAAGAGCAGAAGAGGAGAAGAGATAAAATATGTTCTATTTTTTTTTTCTATACATATGTTGGGGGGATTTGAGCATAATTTCTATTTTTGAAGCAAGTTTCATTTTTGGCACATGTTTCCATCAATGAAAAAGGGGAGATTGTTGGGAGAATGAAGAAGGTGCCCTCCGGGTTTGTTGTCATTGATGCCAACATTGGCTGATAATTGACTAAGTAAACTATGTGTCCATACTGATCCAATATTTTGATCCAAAAATCTTCTCAGTAAAAGGAAATTTTATAAGTTTTTGATATGTTGATCAGGAATTCCAGTTATAGGTATAAATGAGTTTTCACCATGTTTTTGTGATCTGGTTGAGCTATCCAGATGACAGAAGTTTGATATTATTTTGGTTGACAAGGTTTGTCTAATGTGTGTTCCTCTTTAGGTCTAGGCCGACCTAACATTTGGATAACACATTTTGTTCTATGTGTCAAAAGGAATCTTGTATTAAGTTGATAAGATATTTTTGAATTTTGGGTGTTCCCTCAATTAGGTTGACCTAATTGATAAAGAAAGTTATGGTTGTATATTTATATATGATGGAAAAGGGGTGAAATAGTGAGTGATAGTGTGTGTATGTAAATGATGCAACAAGTGTATACATAAAAGTTACTAATAGTGTTTATACACTAGCAACCAGAGTAGAACTTTGATATTTTTAGAGCATAACCGGAACTTCTTTCAGAACTTTGTAGGTGCACTTCTTCAGTTCATTTTGGTAGTGAGCCACACCTTTTGTATTTCAGCAATAAGCCATATTTTGTGTTCAGGCCGTGAGCCTTTTCAAGGGCAGTGAGTCCTGGAAGTGAGCCCTGTAATATCTTATAACTGGTTATAACATATTGTGAGCTAATCCTCATTGTGGTTTTTCCCACTTTGGGTTTTCCACGTAAAAATCCTGGTGTCAATGTGTTATGATCTCTTTTGTGTTTTGGTTCACTATCGCAATTAGATGTGGATTGATAATTGGATGGCTAATAATTAAATTTTCTAGA
This sequence comes from Sequoiadendron giganteum, assembly GCA_007115665.2. NCBI lineage: Eukaryota > Viridiplantae > Streptophyta > Pinopsida > Cupressales > Cupressaceae > Sequoiadendron > Sequoiadendron giganteum. The sequence goes on along the minus strand of CM021108.1, from coordinate 432,231,290 downwards.
AAAATACCGATTCACCCCCCTCTTAGTATTCGGTATATTCATCATATGATTGGGATCTTTAATCTAATTTTTTTATTTGATATGAAGAACTTGGGAGAGACGGGTTTCTCTTAAGAGATCAAGAGAGAATGTTTGTGAAAAAATACTGGGTTAGTTGGAAGAAGTATGTTAAATTGGATTTGCAATATTTTAGTTTATAAGATTGTGGATCAATGAATGTTCTTTAACATTAATATTAAATAGAGGACATAAGTTACATCCTTTTGTGTGAGTTTAGTTGATATTATTTTATAGCTTGTATTAAATTAGACATTTCCCAAGTAGTGGGAGTGATAAGGTGGTGGTGTGTCCTTGTTTAACAATGAGTTTTGAAGTATGATATAGAGGTTCTTCAAATATATTTTTAAACTTTTGAGTGTTTTCTATCTAGAGGGACATACTTTTGTAAACTAATGGATATACAAGGACTTGTGGATATAGTTTGGGCCCAAATTATTATAGGAGGGGCTCTACTAATGGGTATGCTATCATTCAATTTTTAATTTAGTTGGTTGGATGAGAAATAGTTTTCTAATTACTTATATAATACACTTTTAGAGAGAGTATATGGTAGCTACTTGGGTCTTTTGTGAGAAATTTTGCTTCAAATATTTTGTTTATATTTTTATTATAATATGATATAATTGTAATCTATTATGATGTAGTGGACCCCAAATTCTAATTATGAGTGTATGGATCACTTTCTATAATCGGATAGGGTTTCAAGCTTCTCCTAGGTATCATACCTTCCCTTCAACCTCCATTTACCCATTCCTTAAACTTTTTCTTTGTCTTAACTTTTAGAAATATAGAATTTCCCATGTGACATCCCTTTCCCTTCATATCCTGCAATACATTGATTCCTTGGTTCCTTGTATTTCAAAATTTCAAGATTTCCTCTATTAGCATGCATTATCTTCATTCCTTATGCCCCCACAACCACACTTTCTTCTATATACAATATTATAGAGTTATATTTACCTCATTCACTTAGTCTAAATGAATTCATATCCCCAATCCCATAATAATAAATATCATTTAGTCTCAACATCCAATATATCATAAGCCCTCAATAATTTCCCTAATGAAATACTTAAAGGGTATTTAACATCTCAAGAACCCAAACCTCAATCCTTGCTCATTTTTTAGTATAGGGTATGTATATTTTCAAATTTTCCTTTCCATTATTACACTATTAATAGGTATATTACGTCCCATACCTCTAATCATTAGTTTTGGTATCCCAGCTTCCCTTATCCCTACTAATTCTTGAATCAAGTATCTCTAAAAATATATCCCCACTCCTTCCTATATTATGTTTTTATGAATACTAATCCATATTAATTATTATATTAGGTTGATCTAAATCATAATCCCCAATCCCTCTTATACTTCCCTCTTCTAGACCTTCAAGGTTCTCCCTATTGTTGTCCCACTTACAAAAAATATTAGCCAAGATATTGATATTCCATTCCCCATTTTCCTATTGATCTACCTTCCTAAGCTCATGGATCTTTGCATCCAATAAAGTCTTGGTGTTTTAACATCCCATTCCCCAAATCCATAGTCCTACTTATAGATGCACCATTCAACATGGGAATCCCTAGACCCCTCATCCCTCTGGAAAATACACCCTATGGTATTTTAATCCCTATATAATAGCCCCTCTTAAAAATGCAACCTTTAACATGTGAATTCTTAGACCCTTGACCTCTCTTGTAAGTGAAATTAGTGGCATGTGAATCCCTAGACCCTTGGACCCTCTTGTAAATGCACCCCTTGACATATCAATCCCTAGATCATTGGCACTCAAACTAAAAATCCCAACTATCACCAAGGCAAAGTAGGGAACCATTAATGGAACCAAATGAATGTGATAAGGTGGTGGAAAAAAATAAATAGTTGTTAGCACATGTTGGCCCGCATTATTCCTTCAACCTTTATATAAGGCAAATAACTTTGTCAATTTGTATCTTTTGGAAAAATTATCACAAACCTTAAACTTCATTTGAGAAATTTTTTTTATGCATTAGATTTAAGGACAAAAACCATTGGATTTGGAGATCAAAGGATGAAACCCCTTTGGTTTTTGAGTTAATTTCATTTAGATATTTCATTCTTTCTAAAGACTATGTTTCAATGTATTTTTTATTGTATTCCAACATTTTGTTACACATGTGATGACTATAAATCTTCTCCATTTTATTGGTGAAATCCCAATTTTATTTGTGAATTTTTTATTGTTGTGGATATTTCATAGCTAATAATTTCACATGAATATTTATTATGGATATTTTAGATATAAGAGTTTTTATAGTGGTATTAGAGTCATGGTATTCCAAAAATGAATGGTGAACCAAATTATGGATGTGTCACAATGAAAGAGAAATTAGGCATCAAAGAAGGGAGCAAAGGAGATTGTAAGCACAAGATCTAGAAAAAGATAAGTAGAAGGGGGAAGATAAAATTACAAGGTAACTACTAAATAAAAGGAATAATTATTCCATGATAGCATGATTAGATTGCACCAACAACATGATGGAATGATAGATCTTATGGTACAAGTTTTACATGATATAAAAGACTAAGCATGTCAAAGCCTAAAAAAGCATCTAGAGGATAAGGAAGTACATCTATAAATAAAATTTTATATGATTAATCCCAATGCCAAAGCCATAAAAATCTATATTTTTGTATAAATAAGAAAAGGAAGAGAAAGTGTCTAAAGACTCTCTTGTAAAGGGATTTCCAGAGTTTTTGAGGAGAACAAAGGTAAATCCGAAGCCTTAAAAATATAATTTTCTTTGTTATTTACCTAGACATCACTAATAAAACATATAAGAGAAGAACCCTAGATGGAAATAAAAGTATTTGAAAGATAATGTTGCAACAAAAAGTAGGTTTAAGTTGAATGCTCTCATTTTAGATTGAAACAACAAGATTTTTCTAGGGCTTGGTTGTAAAAATTATATATTTGTTTACTCTCAATCCTATGGAGGAGGACGATGACATTTGGTTTGCTATATTGTATTTAGAATATTTTTTTTGGTGATTGATGGTATCATGGTTTGGTCACACAAGGACATAGCCTTGTGCAAATATTTGATGATTTCAGTCAAATGATTCTAGAACATTTTGAGAAAAAGTATGAGGATGAGTATTGAAAATAACTTATAGGTATCAAACAATGCTTCATGGAATCTTATGTTACTAAATTTTAATGTTGTAGTAATGGTGCTTGGAATTTCTAATCAAAGGAGAAATTTTCTATTTGTTGAAGGTTTGTTTCAACCCATTAAAGGTATTATTAAGGCTTTTTTACCCACTTATCTACAAGAGGAAATCAAAAGAACCCTAAAAATTGATCCATATATGCTTGAGGGTAGAATTATATATCAATCCAAGACACCCACCCTTTGGAAAACATAAAGGATTTTTTTGGAAAGGGGTGTTATATTCACATTTAAAGAAGATGGCACCCCAACCACCTATAAAAAATAAGGTAGATGACTATAATATGAATGAATTTAGAAGGAGAAAGTTGTGGTTTTTATGCAAGGATCCATGAGAATTGGGTCATATATTACTTGGAAATGACCAAGTCCATCACATTGAAATAATATCTAATGATGATTTCTGCCTAGAATAACCCGAGCCACAACCAACCATAAAGGAACATGAGCCTAAAAATGTGGAAGATGAAAGCATGAACAAAATACACACTCATATCCCTCTTATCATCACCCGAATATCATACATTCAAAGTTTGAGGATTTTTATTTGGATAGAAAATCATAGTGCTTATTGATAGAGGGAAACCCACAATTTCATTAATGAGGGTTTGGTGGTTAAGAGAAACTTGAAAGCTAAGGATTTGGATGATTCAATGTCATTGTTACTAATAGATTCACCATTTCATTCACCAAAATAATTTGACAAATCAACATAGCCATGGGAGATCATAAGATATGTGAAAATTTACATGGTGTGTATTTAAGAGAGATTGACATGGTTATGGGTGTATAATGGTTACACTCCCTTGGTGATTTTTCACATATATATCAATCCATGGAGCTTAAGTTTAAATTTGAAGAGAAAGATGTGGTGCTTATAGGATTTTTTTATATTACATGATGAACAATTATGGGTAAAAGAATGGAGAGAACTTTCTACAAGGGACAAGTTTCTTGGTGATACCTACAAATTCATCCATGGGTAAGTGAGGTGCCTATCATGTTGATATTCAAAATATCTTGAATAATCAAAGTGTGGTGTTTAATTATTTTCATCTAGGACTACCACTTGATGGAGGATTCCAACATATCATATACTTGGAACTAGACTCTAATTTTTCATGACTCTAAGTTTCTTGGTGATACCTACAAATTCATCCATGGGTAAGTGAGGTGCCTATCATGTTGATATTCAAAATATCTTGAATAATCAAAGTGTGGTGTTTAATTATTTTCATCTAGGACTACCACTTGATGGAGGATTCCAACATATCATATACTTGGAACTAGACTCTAATTTTTCATGACTCTAAGTTTCTTGGTGATACCTACAAATTCATCCATGGGTAAGTGAGGTGCCTATCATGTTGATATTCAAAATATCTTGAATAATCAAAGTGTGGTGTTTAATTATTTTCATCTAGGACTACCACTTGATGGAGGATTCCAACATATCATATACTTGGAACTAGACTCTAAATTTTCATGACCACTCCTTATTGCTACCCAAGAATGTAAAAAAAGAGAGAGAAAAGGCCATAAAAGATCCCCTAGAGATGGGTCACATCATGTTCCTAGTTCTATCCCTTTTGATTCATCCATAATTTTTGTGAATAAAAAGGATGGAACCTTGTGGATATATATTGATTAAAAATATTTGAACATGAAGGCTACAAAAACAAGTAGCCCATTCCTAAAATTGATGAGTTGCATATAGTTTTATATTTTTTAAAGATTAAAATTTGAGATCAAGTTACCATAATATTTGTGTAAGGGATTACAACGTGCATAAACAAATTTAGGTGTCACTTTTGGCACTTTTAATTCTTATTCATGATTGACAAATGAACCAACTACTTTTCGCTCATGCATGAACTAGGCATTTAATAATAAATTAATACATTTTTTTTAATTTTCTTTGATAATATTTTGATTTACAATAAGACTTGGAAAGATCATTTGAAGTAACTAGATACAATCCTTGGAATACTAAAGAAACATGTTCTCTTTTCAAAAGAATCTAACTGTGAGTTTGGGGTGACAAAAAAATTGTACTTGGGCCATACCATTAGTTCTCAAGGTATTTAGGTGGATGAAAATAAGATCAAAGCTATCCTAGGTTGGACTCCTACCATATTAATATAGTTGAGAGGATTATTTGACCTTTGAAACTATTATAGGAGATTTTTTAAGGTTTTTCATAGATAGAAGCACCATTAATGGATATGACAAAGAAAAGAGCTTGGAAAAAAATAGCTCAAGAATATTTTGATAAGATTAAAGAGGTAACAAGTTCATGTCTTATTCTCGTTATCATAGATTTATCACATCTATTTGTTATAGAATTTGATGCTTCATGAGAGGGAATTGGAGTTTAAATAACCAAAAAGTGATTCTCTATCCATGACAAAGATATGTTGGCTATCATGTATGTTTTGGCCAAGTTTTGATAACATTTGGTTTGTGGAAGATTTATGGTGAAGTAATATCATAATAGCTTAAATTTATTCCTTTCCCAACATGACTTGAATGATAGGAAAAAAAACTGGGTGAGTAAGATCCAAGGTTATAATTTTAACATAAAGTACATGAATGGAAAAATAATGTAATTGTTGATTCTCTTTCAAGGATGCCTACTCTATGTTCTAATTCTACTATTTCTAATTGTTAGAAGGTATTTATTCTGGAAACATATGTTAAAAATGAATCTGATACTAGCCTCATTAATGGGAGTGTAAGAGATGATAGATTTATAGTAGCAAATGGTCTCATTATTAACAAAAATAATATTCCTAGTTCCTAAATCCAAAATGAAGGAAAACATTTAAGGGATTTTTGTGACACATCACTAGTAGGACACCTAGGATACTACAAGAAATACATATAAATAAGAGAAATATTCTCATGGAATGGAATTACGAAGGATGTGCTCAAACACATAAAAGTATATGATATTTCAACAAAATAAAGTAGATCATGCTTTTACAACAAGCTTTCTTTAGCCATTACCTATCCCAAATGAGAAGTGGGAAAGCATATCCATGCATTTCATCATAGGCCTTCCTAAGGTATAGGGTAAATATTGCATTCATTTTGTTGTGGATAGACTAAGTATTCCTACCTATTTGTTATTTCTTCAAAATTCTAGTCACATCAAGTGGTAGATTTAATCTTTAAAGAAGTGTTTAGGTTACATGGGTTGCCTAAAAATATTAGTGATAGAGATATCAGATTTATTAACTCTTTTTGGAAAGGTTTATTTTATTTGGATGTGTAGCATCGTAAATTATCACCCTTGACAATTTCACACTATGTTTTGTCCCCTCTAAGTTATTGAGCCTAATTGGGTCCCTAATTTCCTAAATTATGCATTCTATGGTCATTTGTACCACTTTTTGAGAAATTGCAAGCATTGAATAAATGTATCTAATTAATATTTTTCCTCTGACACTTAATGTATTGGAAAATAGGGCCATGACCCATTCACCCTAGGGCATATGGGTCCCCCTATTTTGCATTCAAAATTCAAATTGCAAATGTTGGCTATTAGGATTTAATTTTGGGGAAATTAGAGAAATGCCTATAAGTACCTAGTTATTGCATCATTTGAAATGTAAGTGAAATTATCAAGCAATAGGTGAACATTGAGAGCACTATCAAGCGAGTCAAGAGAAGCATTTCAGAGCTTTATTGTAACAATTGAAGATCCCAACATCATGCCAAATTCTATGTGAGTTTATGTGTGTTCATATTATCATTATTTTGTGAAGGCTAACACTTTTGTAAGTCTCCAAAGCATTCAAGCAAGCAAGATCCAAGACCTTGAGGTGATGTGTATAACTTCAGTCCTTCAAGGAAGCCATTGAAGTGTGGTGAGTTGAAACACTTTGTGATTTCATCATTCCTTCCTATCCATTATCATTTATCATTGACATTGCCATTGAGGAAATGGAAACACTTACATAGGGTTTGACCAAGGCAAACCCCTAAATGGCACAACATCTCTTCTCTTTGTGAATATGTAGATCTAAGGTTTGAAGAGGATTGACAAAAGTGTGAATACAAATTATTCATTATTGCATTTGAAGCCCTACATCTTGTCAACTCACAAAAACTCACCTACAAAATTATCCAACGGTGTTTCGACAAATCCGCAACTGAGAATCAGAAGCTCAGATCTATCATCAGAGGACCTCAAAAGAAAATAAGTAGCATAAAAGGACCTTGTTGGTTCCCAAAATTGAAAATTGCAAATCCTAAAAGTATGCCAGGCTCTATGGTAAGATTTAACAATATTTTGGCCAACAAATGAAATCCACCAAGATGGTTGGAATTCCCCGCAATTTAGGTTTTGCTAGACCTAGGCGAGTGTACCTTGACTACTAATGAATGTGGTTTACTTAAAATATTTGTCTTATCTAATTCAATATGGCATGGGGGTTTTGAGTTAGATAACTTGAAAACTAACCTCTACTCCTACTCCTACTACTCTTTTTATAACTAAAAACTAGAAATATGTGAATGAAGTTAGGTGAAATATGGTTTTAATTAAAATGGATCGGTGCCTTATTCTACTGGGAAATGGAGTCAAGATGTGTATGATATGTGTATCCTCCTTCTGGCTTAACTCGAATTGTTTGAAACTTTTAGATGTTTATACTTTGTATAAACATGCAAGGTTGTCAGTTACTAGGCTCTTCTTACAAATCCCAATGATATCTCCCCAAGTTATTGTGACTATTTGAAAGGATTTAAATTCTTAATTGAAGTAAACCAGTTAAGATGATTTATTTAAAAGGATTTTAATTCTTGGAAGAAACCATTTAATAGGAATCACTTAAAAGGAATTTATTTCTTTCTTGCAGAAACCAATCAACATGAATCACACAAAGGAAAAAAATGTATCTTGACAAATTAAACATATGCTTGATACATACAATCTGAAAAATAAGGGAAAAACACTCTAGAGACAAAAAAAATAACTTCTATGGATTAACATCAACAAGCAATTGCACACTAGAAGTACGACCACTAGATTATAACATTCTTCTCCATTAAATTGCTTCCAAATATTTTGTAGTATACACCAGAAGTCTTTTCTTTATCTTATTTTCTACTCTACTACCTAATATCTAATATCTAATTAATCATTCTTCCTTTGATTTTATATCTCATTTATACTATGTATTTCCAGGGTTACGACCCTTCACATATCCATCTGATGCAAATTTTCATTATCTTGATTTCCTTCAGAAAATAAAATATTTTAATTTTATTCGCCTTCATCTTTGTATCCCCGTGAATTAATTGCAATGATAATTATAATCACCCTTTTTCTGGTAATTTTCACGCTCAATTTTACCTATATGTACTTTCACTCAATTTTGAAAATATCTTTTGTGTAAAATAATTACTCACTCCACAATTTTTATTTCTAGTTAACTCCCTTGGTGAAAACATTTTATTTCATTTTACCATCAATGAAATTTATATCCTGGCCAAGATAATATTTCATGTTATATTTCATATTGTGACTTTAAAATATTCACCACACCATATTACAATAATATTTTATTTTACCGTGATGCCACAATGAATTCTGAGTACTTGAACTTGATTTGACGGGGATGCGGGAAGAGATTTAAATTACCCGCTATCCTGCACACTCTTTAATTTTTTCCCACGAGAGAGAATTATATCTCCCAAGATAATTTTAGCCTTGTGAAATAATCTTTCTCCTTAAGCATGAAAGCATTTCATTTTATTTCATGGCTTCATGGAAACACTGATCCAAATTATATTTTCTATCGTGACCTTTTGTGGAGATGCAGGGAGAGCTCCACCCATTTTACGCATTTTATAAATTTTATTTTCAAATGTGAAAGTATGCTTTTATTTGAAATATATTTTATATTTTTATGTGTTGCACACTGCACCATAATATCGCACCACTTTAGGGTTCTCGTCTTGGTTTTCCGTGGGGATGTGGGGAGAAGCATTCAAGTTACCACGCCACCACTCATTTTTTAGGGTTTATTGGTTTGTGCTCACAGTGATGTGAGACATACCTGGGATCACCAACATCTCTAAGCCTTGCAATTCACACTTCGATACTAAGACTGCCAGGATAATTGAGATTCATTATACACCATATCGCATCAATCTGTGCATGAGGATTACTAAAGTCTTGGAAACACCTTATCCATTAAGATGATATGAATTCACCATGTATATCTGGAGCAAAATAACACATAACCTTTCCTTTATGATACTCATTACCATTTGTGACATTGCTAAGAACATAAATCTTGTGTGTACAAACTTTTGGCCCTGTTGCAACCTCAAGTAAGCTCAAGATTGAGTTAAATATCAACCCATCTTTACATTATGTTGGAGCGCTAAGTTGCACCTTCTATCACACTAAAATTGAAATAAAAATACACATTTCTAAGTGGCAATATATTCCTTCTTCAGGTAGGCACATATGTCAATTCACACGACCTTCAATCTCTAGAATGTCATGCCAAATCATGCAGCTTTAAAATCTTATTTGGCACCTTATTTCATGAACAATTCATCGGCCTGGCGCTTGCTCTTCTATCACTGCAAAATTCCAATTAACTTTCATTTGGAGGATTAGTGTATATTGGCATATCGTTCCTTGTGAATTGAGCTATACAAGATTTATAGAACCTTTCCTCTAGTTATTTAGTTCACCGTGAGTCGCAACATTCCACAATTAGTAATGCTATGCATATGAGGCTCCATCGGGTCTATCAAAAGCATTTGGTTCTTAATAGGACATATTAGATCTAAACTCCTCATGCAACTCCAATTTTTGTATGTATTGGCTTTTGGATACTTGTTTATACAATGTAGTGAAGGCATCATTATTCTTGCTTCCTCGACAAACACAAAGATTTAGGTTGCCCATAATATTGGAAGGTGGAAAATTCTAAATAGCATGAAATGGGGGCAATAATATTATAGGACTTTCAAAATATGTAATGACATCACCTTTCAACTTCCACAGAGCTTAGCATTCCAAAAACTCTTCCTTCATTAGTCACCAAATCAAGCTCATTTGCAGCCCTACAACTACACCTGTGAAAACTTCCTTACAAGTTTCCCACAAGCTTAAGTATTCATTCATCTTTGTATGCAATTTGTCATTCCTATCATTTCATTCTTTCAACTTATTTTCCATCTCATCTTTTTTCTTTAGCTAATTGAATACATGATTTTTCATGGTTCTCACTCAATGCTCTTGTTTGAACAAGCTCATTCTTTAACTCTTCAATTGTGTTTGCCTTGATTTCCTCACAAGAGTTCCAGTGACTGTTGTCTTTATTCATTTTACAAGTAATTACTCATTTGCAACACATTTTCAACTCATGTATTTGTTTTCTTTCATTGGTGATTGTAATCAATAAACTTTGATTTAGACTCTTCAAAATTGTTACGTCATCACTTGAATTTATTGTTTCAAAAAATCTGAAATAAATTCCAAACTGAAGTGGGTAATCAACAAAATTTTCTTCCTGGCATTTTGCACTGTGACCAAAACAAGTCAGGTACCCTCCAAAATCATCCTAGAAAATTGATCAAACATTCTTTCAAAGCCACAAAAATGCACTGACATGTTGATTGATGATATATGAGCATGGTTTCCAAATGGATTTGCATGAATTCACAAGTATTGCAAGATATTAATGCTCAAAGTTGCTTACTCAGCTGTTTTTGGAAACCACACCTATCAAAAACTAGTTGTAACTCACCAAATCACCATTCTAAAAAAATACCAGATCTCTTCCTAGGAAGCTGCCACTTGGGGAATTGGTTCATCTTAGTCAAATGAATATGTGTGTAGAAATTATTTTCACCAATCCATTTCTTTCACAAAATATTAAAGGTCAAAGTGACCTCTATGAAACTTTCTAGAAATGCAATCATCAAAACTATGAAAACTCCATTTGCTTTGGGCTTTGAAAAAATATCAAACGAGATGATGAGGCTTTGAAAACAAACATGAAGGTAGATTAACATGGGGAAAATCTGAAACACCAATTGATTCATCATAAAAATCACCTAGCTCATAAATATTAGCCTCCAAAGTTGATCTCCCTGGCGATTCTAACACTATGCAGACAACAAACTCTTCAAGAACCCTCCAATTTGGTACTTCAAAACCCCATCAAAACTGATCATAGGAGGCTGAAATCAAACATACACACTAAAATATGGTAGATAAATATGTGTACCAAGTGATTTGACATGAAATTGAATAGGCTTTAAGTTATGATTTTCCAAAGTAGGCTCCTGGGACAGCTTTTATAGGTGCATTTTTGAGTGCTGTAATTAATTTTTCATCATTGGCACCTCAAAAT
>CM021108.1:432206498-432219531 GCA_007115665.2 Sequoiadendron giganteum | reverse complement strand
ATCTTGGTAAATCCTAAAAATTTAAGTATGCTCTTCTCTTGTAGCGTACGATGATTTGGAGAATTAGAAAACTTGATAGAAATACCAGATTTTGGGAGGGTTCCTTTTTTGTGGCCTTGAATTATAGGTTCAAATCGGAGCTTGTTGGTGCAAATTTGAGCTCACCATTAAATTCAAAGGGTTCGAGAAAGTTAGGTTTGCCTTTTGTTTTGTCCAAATAAAACATATGAGGCCAGATCTATTAGGGTTTGAAGGTGAAGTGTGGTTGCCAAATTTGGAAGGTAGCTACAATTTTGGAGCATTTTGGGTCAAATCCGACCCTGCCATCACGTCCAAAAGAGCTAAAAACCCTAAGATCGATTGTCAAATCATTGTTTATAGAGAAGTTGTTCACCCAGGAAAAAAAAGTTCCTATGGAGCCGTACGACCCCCTAGGTCACCATCATTACTTGGTCGGTACGATTTTTCAAAAAAAAAATCGGTTAATTTTTTTTTTATTTTTTTAAAAATTAATTTTGTTGTGTAAAATTTTTTTATTAAATTAAAAAAACCAAAAAAACCAAAAAAATTAAATTGTCTACGGACTACAAAATTTTAAAAGTCTGCTATCACATACAGAGGGTACAACGAACCTTCAACAACTCCTAGAGTGTCATGTGGCGTGGGCTGCAGGCCTCGCCTACAATCACCATTGAATAGCCAGTAAAAACAAAATCGACAACCAAATAATAAATAAAAGAGTGGCTTTGCAATATATTTTTCCCATGTAAAAAGCATATTTTGATCCCATCAATGAATATTCTGCCATTCTATCAAATTCACCTGAGGAAGAGTATTTCGAGGTATATACTGACATGGACAAATATTCTAGTAGAATATTTCAGCGAGGACCTGACAACCTATGACAACCACTTGGTTGTCAATTTTAAGCCTATACAAGCACATGATGGCCATTCGGCTATCAATTTTAACCTCGTGTTCTAATGATGTCAGCATCTTTTAAAAAATTTCTTCTCCCTCATGGTTGAAGTTTTCATTTTTGCACTTGGTCTTCAAACACTCATAGCTTGTTCTCAGGATCTCGAATTTACAATATTTTTTTTTTGATTTGGGGAATAATTTCATGCGCTTTGTGGTGGTGCAATTTTATTTTTATTTTTGTGTTTGGATTTTCCAAAAATTATAAATTCTCACAAGTGTTGTTGAATCATTCTTGTTTTGGGAATTTAAAGGGCTCATATCTCACTCATACGGTAACATTTTTGGATGAATTTTTTTTTGAAAGTGCATAAGTTTTTGTGTAATTTCAGTGGTATGATCAAATTGATCTCATTTTGTACCAAAAATTGTACTTTATTTTATGGCTTAATTTTGGGATTTGCATGTACCAAGATCAAGACCACTTTGTTATTTTTGGCAAGTGGCAATTGTAATCGCACTAATCATAAAGTACCAAGCTCATATTTTTCTGGGGGGGTTCTTTGATTGAGTGAATTTGGGGGGTAATCTTGTGGTTGATTCATTTGTGTTGATCATTTGAGGGGGTATCATGGGTTTTTGTATTCATCTTCTATGGTAATTCTGAATAAGGATAATTATGAGTCTTAGAAGAAAGGTCTCCTGACACATCTCAGGTGGCTTAAGATTTTTTCTTATCTTTATAGACTCATACCTGAACTAGAAACAACTTGGAAGAAATCAGCTGGGTAATAATAATGATCACATTGTAGGATTAATTCGTACATATATTGGTGTTGATATTCTTGAGGAGATATCATATATCGAGTGCCCACACACACTTTGGACCAAGATTTGGGAGATCTTTGGAGACCATCATATCTCTCCATTCCTAGATGATTATGCTATAGCTTTTTTAATTCCCCTTGATGTTTTGATAATATAACCTATGATGATAATACTTTAGAGGAGCTGGAGTACAATAAATTTCTTGAATGTTCAATTGACAAAGATAATTCTCTTACTACTTCTCCTCCTTCTATTGATATCACATCATCTACTATTGCATTTGATGATGCTTGTGTTGCTACAAATATGGATTCTTGTGATTCAGTGCAGTAGGATATATATTGTCTTTCAGATTTGGTTACTTGTGATGGCTTCTTGATAGGTATTTTAGAATTGTTTTTCAAGTCTCATATTTTATATTTGGGAGACACCATTGATGACATTCATCTTCTCGTTGATGAAGATGATTCCTCTTCAATTTTTGTGAGGGAACACTCTGATCCTCTTGTTCATTCTCTACATGATCATCCTTTGTAGTTTGACATGAGTATGGATACTTTTGGACAACATCTAGAGGAGGCTTCTTTTTCTTTAGAGGAGATATTCTTGAATTTGGAGTGTGTTCTACATTCATCTCTACTAGATTTTGGATTGTCCTCTTCAGTGGTGTGGCCTAAAACACCTATTTGGAGTGTGTCAACTTTCGGCACCACATGGAGACACTTGAGCATACTTCAGAGACATCATACATCATCTATCTTCCCTCATCTTCCTTTCAAGATTGGGAAGAACTCTTGCATACATTCATGGTTTTGTTTCTTCCTAAGGGGAGGAATGTTGTTCATCAATATTGGATCATCTTCAACATTCAATGTTGAGCTTCTACCATTGCAGGAGAATCACCATTGAGGGGGGCTGAATTATCTCTCTTCTTCTTCTCTCTTATGGGGGGGTATTTTTCCTCATATGAGCTTTTAGCATTCTCATTGTGAGGATTATTGTATTTCATCTCTCTTTTAGGGAGGAGTTTTGTCCCACTAGGTTTCCCCTTTTCTCTGTTTGTGAGAGATTTCATTTACATTTGTACATGGGTACCTAACATGGCCTAGTATTCGGGACCCATCCTTGCATCTTTGCATCATTTGCATAATAATCTACTCCCCAATTTTCACTTAAAGGGGACACCTTGTATATATATTGCAACTAACCAAAACATCAATTAGGCTGGCCTAATTGCATGAACCATGTACCACACAACTTGTCAGCTCAAAACTTTAACACACATGCCTTGCAAAAATAACCAAAATGTGTACACCTCCAAAATAGGTTGACATGACCTATAATCAATCTCATAAATCTTCTCCTTACATACTTCAACTCCGCACGACCCCAAAATCCTTAGGTCAACACCTCATAACAAAATTGGTGAAGCATTAACTAAATGAACCAACTATTCACTCATAACTCAAAACAAGAACCAACAAAACAATCACCACTTGGAGAACACATACTTCTGACATCTATAAACACTTCCTCAAAACCGCATAACATAATATTCATCTACAGTCGAATGTGGAGCATTTCGATATGTACTCTACACCATTAACACTATCATTACAAAGCCAATACACTGTCAACATTATCTTCCAGTGTGGAAGATATATAGCCATGAAAATTTGGATCTGAACACCTTCAGTACACATCATCAACACTTCAAAACTACATGACAAGATATTGCATATCAGAGCAATGTGGACCCCAAAACTAGTTCACTATAACACAAAAATTGCACTATGAGACAACCAATTATCAACAACATTTGGTCTTCTCCAAATGAATACGTATGCATTTCTACAATGGGTTGACATCAATGACAATATCATACACATCCAAACATCATCATGCTCATGTTTCCAGCAATCTCCCCATTTTCATTGATGAAAAATCACCCCCACTCTCTAAAAACTACTCAAAATACTCACCCAAAACATTCAAAACCTTCTCCCCCTTTGACATAAAGAGCTAGTGTGCACTATATCACTCTCCCTAATTGATATATATACATGAGAGTATCTCCCCCTTTCTAATTCTCTCCTATACTCAACATAATTTTCTAAAAATATCTCCCTTAGGAAATATTTACATCAAAGTGTCTCCCCCTAACAATATTATTTACCAAAATTGACAAAAAATGTATCACAACACCACAACTACTTTCGTATATATACATTGAAATCTGAAAAACTGCATATACAAAATAGAAATGTACACCTTCAATTAGTAGAGGGTAAAATACCCTTGCAAGATACCTTTGGTTTGGAAAGGAGTGCCTCCTAGTCTCTCTTAGCTACCTGCCAATCCTTCTTGGTGAAGGAAAGCAAGGAATTCTAACTTTCATATTGCACATGGAGGTCTTCTCCTTCTTTTGGAGAACTGGGCACCAAATCCTTTGGTGTTACCTTCTCCACAATAGCTACAACTCTAATTAAGGATGTAAGTCTTGCACTTACCAGATCTATGAGCTGACTATATTGCATTATGATATTCTCTTTTCATTCTTATATTAGGAAGAATTGACCATGCAGATTTTTAATTCCCGCCCTTGTGGCACCATCTGCATCTTTTTTTGGATCATAAATTTTTGCAAGTATGGGCAGTTGGTGTTGTCATTGGTGTCAACTATAATATGAGGAAGAAGATCATTACTGAGGTAGATTATGTGAGAGTATGTTGATGTTATCTATGCTTTGATTAGTTGCAATATGTTGTCATTAGTAAGCTACTAATGTCAACCTCTAATGTTATTTTGATAATCTTTTGTCTATGGATATATGGTTGATTTTCTATTTAGTAGTTGGCTAGGTGGTGATGAGGAAGTACTGAAGATGATAAGGATGTGGCTCTAATGCTTGGTTTTCAAGTATTTTTGAGAACATTTGATAAAAATAGGAAGCAATGTGTTGTAGTGTTGTTTTGGGTTACAAAGTAGTTTTCTGATGTTGCTTTGCATTTCTTCTAGGATGAAAATCTACCTATGCATTTTAGATATGTTGATCAAAGATATTCAAAGGTGTTGTATTCAAAATTTGGTGTGTTAGATCATTGTATAGAAGAAGTTGTGTTCACTAGTGTGTGAACAGTGTATTGCAGAGGTGTCTGGAAGAAATGTTTTTGTTTTGTGTTTCTCCACAATTTGGTTTCAATTCTTGTAGATCCGAAGGTGTGTTAATGGTGTTGGTATCTTTCTTCAATTGAAGTGGTTCAAAGTTTGGTTCTTTAGAAGTCAGTTTCTTAAGTTGCAGTGTATAACAAAGTTGTTTGAGTGTACTGGGTGTGTACATTTCTTAGGTGAAAGTTTTTGCAAAGATTTTTTTTGGATTTCAAGGTGTTTATAGAATATTCTAGGTTATGTTCACGTGGCATTTGTTATCCGCAAGGTTTTTTTGGATCAAAGAAAGAATGTACTTAAAATTTTAATGGTGTTTACACTAATTGTGGTGGATGTTTATTATTTGTAGAAGCATGTTGTAGCATAGTGTTATAGTTTTGGGTCCCAAATAAGAAATGGCATGGTCCGCTTTCACTTATGGGTATGTGTAGGATCATGATGGGCCAAAAAGTGGCAATGGAAAAAAAATTATGTTTTGCATCGACTCAAAAATGCGAAAATCCTAAGTTGACTTTTTTTTTTGGCTCGGGTGTCAGTACATTGCTCCAAAGCAATGCCCAAACAAGATTTACAAATCAGATATCCGATTTGAGCTGGGTATAAATAAAAAAATAGGGGCCTTTTAAAATTATTTTAATTTTTTTGAAGAGTTGAAGAGGCGGGGGCACAGTGAGAACTCCAATATCAAATATCCAATTTCACCAGATATCTGATTTGAAAGGTAAGTTTTTGGATTTTTTTTTGTTTTAATCAATTTTTCAATTAGATTTGTATAATTTTAAGTAGTTTTTATGGATTTTTTTTTAAAGTAGGTTTTTTTATTGATTTTTATTAAAAACTAGAGTTTACAATGAATTTTTATTAAAAATTAATGTTTTATATGGATTTTGATTAAAAACTAGTGTTGTTGATGTATTTTTATCAAAAACTAGAGTTTGTTATGGATTTTTGTGAAAAAGTAGGGTTTATTTATTAAAAACTAGGGGTTTTTTACAATAATTTCATTTATAGTGTGTAATTTCAATTAGATTAATTAGTTTTTAACTTTAATCAAGTATTATGGTTGAGAGTGAAAATGCACAAATATCAAATGCTCCACCACCTCTACAGCCACCAATTGAAGACTTAATTGGTGAAAAATTGGAGTATTTGAGGGGCATTTGTGAAGTTTATAAGAGAATCCCTTGATTATCCGAGATGACAAACACATTGAAGGAAATAATTAAAAATATAGAAACCCTCTCCACCCAACATAATGCCTTTCATTCATGGTGAGAAGACATGAGGGAATATTATGCATGTGGATTGTCTTACGATGATGTGAAAGATCTCCAAATAACCAAAGCCCAAATAGCCTCTTTATTTGTTAACCCCCGCACCGGTTTTCTAGTTAATGTTAATAAACCAAAACTTTCTATAAAATGGTGCATGAATAGGAACATTGTAGATAACTTTTGGGATTGTTGGTGTATGGTTTTTGATAAACCACCAAACAAAATTCTGATATACCATTTTACTTTATTAAAAAATTATACGCTGAGTTTGTGTTAAGGCATCATGTCAATTAATTTGACATTAAACCCTTCCAGGGCATCGGTGGAGGTATGCCCCAGGATAGACTAGTGGAAGTTAGAGTAGTCCCGTGCCCATATGTTCCCCCTCTTCCCCTTCCTTCGCCACCTCTACTATATCATCCAGATATTATCTAGGATGCAGCCACACAGACTATTTAGGATATTCACTCTTTGAGTGGTCATTTGGTTTTGCATGCTTCTACAGTAGCTCAACCACATTCTGGTGATGTTGGAGATGGCTCGAGTGTTGCTACATCATCCTCCTTAGGTCCACATATTTGTGTGCCACATACTTGCACTATGTGCCACCAGATATGCTTGGGTCCTCTTGTACAACCTGCTGAGCATCCCTTGTACACTTCTGATTATGACCTCCATGATGTGGACATTAAAGATTAGACGCAGGAGAGTGGAGCACACCCTACAGAGTCCTCTCCTGCTAGAGAGGGGGACGTTGGAATAGTGACACAAGTAAGATTTAAGTTGTAAATTCATAACTTGCATACATTTTTAAATGAATATTAATAAGAGATAGTATCAAGTACTAATATGTATTTACATGGTCTATTTAATAGTTGATATCTGAGGAGGAGCTCACACAGGTGACTGATAGCACCCTTAGGGCCATTTCATTTGGCCTCGACATGCACATAGTATATATTTTCTCACTCGTTTAATTTTTTTTATTATATACTTGCTTGTCATTTGAATTGTCATTAATGAAATTATATAATAACTTATATGTTTATCTTATTTTCCTCTTGTAGGAAATACCTAGTGTGAGCGAGGTGTAGCCTTGTCCAGACTATCGAGGTGCAAAGTTAGATAATGTGAAGGTAATTGAACTCAAATTGGATTGAATTAATATTTTTAAGATCTTATATTGATTATACATACGTCAACATAGATTGGTAGTTTCATATGTACTTGTCATTTTTATGTACAGGCGATTATGAGCTATACATTATTCTTGACAAGTGTCACAATGCCTAAAGGAGTAGGTATTGGAACACCTCAAGGAGTAGGTGTTTAAACATATGAAGGAGGAGGTGTTGAAACACCTGAAGGAGATAAAGAAAAAGATCAGCCTAAAGAGGTATGTGTTTATTTTATTTTGTGTTTGATAAATATGTTCCTATTACCAATAATCGTATGCTAACTTGGATCAATTTTATGTTTTTGTTCACATATATAGATTGGAATTTCAAATGTTGGTTTGGTATATTCTAGGACTCCCGATGCTTTGAAGAGACATATATTTAAGGTAATCAAGATTTCAATTTTAGAGTTCAATTAAAATTCAATGTATATTGATTTTGATGTTAATTATTCAATTTTAAATTATATAGTATAACTAATATCAATTGTGGTTTGAATTTTTCTTGTGCAGCTACCTTCAGAGCCAACGAGTGCTTCAAAGAGGCTCCATTTTGATGATCCACGAGTAGTTTAGGATGAGATAGACATTTTGGCATGTAAATTTTGAATATATATTGAGATGGCATATGCCACATTTTGTAAAACTTTGTTTGAGTTGACGTCGATGCCATTTTTGTATATGGACATACACTTGATTATTAGATTATTTGATATATAGAAGTTGACAATAGAAATTTAATTTGTTCCTCATGTGCATGATTAAACTCTTTGAAAATTTAATCTTGAGCAATGGTTAAATATCAATGTACAATAACATAAAAAGGAATGGTTATATTATGTAGTTTATATTTATATCATTGATTACATTGCATTGCACATCTTTCAAAATCAAAGCATTAATTCACATTGCATAACTAACAACTAGATGTTGATAGTTGAAAAAATTTCAATTACAATATAGTTTTTACAAAGTCAACCTAAGCAGTTATGCAATTACTTCACATTGCATAACTAATAACTAGGAGCAATTGTCAATTGCATTTTCTTGTCATGGAATTCTATGAGACCATATTTCTTTGAGGATTTTTTTTAAATAGTCCACTGCCTTGTCTATGCTACCACATTTTTCATACATGTCTACCAAAGTTTTTTATCAAACAGTTCACTGGCTTGTTGGTAGGCTTATTGGAATTTGTATGCTCTGACCTCACTCAATCCTGAAACCACTTCATTCCCTCTTAATTTTGTTTGATTAAACTTAAAACATCATTGTATTATTCTGCCCCATAATTTTGCTTACACTTTCTTTGTAAAATCACTAATTTTCCCTTATTTTTGCCCCTTCCAACTAGGGTTTCACACTTTTACTCTTCTTGGGTTACTCTTAATCACTCAGACCTCTTACTCCTCGGGTATAAAAGATTTATGCCCCATAAATGACTCCATAGGTCTGCTCCTATCTTCTTCACAATCCCTTCAAACCCGCTCCAAGTCACTTGCATGGAAATCTTCCTCCGAGTGATTTTGTACCCTTCATGCTTTGCGTTGTCTTGGTCTTGCCATGCTTGATCCTTCTCAAATGGATCTTCTTGCTGCTATTTGTCTATTGAAACCTGAAAATGGTGTTTCCCAAGCTTTGACACCTGGACACAAAAATTCAGTACAAAAATCTAAACATCCATACATTAGTATCTATGTTTCATGCTCTTCCATAAGCTTTTTCCAACTACACACGTATCTCTGCTCTTCAACCCTTCTCTTCACAATATTTCCCAGGTTCTTTATGGTTAGAACCATCCCCATAGTATCATACATCTGCCAAACAACCAAATATGACAACCAAGGACAATCCCCTATCCTAACACTATATTCCTCAAACTCTTCTTCTCTAGCCTTCACTAGGCCACTCACCATCAACTCTTCCTCTCTAGTTTCCCACCTAACCTACTATTTGCAAGATTACACATTTTAAGGTTGATAGGTTGAGAGGTTAGGTGTGATATATTTATGCTAAATAAGGTCAATAAAGACCATTTAAGGTGTATTAAGTTGAATTTTTGAGTCTAGGGGTCCAATATGCCAAAAATGCATTCTTGCTTCAAAATTGTCAAAATTGCCATGTAGTCTTTTGAAGGCAAATTATTAAAATTGTAAAGGGAAGTGCAAGATAGGAGTTTAGAAGTTGTGGTAGGGTTGAAATAAAGGTTTTTGAATAGTTTTACTAGTCATAGGTGTCTTGGAAAGAAAAGTTGCATAAAAGTGCATTATTAACAAAAAAATGTCAATTTTAGCTTTTTTAAAGAAAAATGAAGGGTCGTGGTAGTTGAAAAGGTGGTTGTGGATATTGGAGAGTCTATTTGAATTCAAAACATGTATATAAATCTCTTCAAGGTTCTAAAATAGGTTTTTTGAAGGAAATTTTATGAATTCCAATTCAAAATCAATGTTGATTTTCAAAAATTATTGGTTTTTCGCAACAAGCTATGGTCTCATGGCTTTTTTTTGCACGAAAAATCAAGGTTGGAGTTTGGTTGGGGCTGAAAACTACTTGTAAGGGCATAAGTAAATCTTGTTCTATAAATCATATGACGAAACCGACTATTCCATCACATCCGGATTGGTACGTTTAGGTTAGGTATGGTTCCCTGTCGCACCCAAGCAAGTCGAAGCAGTTCAAGCTACGTTCAATCGACGAAATCCCTTAAGAGTCCAAAGTGCAAAAGGGCAGCAATATTTGATGAACTATTACTCAGAAACTATGATTCTTAAAGACTCTTCATTTGAGGCTATGGGATCGTGTTGGGACCATCTACAATAACCTTTCTCAGTTTTTGTTATCCTAGAGGAGTTTTCCCGTGGTGATGAGTTTTCAGTTGAGGGAAAAAGTTGCCAAATGCAAGCAATGAAAAGTTGCAAAGTGGTGCAAATTTCATTCTACAACTCGTACCACCAAACATATTGTTCCAACACATCCGTATGGTTACTTTTATTCTAGGGATGGTCCTCTTTTGCACCCAAATATGCCGAATCACTCTGAGCTACATTGGACCAACGATTTCCCTTAAGAGTCCAAAGTTGTAAAAGGCCATACCATCTATTGTACGGTCTGTAGCTCGATGGTACGAACATGGTAGATGTTATTAGGATTGTATAAGGTGAACATGTGGGTTTAAAGAGATGGAAAGGTCTATAGTTGAGCTGGTGAGTTGCCATACATGGCAAAAATGAGTGAAATTAGGTGAAAAATGGTGGTTACAACATGCTAATGTCAATGAAATATGGGGGCAGCAAGATTTAAGGTTGGATCAAGCTTCTGCAAGTCCTAATAGACATGTTTGATGAATTTATAGGGTGTGGCAAGGTTTGGGAAGTGTTTAAATATGAGTCTCTTTGTAAAATGGGCCTATTTTAGTGAAGTTGCACCCAAGTTTGGGTTTGAGGATCAAATTGGAGTTTGAATCATCTTTAATTGTAATTGTGTTGTTTAAAGCCACCTAGCTCTTGCATCAGAAAACTCTTACCCAATCAACTTGAACATCATGCACACCCAAATACCTATTTTAGTGAAGTTGCACCCAAGTTTGGGTTTGAGGATCAAATTGGAGTTTGAATCATCTTTAATTGTAATTGTGTTGTTTAAAGCCACCTAGCTCTTGCATCAGAAAACTCTTACCCAATCAACTTGAACATCATGCACACCCAAATACCTTGTTTCCACTTTGCTAGATCAAAGAATCAATTACATTGGAAATGACCTTCACATGACCTTTTTACATTTTTGTTTCTGGCAAAAGTGGCAAGCCACTATAATTTATTATATATAAATAGGAGATATTATAAAACCTGATTCAAACTAGCATACCGACAGGAAAGAACTAGGAAGAAAACCTCTGGTTATAGCTCGATTAAGTACAAAAATCTCTTTACATTTTAAATATACCTTTATACAATGCCAAAAATTTGACCTTTTTACATTGTTTCACATTTCAAAATTTAAATTTTACAAAATTTGCCTATTGGAGGCATTTAGGGGATAGTCTTCCACATGAGTAGTATGTTGACGTTCTTGAGTGACAAGCACCTGTACAAACCATCAAGGTAGCAGTTAAACTACATACAATAGAAAAGATGCTTAGAATAACCGATCTATATTATTGTAATCTGTCACATACCTCTCTGAAAGGATCAGAGTTGCCTATTGTTGTAGTAGGTCTATGATCAATCATGCCAGGAATATCGTAAAAGTTGTCAAATGATAACCCTATATTGTCACAACAGAAAAGATGCTTAGACTAACAAATCTATATTAATCTAAACAACCTAAATGATGATGAATTGGTAATGCAAACTATAAAAGATGCTTAGAATAACCAATCTATATTATTGTAATATGTCGCATACCTCTCTAAAAGGATCAGAGCTAGCTATTGTTGCAGCAGGTCCATGATCAATTATACCAAAAATATCACAAAAGTACATACAAAATATCACTATTAAAGACACCTGCATTGCAATAGTATACAAAATATCAGTATTAAATAAAGAACACTGATGAAATTAAGCATAATGAACCTAAGCATTGTACCTTCCATTCTTCAATATGCTATTCAAGTGTGCCTAAAGGGTCATCTCTTTACTTAAGAGTATCCAATATTGCTTCATGATCAACATTACTAAGTGTCCATAGTTGTTTTGTCTTTGTTTGGCATGATGCTTCAACAACTTAACATTTGTTGAAGAGGATTGGAGAGAGTGGGAGAGGTGGGAGAGGGTAGGAGAGAGTGGGAGAGAGGGTGGGAGAGAGTGGGAGAGAGGGAGGGAGAGAGTGAGAGAGTGGGAGAGGGGGGGAGAGAGTGGGAGAGGGTGGGGGAGAGGGAGGCAGAGAGTGGGAGAGTGGGAGAGAGAGGTATAGAGCATGGGAGAGCATGGGAGAGTGTGGGAGAGAGAGTGGGAGAGAGTGGGAGAGAGATAGAGGGAGTGAGTGAGAGAGAGAGAGAGAGAGACTTGAGAGAGGGAGAGGTCTAGTAGGAGGTAGAGAGGGAGAGAGGGTAGAGAGTTAAGGGTAGAGGGTAGAGGGTTTAAGGGCTTAAGGTTTAAGGGTTAAGAGTATCTAGGGGAAAGAGATAAAGGGGGTGACTTTGAGAGAGAGAGAGAGGGAGTGGGAGATAGATATAGGGTATATATGGTTAATGGTAGAGGGTAGAGGGTTTAAGGGTTTAGGGTTTAAAGGTTAAGGGTTTAGGGTTTAGGGTTAAGGGTAGAGGGAGAGATATAGAGGGAGTGAGCGAGAGAGAGAGAGACCTGAGAGAGGAAGAGGGGGTTAGGAGAGAGAGTCTTGAGAGAGTAGAGGGTAGAGGGTTTAAGGGTTAAGGGTAAAGGGGAGAGAGATAGAGGGAGTCAATGAAAGAGAGGAAGGGAGTGGGAGAGATAGAGGGAGTGAGTGAGAGAGAGAGACTTGAGAGAGGAGAGGGCCAATAGGAGGCAGAGAGAGAGAGAGGGTAGAGGGTTAAGGGTAGAGGTAGAGGGTTTTAAGGGCTTAAGGCTTCATAAGGTCATCTTAGGGAAAGAGATAAAGGAGGACTTTGAGAGAGAGAGAGAGGAGGGAGTGGGAGAGAGATAGAGGTATATATATTAATGGTAGAGGGTAGAGGGTCAAGGGTATATT